>MU284108.1:0-276169 GCA_022478815.1 Daldinia bambusicola | reverse complement strand
TATAAGTGAGATAATTTATTTTATATAATTATTATTTATTATTAGATTTTTTAAATGTAAAATAAAAAAAAAGAAAAAAAAAAAAAAAAAAAAAATAAATATAAAATTTAAATCATTTAAATAGTTATTATATACTTTATTATATATTTATAATAATATATTATCTAATATAAAAAGCTTAAAAAGAATGTACTATATTAGTAACTCATTATAATTTAAAAAACATTTTTTAAAGCTTTTTTAATTTAATTTTTTTTTAACCATTTCTTATATATTATTAATAAATTATTAAGATAAACCATTATATTAAAGATATTAAATATATTTTATTAAATATATACAGTTAAGTATTTAAGGTAAATTATTAAATTTTATATATGGTATAAATAATTAAAATTAATTATTACCTAATTTATACCTTATATTATTATCTTATTATTATTAATTAAATATAAAAAATAAATTAATTAAATATAATAAAGATTATATTAGATAAAAATATATATGTTATATTAGGTATATATAATTAAATAATTAATTTAAATTATAAAACTTTATATATAAGGTTAAAAATTAAAAGTAATTATTACTTGGTTTATAATTTATTTTATTATTTTATTGTTATTAATTAAATGGGAAAAATAAATCCAATATATATATTAAATATAATAAAATTTAAATTAAAATAAATTTCTTATATAAATATTTTTTAAATAAATAAATTTAATTTTAATAAAATAAATTTACCTTTATTACCTTATAAATTCATTAATTAATATATAAGTTATTTAAATAAGGATAGAAAAAGGTTTAAAGTTATTAAGAAAATAATTTTCTTTATAATTAATAATTAAGATTTATAGAATTAATTAAATTAAAAAGTAATATTATCCTTAATAATATTATTATAGTAAGTAAAGTTATTTTAAACTAATTTAATAAGGTTAAAAAAAACTTTATTTAGAAATAAATAATTATAATATTAAGTTATAATTAATTTATTATAGATATTAATCTTATATTAAAAACCTTTTATTATATATATTATTATTAAAACATAAAGGATAAAAAATAATTAATTTTAATTAAAATAAAATATAAAAATAAAATTAATATAATTTTTATAATATATGTAAAGTACTTTTATAACTAATAATTTACTTTTAAATAAATAATATTCAGGTTTTTATATTTTAGATATATATTTAAAGATTTTTATAAGATTTTTTACAAATAAAGATTATTTTTTACTATTAATCCTTATGGGATATAATTTTTTATAAAGCTATAAAATATACCTTTACTTAAAAAATTACAAAAATGTAAATATTAAAATTATATATAATTAATATTATTAAATATAATTTGCTTAAGGTAAAAAACTTTTTTAATAATAATAACCTTTAATTATTTTAAAAAATATATATAAAGAAATTAATATATAAAGTTTATATAATTATATATTAATACCTTTATTTAAATCCTTTAAAAAGTGTTAATTTTATTTCCCCTTTATTTTTAATTCCCCTTTTATTTTTAATCCCCTTTTTATTTTTAATCCCCTTTTTACCTTTAATTATCCTTTTATTTTTAAGCCCCCCTTTATTTTTAAATCCCTTTTTACCTTTAAACCCTTTTATACCTTTAATTTTTTTTTTATTTTTACCCCCCTTTTTACTTTTAATCCCCGTTTTATTTTAATTCATTACACTTAAACTTAAAACATAGTTTCTATATAAGGTACTTCTTTAAAAAAAACTAGGTAACCCAATAAAACATCTTAAATTCTATTAATATAATATTAGAAATTACTTATTATTTAAAGAATTATTAATTATAATGGTATGTTATTTAATCTAATATCCTCTTTTATTTAATTTTTACTAATATTAGTTAAAATATAAATGGAATTAAAGTTTATATTTTAAAATATATTAATTTAATTTAAAAAAATATAAATAATTCACTTATTAAAAAGGGTTTACCTAATATTTTTAAGATAATTAAAGATATAATTTAGAAATAAAAAACTATAAAAATTTAAAATAAATAAATATTTAATTTAAAATATATAATTTTAATTAAAATAAAAGAAAAAATAATTAATTATAAAAATATAAATATTTTTAAATAACTTTATTAATTTATAGGCATTTAAATTATTAAATTTATTTATAATTTAATATTAAAGTAAGTTATATATTTTTATATACTTAAAGTTAATTAAATATTTATAAGTTTTAAAGAACCTTTAAAAAATGTATTAATTATTTGCTTTTATTATTATAATATTTTATAATTTGAAAAAACTAATATTTAAAAGAAATAATATAAACCAATTATTTTATAATAAGGTTTTTCTAATGAAATATTAGTTTAAAAGTATAATATATAATAATAGTATAAAATATATATTTAAGGTTATTATAAAGAGATAATTAATAAGAAAAAATAATATTAAGATTTTAAATAAATCTTATATTTGAAATAAAGAATATATAATTATAATATATTATTAAAATAAGTAATTTAAAGTGTTTTATAAGAATAAAGTTATTTTATTATAAATAATATAATTTTTATTAAGTATATTTTTTATTATTATATAATTATTTTATTAATTAAACATTTTTAATATTAAAGTATTATTTATAATATTAATTTTTATAATATTAATGTTTTATAATGTTTTTTAATATATTATAATTAATATAATTAATATTAAAATAAGGATTAAATATATAATATATATAAATTAAAATAACCTCATTAAGATTATTATTTAAGGTAAGTAATTAACCTTTTTTTTGGATATTATAAAAATTTAACCCGTATAATTTTATACTTTAGGTATTTAAGTATTTAAATTAATTTTTAACCCTTATAATATAATGTGTTAAATAAGTTTAAAATCTTAGTAAAGCATTATTAATAAAAGGAAAGGGATTAATAATGTAATTATATAAAATTTAAGATAATAAAGTTATATTAATGCGTAGAATTTTAGTAATTTTTTAATAATTATATTTTTTTAAATATAGGAAATAAAATAAATTAATTAGTTACATTAAAAGGTTTTAATTAATAATTAAATAAGATATTATACATTATTATTTTAATTAATCCTTAGGTTATATTACATAATTTAAAAGTTAAGGATAAATTAAATATTAAAATATTAAAATTTAATAATTTTAATTAATAATATTTATTTATTTATTATATATAAAATAATATAAGTTTTATATTTTTTTATAAGTAAATAAAATATATTAATTAAGATTTTATATTATTAGTTAATTTATTTAAAGTAATTTAATATTTATGATTAATATTAGTTTAATTATATTATTTGGTTATTTATAAATTAGAATGGTAATTTCTTTATTATAAGGTTTTTTTATCTAGTGTTAAATATAATGTAAGGTTAATTAATTTAGTTAGTATTAACTTATATGTATAAGTTTATTAAAATCTTATAATAATTTTTAAAGATTTTAAATTATAAAAATAAATTAATTTTATAAAAATAAAATAGGAAATAAATAATAAAATATTTTTAATTTCCTTTTTAAAATAAAGTTATTCTTAAATATAATAATTAATAAATTTAAAATAATCTTTTAAAATAAATAATAAAAGGATAATTTTACAAGTATTAAAAGTTTATATAATATTAGGTTATAATAAGTTTTTAATATATTTATTTATATTTAAAGCTATAATTAAAAGTTATAATAAAATAAAAATAATCCTTATTTAACTTTTTTTAATTTTTATATTATAAATTATTATTATTTATAATATTAATTAAATATTATTAAATCTTTTTTAAATAATTTAATTATTCTTTTAAAAGATTTATTTTCTATTCTTTCATTTATTACTTATTTATAATTAATATTTAAAAAGTTTTAAAATATAAATTAATAAATATGGTTTTTAAAGATAATGAATTATATATAAATAATATTTATTAATTTTTATATTTATAAAAACTTAATTATAAAATTATTTCTCCTTTTTTAATTTAAAAAAATAAGTATAAAAATAATCTTTATTTAAAAGATTATATAAAATTTATATTATAATTAAGAATACATATTCTTAATTATTAAGTATTATTATAAATATATCTAATATTAATTTTTCAAATAAAAAAATTAAAAAGAATTTTAAAAATATTTTCTTACCCTAAACTTATATAAAAAACCGATAAAAGCAGTAATAAAGGTTAGGAGAAAAAGATATAATAGAAATTTAAGTTAAATAAATATTTAAAATAGTTATTTTTTTAATAATATTTTAATTAATTTATAATCCTTTATTAAATAATAATACTTATATATTTAAATTTTATATTTTTTGCAAATATAAAAAAAAGAGATTAAAATTAAAAGATTTATAACTTTAAAGATTTTTTAATAATTCCCCCGAAATAAATAAATAAACAAATTTCCTATTATATTTATATTAAGTTAATTAAGAAATAATTATAAATAATAAATATTTCTTATTTATTAATATTAATATTTTTAATATTAAAACTAAAATAATTATTATTAATACTTTAAATAAATATATTAAAAATAATATTAATTTAAGTTATTTCTAATATAATTAAAGGTTTATTAAAAATGAATTAATGTTTTTACCAAATTTTTTTTTAATAATTACTTATTTATAAAATTTTAATATAAATTATAATAAATAATAATTTTATTTAACAAATAATTATATAGAATATATAAATGATTTAATGCGTGATAATTAGTTTTTTAATAATTTTATCTTTAAAAAACCATTAAAAAATATATATATTAATATTAATTATTCTTTTTTTTTAATTCCTTTATTAATAACTTTTAAAAATATAACCATAATAATGTTTAACCTTAAAATATACATAAATAACTTAACGCATAATAATTAACTTTCCAATAATCTTATTTTTAAAAAACCATTAAAAAACATATATGTTAACACTAATAATTTCTTTTTTTTAATTCTTTTATTAATAATTCCTAAAAATATAACCATAATAATATTTAACCTTAAAACATATGTAAATAGTTTAACATATAATAATTAACTTTCTAATAATTTTACTTTTAAAAAACCATTAAAAAATATATATGTTAATATTAATAATTTTTTTTCTTTAATTCCTTTATTAGTAATTTTTAAAAATATAGTTATAGTAATATTTAACTTTAAGGTAATATATAATAATGTATTAAAGTATATTTAAGTTAATAATTTTATTATAAATTAGGGAAATTTTATAAATACTTTTATTTTTTATTTAAAAATATTGTAAATTAATTTATTACTAACTTTTATATCATTATTTAAATTAATTTATAATATTATAATTATTGGTAATAAATTAAACCCTGGTATTTTTATATGTAAATTTTATAACTTTTATAATTCATTTTAATTATAAAGGTAAAATTAAAAGCCTTTAAAAAAGTTTTTAAATAAATTAATAAAATTATAATTAAAATAGTTAAAGTAAATTTAAACCTAGTTTTTTAATGATTATAAATAATTATTTTAAAAAAAGTAAATTGTTTAATTAAAATAAAAATATGATGATATGGTGCTTTAAAGAAGTAAAATATCTTTAGCTTTTAAATGTTATAATAAGGTATAATTTACCAAAAATAATTTTTTAATTTAATTAAAATTAATTAGTATAATATATTATAAGATTTACTTTAAAAGAAATTTTATTTAAATTATATTTATGTTATAAAAATAATTTCAGGTTTTAATAAAGAAAAAAGAAGTACATGTAAAGAAACTAATATAATAAAATAATAATGTAAGTTTTTTTTTTTTCTAATTTTAGATTTTTTTATATTTAATTAATAGAATAATATAAATATATTTACTAAAAAAAATTATTTATAAATTAGTAAAAGTTAATAATATAAAGTTAATTCAAATATTATAAAGTTAAGTAATTAAATATATTATAAATTATAATAATTTATATTAATTTAATAATACCATTTATTATAAAAAATAAAAGAAATTAATAAAAGAAAATAAAATAAAATTATTTTAAAATTTAATATAAGATTTTAATATATTAAATATATTTTTTATAATAAATAATTTTATTATATTAATATATATTAATTAATTTTTACTTAAAGTAATAAATGATATTAAATAATGTATATTTATATTAAATAAAATATTATTTATTTTATAAAACTTTTAATTTTTAATTTATAATTAAATAATTAAAACCTTTTATTAAAAATGCTATTAATCACAATATTCTTAATTACTTATATAAATTATATAAAAATCATATATAATTATAATAATAATTAATTTTATAAATTATTATTATTTAACTTTTAAAAAGGATATTATATTAAATTAATTAATTTAAAAATTATTTAATCCTAAAATTAAGCTTTTATAATTTATTATATAAAAAGCCTTTAATTTATAATTATAATACCTATTTTTAATTAATAATAGAAAAATATAAAATTTAAATTAAATCATTAAAAAGATGGTATTTAAATTTTTTTTTATTTACATTTTTTTTAATAACACAGATTTAATAATATAATTTATATATAAAATTTTATTTTTTTTTTTTATAATAAGGTATTAATTATTTTATATTTTAACATTATTAGTACTTAAAAAAATAAAATAATAAAACTTAAAAAAGGAAATTATAATTTATTATTTAAAATACGCCCCACTTATTAAATTACTAACTTTTTATATTTCAAATTACAACTTTTTAAATTATAAAATCATTTATTATACTTATTATATTATTGTAAATAATATATAAAAAATTAATAAAGGTTAAAAAAAAAAAGATTAAAATTTTTTTTTTTTCATTTAAACGTATTAAATTAAAAAATAAAATAATATTTACTAATAATTTTATCTTTATTAAATAATACTTTTTTTATATTCCTCTATTTACTAATAATTAAATTATTTTTTTTTTTACCTTTTTAAATTATATTAATTATATATTATAAATAAACTTTACCTAATTATACCCTTTTTCCGTAATTGGATTTACCTAATAAAAATGCTTAAATTATAAGCAGCTTTAAAAATATAATATACCTTAATTATTATTATTTACTTTAAAACTTTAAGTATTAATACGTTAAATATTAATAATTTAAATATTAATATTTTCCATTTATATTTTAATAGTTTTATTCCTCCTTTTTTTTTTTAAAGTTTAAGTAATTATAATAATAATAAAAACTTATATCTTATAATATATAACCTTATAACAATAAAAAAAAGTTATATTATATTAATGATTAATTAAAATTAGGTAATTATTAATAATATAATTAAGTTTAAACCTAATAATAATATTAAATAATAAAATTAATAAATTATTTATTATAATTATTAGTAAAAAAAAGTAAAAATAATTAAATAATTATATTATTAAAACTAATTTTACTTTTAATAAATAGTATAAATTTTATTATTTATGGTATATAGAAAAAATAAAATAATAATTTAATAATAATAGGTTTAAACTTAGTAATTACAGTAATTTAAATCCCAATTATTTAAATAAAAATAATTATTTTTTTAATAATTATAATTAAAATTTTAAACATTTTTTATAATATATTGTATTAACATTTTTAGTTTTTATATTAAATTTAAGTAATAATAATAATAATTTTAATTATAATAATTATAATGGTTAAAGTATATTTAAACTTTTATTACCTTTAATAACGTTTATATATAAAAAAACATTTTAATTATTTAATTTTAATATATATATTTATTAAAAAAATAATTATATTTTTTTAAATTTATTATATAAAAATTAGATTATAATTATAAGTAAAAAAATATATAAAGAATATAATAATACTAAAGATTTATTTTTTATTATTTTAATAAAAAATATAAAATTTAAAATTTAATTTTTTTTAAATAAATATTAATATATATAATAAATATATTATTTTTATTTAGAAATTTTATAAATGAATATAATAATTATATAATTATATGATTATATAAATTATATGATTATATAATTATATGATTATATAATTATATGATTATATGTATTATGTGATTATATGATTTTGCTAGTTTGGCGGTTTGGCGGGTTTTTGGTCATATCGCCCGCCGTCTACAATCATCAAGGCCATATTAGGTGGTAAACACTTATTCACTTTCACCCTAGGATATATCACTTACATCTGAAAGTCTATTCACCAGATGTGGGTTAAGTAAGTAAATTTCCCATGACCGCTGATTTCCGGATCGTCGTCGCCCTATGTGAGGTAGATCTTGTTTTATTTAATCCACATTATGTCGCTCAGCTGAACGAATGCCGATGACGCTAAAACGCACCGATCAATGGAGCATTTCTTGTCTCATCTTCACAAGCATCATCTCACCCTGCAGCGGTTGACGAGACGAGCGGGTAAGTTAGCATCATTCAATGGTATTATTATGTACCTAGTATATAAGGTATTGTATTGTATTTGGGTATTACTACAGGTAATTACTATGGTATTTGAGGCGTACTGGTTGGTCCCCACATACTGAAACTCCTGCCAAGAAGACGCTATATTCGAGGAGGCGCTCGCGTAACCCACGATAAACTACATGCGGGCCTTTTCGGAGAATTCCCTATTACTCAACTTGTGCTAGACCGTACCCCACTAAACGGGACGCGATGAGAGCAGACTAATTTAAACATTGTTTCCAATCCCGCGCGAGAGATGAAATAATATGGTGAGGACATAGACAAAATACTATGTGACCAATTGAAACTCAGCCAACCAAGCCGGGTCGCTTTTTGTATCAACATCAGTTTAACATCGTAGTTAAAGCCTGAGGGCATAGACTCGCCAACAAGCGTCGTGGGCTCTCAGGCTGTGGATTACTACTTGCTATCTAAAGGAAGAGAACAAGAGAATAATGAAGACAGGAAACTCATCGATCATGTATTGCCATGTATTGCCCTATAGCAAAGCTTGCAACAGTTTATCGCTCTTCCATTTTTCAAGGGCTTTGGTCTTCCAGTCCTCCCAACCTTCCTCTTCAGAATCAAAGGCTCGTTTAAGACCAAGAAAAAGATCCACGAATATTCGATGATCGTTCTGACACTCACTGACTGCACCGAGACCAAAAAAGAATCTTTGAACCTTTCTGCCCTAGGTAACATAGGCGGCGAGTTCACTGCGGCCCCTCTCTAAAAATACTAGCAAATCGCAATTCGTCATAAGCTAGATCATTAGAACCATCGTAGAACTCTGCGACCGGCCACATCATACATGGGGAGCAGAAAGCCTCTTCTTTTGAGACAGTCTGGCACCATTCCCAATCTATAATGCTAACAATATCATAATCTTTATTGACGAGAATGTGGTCACCTTTGTCGTCTGGATACTTCAGGAAAAACTTCCCTTCTGACAGGATCTCTTTCCCGATATTATCCAGAACATCCAGACGGAATCGGTGCGCGAGATAAACGTCTATCAGATAGGTAGCCGCAATCTCGCCGCTCACTATCATAGCGAGATATGTCTCGATGACAACACGTGCTGCCTCTAGCGAGGAGTGGAAAGGACCTAGGGACCCTCCACGTTCCGGGCGGAAGGTTGCATGACGTGCGAATCCTTGTATCTCGAATGCGGTTGGATCTCTTGCTGGCACTATCGATCCTACGGCATCGAACGGGTGCTTCTCAATCTCAAGAAAAACATCGACTAACCGCTGCATGACCTTTTCTTTTTGCGAAGAAGTAGCCAGCTGCCAGTTCAGTGGTTCCCCCTCTACCTTTTCCATCAGGATGTAGCCAACCTTACCTAATGGATTTTGTGGATCGGATTCGCAGGCCCAGTCGAAAACTTCCGGCGAGGGAATGCGCATATGTTTCCGCAGGAAATTCATGGTAGCTGCTTTGCTTCCAAGTATATAATCACGAGCTTCCACCGGAGGCGATGAGGTCTTGGCCAGATGGAACCGGGCGAGCCACTTGACATTGTCTTGGAAGGTAATTTCGGCATGGCAATTCCGACCGCCCATCATGCTCGATAGGTCCATTAGCGATGCTGCCATTACTGACCTTGAAGTATAGCCAAAGAGGCATTTAGATAGATTGGTAGTCAAATGGTGTAAAATCAATCCTCAATGGAGATCTTTCATCATCATCCAACCTGCGGTTTGCAGAGCTTTATGCTTGCAGTGATATTCCGGTGATGTGTTCGTGAGTACGACTACCTGGATATGGGTTGTGTCAAAGGAGCAACGCGGGCTTTCTTTCCAATTACCCCTTATGGCGCCAACGGCATCAAAACACGAGGGCGATTAAAACGATTAGCTATGAGGTGCTTAATATCTAGGTTCATACCTAGGCGTCGGATTCTGTAATGTCTCTATTGGTGCCTATGTAGCAATGACGCTTGTTGATGCTCCTTGCCAGGAGTGGGATACAAAGTAACGAGATAGCCGCCGCCTTACAGGCAACCTCCCTGATTGCGACATAGGTAGCAAACACTCTATATGCAGCATTGTAAAGGAGGTATGAGGCTGAGTGTATTGTCTATGTAAAAAGAAAAGATGGGGTTTTTTATTTTATTTTATACAAACGACATTACGGAATACATATACATTAGATATCACTCAAGCTCAAGAAGAGCCACGTGACCCAGCGTGAGCCACGTGGCTCATGAGTGGCGCACTCGCACGTATTCCTGTCGAGGCTTACAGGAAAATGGCGGAGGTACATGTATTTTATTATATACTATAGCGGGAGAATGTGGGAATTTTTAACCATTAAAAGAGCTTTTAACTATTAGTATAGGTATGAAAATACATAAATGCTTGGGATATATAATAATTATTAATTAATGGTTAACGTTAAATGTATATTTAATATTAAAGATATATTTAATGTTTAAAAATAATATATTTTTATTTAATATATTAAATAATGTGAAAATTAAATAAACATTATTTTAAATATAAAAATTTTTTTATAATAATTTAAAAATTATAATTTTATTATAATTTTAAATTTAATATATATATATTTTATATATTTAATTATATATATATTTTTAAATTAAATATTATTTATATATATTAAAAAAATATTTTTTAAAACTTTTATTAATTAAATAAATAATATAATTAAATTAAATATTATTTTATTAATATAATAAGGTAAGTATATATATATATATAATATATAATAATAAATAAAGGTATTTTTAAGGTTATATTTTATTTAATTTATATATATAAAAGTAAAAAATTTAATTATACTGGTTATTTACCTTATAAAAAATATAAGTGATTAATTAAAGTTATAAGTTTTAATAATTATATTATTTATGGGGTAATATAATTATAAGGTAATTGTGTTAAATTAATTAATTAAAAATTACTTATTAGTAATTTATTTTAATATTAATAACTTTTTTTTTTAATTAATAAAGTTATTTTTAATTACTTTAATTTATATGAAAAGTTTATACGTTTTATATATTATTTATTAACTTTATTTTTAAGGTTCTTATTTATATATATTTTCCTCTTTTATTTTTTTATTTATTTTTATAATTATATTATTAAAATATTTATTTTAACGAAAATTTATAAGTTTTTATTTAAAAAAGCTTTTATTATTACATTAATAAGGTTATTTTTACTGTATATTTAACGGATATTATATATTTTTTAACGTTTATATAATTATTGTAACATTATAATATTAATTATTAAATACTTTTCCTTTATTATCCTTAATTTAATTAAATATTTATATAATAAAAATAAATTTATATAAATTATAATAAATATCTTTGGTAAATTTAGTTTTTTAAAAATAATTATAATTATAATATTTATTAAAATAATTATATTTATATTATATATTATAATATAAATTTTATTTATTAATACGTTATATGTAATATATTTATATTTAATTAAATTTTAATAAATTATATTATTTATAATTATAAATGTTTTATTATTTAAATTTTTATTCGTTAATATAATTACGTATTTAATTTATAATATTAAATTTTTATTATTTATAAATAAAATATTTATAAATATATATAATTTAATAATTTTTAATTTTAAAATAATATATTATAAATTTTATTTAATATTATTTTATTACCACTTAAAGTAATAATTTAATTTAATAATTTATTTATTTTTAAATTCTTTATATTAAATTATTTTTAAAAGGTTAAATATAATCTTTAATTAATAAATAATAATTAAATAAATGTTTTTAATATATTATTTTATATATTATTACATTATATTATTATTATTATAATTAATTTAAATAATTTTTTTAACCTTATTTTTATAATATAAATATAAGTTATTATTATTTTTAAATAAAAGGGTATAATTATTAAATATTAAAGATTTATTTATAGTTAAATAAGTTTTTAATTTAATTATAAATTTAATTTTTTATAAAGTTTTTTTTTTAAATTTATTAAATGTTTTTAAGGATAAGTTAAGTGTATTATTAGTTTATATAATAATAATACCAAATCGTTATTTATTTATTAATATTAATAAATAAGGGTTATATATAAATATTATTATTTATAATTTCTTTTAATGATAATAAGTATATGTAACTTATTAATAGGTTTTTATTTTAAGTATATTATATAAAGGTTTAACTATTATTATAATTATATTTATAAGGTATTTCCCTTTTATAGCTTATAATAATTTAATTAATATTGTACATATTAACTTTATTTTTAATTACATATATATTTATGAAATATTTTATATTTATATTATTATATTATTTTATAATAAAGTAAATATTAAAATAATAAGTATATATTAATTAACTTATTAAATAGTTAGTAATTATATTAATATTTATTTCTTTTTAAAATTATTATAACTTTAAATAATTAACTTTAACTTTTTATATAATTTACTTATTACCATTTTTTTTACTTTTTATATAATATAAAAGTTATAAATACGTGTACCATTATATTTAATATTATTATATTTTTTAAATAAAAAAATTCTTTTACTAATTAAAGTTTTTATTTTAATTTCGTTAAAAGCTTTAAAAAACCGTCTTAATGTGATAATTTTACCTTTTTAATATAATTTAATTATAAATTTTTTATGTTTTTTTTTACGTAAAGTTATATAAGTAACGTTTTTAGTAATGACTTTAGGTTTATTTTTACTGTTTAAAGGTTTATTTTACTTTTTACTTAAGGTTAATAATTATAAAAATTAATAATTATTATCCTTTTTATTATTATTTTTTTTAAATTTTTATTGTAAAATAAATTGTTCCTTAAATATTATTATTATTTTATTATAATAATATAACTGTATTAACATTATATAAAAGTTAATAAATTTTTTATTTATTTTTACTATATATATATTATTATTTTTAATAAAAAACTTATAAAGGTTGTTTTAATCATTTTTCTTTTATTATATTTTTACTTTTAATAATATAAATAATTTAAATATAAGTAATATATTTAAGTTATTTTAAATGTTAAAAGTATTATTAATTTATTATTATGCTTTTAATTTATATACTTTATTTATAACTTTTTTAATAATTATTTTATATGTTTTTATTATAAGTATTATTAGTGAATTATCTGTTATATAAGGGTAGGTTTTAAATATTAATAAGGTAAGTATTAAGTTATTAAATTTAATAATATTATTTATTATTTTTATAATTATTTAAAAATAATATTATTATTTAACATTAAAATATTTAATTATTATTATTTTATAAGTTTATTATAATAATATATAATATTATTTTAATTTACTAATAAAATTATAAGTTTTTATAAATACTTTTTTTAAAATAATATTTAATATTATAAAATTAAATTTAAATTCATTAAAAATAAAATTCTTTTTAATATTATATATTAATTTATTAAATGGTTTTAAATAAATATTAATCCATATTTCTTTTAAAATATATTATATATTTTTAATTATTATATTTTTTAGGAATTTAATTATTTGGTAAAAAGTTATTTCATTAATAGTGTATAATATAAATTTAATATTTATATACATTATATTAATTAATATTAAATGGTTGAATTTAATATTATTTTTAATTATAAATTTAAATTTATTAAGGTTTTTATTATAAAGTTAATATTAATAATAATATTTTATAATTTTTTTAATAATTTTAATGTTAAAGTTATTATATTTAACATATTTTAATATATTATAAAGTTATGCTATAATTAGGTAATTGAATTATTTATATATTTGGTATAATTTAATTTTTATTAAATGGTTATAAGTTATTATAACATTGTAATTATTAAATAAAAATCATAAGTAATTTTATTTACACATTATAAAGTAATTTTTATTTTAATATATTAAAATGTTTTTAATATTATTTAAATAAATACTTAAATGATTTATATTATTAATATATATTAGAAAAAATATATTAAATAATATAATATAAAATCTTATAATATTAAAAAATGTTAATATATAAATTATTCTTAAATTAAATAAATAAGGATTATCATTAAATGATATAATATAATACTTTATTATAATAATATTTAATTTAATATATAAATATATCATTTATAAAGTTTTTAATTATAATTTTTCATTAAATAAAATGTTAATAATGTTAATGTTAAATATTATATTTTAAAATATTATAATATATTAACTATTTAATAAAAAAATAATACTTATATTTTATGTTATAATTATTAATTCGTTAATAATAGGTTTTTTAAAAACATTAAAACTTATAAATGTGTATAAGGTAATTTAATTTATAAGGATATTTATAATATTTTTATTATTTATAATGTTATAAAATATTATAAATTAAAATATATATTTTATAATAAATTTATTATTATCATTAATTAATTAATTTATAATATGTTAAATATTATTTTTAATGCTTTTATTAATATTATTATTTTTAAAGTTAATACCTTTATATTATATTAAAAATTAATTATAATTTTCATTAATATCTTTAATATAATTATTAATTATATTATATAATTAATTGGTGCATTTTTTACATTATTTATTTTAAAGGTAATATATAAATTAATAACTTTATTTATTATATATATAATACTTTTTATTATTATTACTGTATTAACTAAATTAATAAAATTAAAATAAGGATTTATTATCCTTATATTTTTTATTAATTTAATATTAACTATTATCATTTTAAGTTAATAATAAGTTATTAAATAATCACTTATATAAATAAATATTAATAATATTATGTAAATTTAAATATAAGGTATTAAACATATATTTTAATTTAATAATAATTATTTCAAATATTAAATATTTTTATATAATTACTAATAAACCATAAATTAAATAAAACTTATTATAATAATTATTAAATAAATTATTATAAATTTTTTAATAATTTAAAATAAATATTTTAAAATAATTAATAATATTTTTACTAAGGTTTTAAACTTATATAATAAAAATATTTATATTAAATCATTTTAATATATATATTTATTACTTTTTAATAATTTAAAAAAATACCTTTATTTAATATATTATATTTTTTAAAAAAAAATGGTGTTTATTAGTTATAATTAATCTTTTATAATAATAATTTAAAACTCTTTTTTTTAATATTATAAAATAAGTTATATTTCAATTATATTAAGGTATATTAATAATAATATAAAAATCGTTAAATACATGTAATTTTTTATTAAAATTATTATATTTTTCATTTTTATATTTTTACTTATTATTATTATATAATTTAAAAAATATGGTTAAGCTTTTTAAGGTTTTAATATTTATTAATAATAATTTATAAAGTAATATTTTATTAATTAGGTTATTAAGTAATTAGTTTTAATTGCATTTATAAAGTAAGTTTTTATCGGATTTCCTTTTATAAAAAAGCTTATTTAGTTTTTTATCGTTATTAAATAATAATAGTTTATTAAAAAACTTATTAACACCTTTTTAAGGATAAGTTTTAAAGGTTGGTAATAAAGGTGTAATAACTTTATATAGCTTTTCAGGTTTTTAATTTTATATAATTATTAGTAATAATATAAGTGTTTTACCTTTAATATTAACTTTATTAATATTAACTTTAATTTTATCTTAAATTTATTATAATAAGGTTAATAATATTAATTATTACGTTTTAAAATAACTTTTTTAATATCTTTTAATAAAACTTAATAATAACTTTATATATTATTATTAAAATTTAATAATTATAAAAGGGTTACATTTATTATAAAATTTAATAAATTACTTTATTAAATTAATAACTTTATTATTATTTAATTATAATTATTCCTTAATAATAATTATTTAATATAAAAGATAAATATATATATATTCTTTATTACTTTTTACTTTAATAATAGTAATGTTATACTATTTTAAATGTGTATAATAAAGCTTTAATAAATAAGGATATACCTTTTAAAAATATTTTTAAATTTAATTTTAAAAATTTTTTTAAAAAGACTTTTATAATCTTTTATTAAAAAGGTTATTATTATAATACTTAAATGTTTTAACGATAATAAATATTATAATGTTTTTAATGTTTTTAATGAAATTTATAAATTTTATAAAGTTTACCTAATATTTTACGTATTAAAAATTAATGTAATTAAAGATAATTAATACTATTTTAATTATTTATAAATATATGGAAAAAATATATATATAAAGGATTTTTTAATAATTAATAATATTATTAAAATTATTAAAAATAAAATTTTTTTAAAGTATATAATGGATATAAAATCTTTTAAAATACTTTTAAAAAAATATAAATCTTAAAGATAATATTTATATTTTTAATTAATTTATTAAAATTTTTTAAAATAATTTAAATATTTTAATAAGCTATAAATATTTAGCTTTTTTTATTTCAAATATTTTAAAAATTAATATATTTTATTTTTATAAAAATCTTAATTATTTATAATTATTAAATTAACCATTAATTAATATTAAATAAATAAAATTTATATATAAAGAATAGTATTAAAATAAAAATATTCTTAAAGTTATATTATATTTAATTTATATATATAAAAGTAAGAGATTTAGTTATACCAGTTATTTATTTTATAAAAAATATAAGTAATTAATTAGGGTTATAAACTTTAATGGTTATATTACTTATAAGATAATACAGTTATAAGGTAATTACATTAAATTAATTAATTAGGAATTACTTATTAATAATTTATCCTAATAATTATTATATTAATTAAATTAATAAAATTAAAATAAAAATTTATTATCCTTATATTTTTTATTAATTTAATATTAATTATTATTATTTTAAATTAATAATAAATTATTAAATAATTACTTATATAAATAAATATTAATAACATTATATAAATTTAAATATAAAATATTAAATATATATTTTAATTTAATAATAATTATTTTAAATATTAAATATTTTTATATAATTATTAATAAATTATAAGTTAAATAAAATTTATTATAATAATTATTAAATAAATTATTATAAACCTTTTAATAATTTAAAATAAATATTTTAAAATAATTAATAATGTTTTTATTAAAGTTTTAAATTTATATAATAAAGATATTTATATTAAATTATTTTAATATATATATTTATTATTTTTTAATAATTTGGAAAAATATTTTTATTAAATATATTATATTTTTAAAAAAAAGGTAACATTTATTAGTTATAATTAATCTTTTATAATAATAATTTAAAGTTTTTTTTTTTAATATTATAAAATAAATTATATTTTAATTATATTAAGGTACGTTAATAATGGTATAAAAATCATTAAATATATATAATTTTTTATTAAAATTATTATATTTTTTATCTTTATATTTCCACTTATCGTTATTATATAATTTAAAAAATATAATTAACTTTTTTAAGGTTTTAACATTTATTAATAGTGGTTTATAAAGTAATATTTTATTAATTAAATTATTAAATATTAGGTTTTAATTATATTTATAAAGTAAATATTTATTAGATTTTTTTTTATTAAAAAATTTATTTAATTTTTTATTATTATTAAATAATAATAGTTTATTAAAAAGTTTATTAATATTTTTTTAAAGATAAATATTAAAAATAAATAATAAAAATATAATAACTTTATATAATTTTTTAAGTTTATAATTTTATATAATTATTAATGGTAATATAAATGTTTTACCTTTAATATTAACTTTATTAATATTAATTTTTAATTTATTTTAAATTTATTATAATAAGATTAATAATAATAGTTATAAATATAAAAAAAATATATTATCTTAATATTATATTATTAATTAATTAGGAAATAATAACTTTTTTAAATATTTAAACTTAATAATTATTATAAAGTTACATTTATTAATTAATAAAATAAAGTTATTTTCAAGAATTTTAATTATTTTATATTTTTTTAATTATGGTTATTTATTAGTAATAAATATATCGTAAAGCTTAATATAGTAAAAACCATTTCCTTTAATAATATATACACCGTAATTTTAAAAATAAAAATACTTAACTTAATATAATAATTTATTAACCTTTAAAAAATGTTTTTTAATTTAACTTTTAAAATTATTTTTATATTATTTTTAAAAGGATTTATTAAATATATTAATTATATATATTATAAAATTCTTAATAAATATAATATTTAATATATACTTAAAAAGGTTTTTAATAAAAGTTAATATATTAAATTAATAATAAATAAAGTTATTATTAATTTAATCTTTAAAATTAATATTTATTTTAATAATAAAATAAATGTATTAATAAAGAAATAAATTAAAGGATTTTTAAATATAAATAATATTATAATATATAATAAATATAAGTTATTTTAAATGTATATATTATTAATAATAATTTATTAAAAGATTTTTTTAAAAATAAATTTTATAATTAAATTTTAAAAACTTTTTTAAAAACGAATTTAATTCTTTTTATTATAACTATTTTTTTAAAAATATATCCATTTTTATAGAAATTCTTTTAAAGATAAATTTACTTTTTATTAAAATTATTTAATTATTTATAGTTATTTATTTAACTATTAATTAATATTAATATAATAAAATAAATATATATATATATATAATATATAATAATAAATAAAAATATTTTTAAAGTTATATTTTATTTAATTTATATATATAAAAGTAAAAAATTTAATTATATTAATTATTTACCTTATAAAAGGTATAAGTAATTAATTAAAGCTATAAACTTTAATGGTTATATTACTTATAAAATAACACAGTTACAGGGTAATTGCGCTAAGCTAGTTAATTAAGAATTACTTATTAATAATTTATTTTAATAATTATATTTATTAATAATTAAATAAATAAAAAAATTATTTTAAAATAATTTAAAAAGATTTATTTATTTTATATAAAATTTAAAAATTTAAATTAATAAAAGTTTTTTATATTTAATAGTTATAATAATTATATAAATGATAAATTTATATAAAAATATTTTATTTATAAAATTTATATTTTTTTTTTAATATATGTGTTTTATATATTTTAACTTTTTAATATAAATATATTTATTATTTTTAAATGTTATTTTTAATTTTATTTTTAAATATATTTATTTAATTAATTTTTATAAAATATAAATAAAAAAGATTTTTTTTAATTATTTACACGTGTATAAAAGTTAATTATAATATTTAAATATATTTTTATAAATTAAAAAATATTAAAATTATAATTAATATTATTAATGTAATTATTAAAAAATTTATATTTTATATAAAATAAAATTATTAATAATATTATTTTATTATTTACTATTTTTAATTTTATTAATTTTATTATTATTATAATTAAAATTAACATTAATATATTTAAATTTTTATAAAATTTAAAATTTATATAATTAAAATTTAATATATTTAATTTAATTTTTTTTACATTTATTATTTAACTTTTATTTTAAAAATTTAATAAAATTTTTAATAATAAAATTAATTAATTTATTATTATTAAATTTTACATAAAATAATTATAAATTATATTAAAAAAAATAAAATTTAAAAAATATTATAAAATTAATTTAAACTTAAATAATTAATTTATATATATAAAAAATATAAAAAAAATTAAAATAAATTTGGGATTATATTTAATTAAAAAATTAATTAATATATTAATAAATATAATTTTAATATAATAAAAAATTATTTGAAATAATAATTAATTTATATAAAAATATATTAAAATTATAATAATAAATTTTAATTTAAATTATTAAAATAATAATAGAAATATAAAAAAATAAGTGTAAATAAGTTAATTTACAATAGCTTTAAAATTACTATGGCCGTAATGGGGTATGGCCGTAGTGGGGTGATTTATCTTAATTTTAGTACCTGCCGATTTTACCTACTTACAATCACACGTAAATGGGGAGGTTAGGAAGAAGTGGCTCTGCGATGGATAAGGTCAGGGGTAGTACCCGGGACCCTTGCCATATACTTGGTTATGAATAAATAGAGGCGTGAGTCAGCGCCGGAAGCCTGTTGCCTACCCTTTGATTAATTAGGATAGACACTTGCGAGCAATAAAATCACACTAGTATCCTATGTATTGGGTACTGAGGTTGCAATGGTTTCTTTTGATGTTGCAATCGTTGTTATACTATTACGAGTCTTCTCAAGCTGCGACTCCATGCAAACCATGCTCTATGAATAGTACGCGTAAGCTAATGGATCCAATGAAGAAATCTGAATATCTTTCAACTAGGAATCTCCTGTTGAGACGGAGTGTAGACTCTTGTATCCTAGAATCATTCCAATCAACAAAGTCTATGAATTTGGTTCCTTGAGAAATGAAAAATGAGCAATGACATCGCGGATTCTACGAATCGCATTGCTAGGTTGCGAAGACTTGAATGGCGCTAAAGTTGGTAATGCTGTGAAGCCTTTCTCAATCATCACGGGTTTCGCTAGGGGCTTTATTAAAATTACGCGTCTCTCAAGCTTCTATGATCGACTTATAGACACTATTAAAGTTGAAACATATCAATATTTTCTTTAGCAAAGAAAAATTAATGAAAAATGATAAATCTGGTTATTCGTCATTGCTTCGTAGGATATCGCCGAGTCACACGGACATACATGGCCAAGATATGTTTGTTAGAATAAGGATGCAAGCCAAGAGCCAGTAAGGCGGTTAGGATTACTATTACTAGAACTATTGGATGAAAAGCATGACGAGATGATGCAGGTAGAATGCAATATAGCCACCACACAACTGAGGGGGCGGTTAGGTACGAAGATACATCTCCAGGAAGTGTCTACAAATAAGGGCCCTGATCTCCTCAGAGTAGAATAGAGATCAGTAAGGACCTTGAGACCCTTAGAGAATTATTAGTAAATTGAATCCGTTCCAAGCCCTTACACAAGACTTTGTTACACGCCGCGTAATAGTGTCTTTAGTGGAGTTTCGAACCTGGCGGACGCTAGGTAGCGTAACTCGCGATGGAGCTTTTTTACCGTATCAGCCAGTAATTTCTTGTGGGCAAGGCTGTCACTCTTGGTGTCGAAATTAAACCCTAGGTCGATTGAGCAACTTCGTAAGTATGTGAGGCTTCGCAGTTTCGCAACTACTAGGCAGGGATCGAGAGTACTTTGCATACGCAATTCTTCATCTAGCCAACAATTCGGCGCGAGCTACAGGTCAGGTTAAACAGCTAAACCTGGTCGAATTCCGATGTATTCGTAGTTATTTTCCAATGGCCGAACTATCTAATGATGGCCTTCGTAGACGAGTTGCTGAATGGCGAACATGGCCTTCTTTTGGGGGCCATATTTTAGGTTTAAAAGGGGGAAAGACCAAATAGCTCAAGACTCAACTTTTTAGAATGGTGAAGAGTCTTGAGTTACTTTTTCTTACATAGATATTTCTATTACCTAGAGTACTCCTACCCAATATCTTTGTCCTTGCTGCTTGAACTATCCCAACGAATTGGTACTTAACGATCAGTTATATCAGCCTTCGACCTTTTCATAACCCGCCAAACTGATATTGAGTCTTTGAGAATGGCTTATGCAGCAAAATATACCCCAAAGCCAATTACAGATATCTTCACTAACGATAGGGATATCGATCGGCGACAATGTACTCGGACTGTTCCAATGAAGGTCCTTATACTCGGCTGTGGAAGGACAGGGACTACCTGTAAGTTTGCCCAAATAGTTACTCGTACTGATTTTTTATAATCAAAAATTATTGACGGTCTAAAATAGCTATAAGAGCCGCAATGAAACAACTCGGATATGTCGATACCTACCACATGATGAGCTGCTCTATAGAAAACCCGCCCGATGCTCTTCTGTGGATGGACGCCCTACGAGCTAAATACGACGGTGTCGGAGAACCATTTACTCGAAAAGACTGGGACAAGCTCCTTGGCAACGCGCAGGCAGTTTGTGACTGGCCTGCATGCGCATTCGCGAAAGAGCTTATCGAGGCGTATCCGGAAGCAAAGGTCATACTTACCGGACGCGACGTCGACTCATGGCATGCGTCTACAATGCGAACGGTGTACTGGCGCGTGATGGATCCCGAGCTGCGCATCCTATCCCACCTCAGCTGGGCTGCTAGCATGTACCATCCGATGCTACAGAAGTTCTTCGATACGTTTTTCGAGGGCGACTTCCCGAGGAAGGGGAAGGAGATTTTCACACGACATTACGAGGAGGTCAAGGCCATGGTTCCCAAGGAAAAGTTACTCGAATATAGAGTTACTGATGGCTGGGAACCACTATGCAAGTTCCTGGGCGATCCTGTACCGAAGGATTGCCCCTTTCCACACATCAACGACAACAAAGACTTCGTGACACGGTCGCGTAAGAGAAATAGATGTCAGATGCTCAATGTTACGGCGCAGGTGGTGGAAATATTACTTATGATTATGGTGGTCTTGTATGTGGTATTCAGATTAGGTACTCAGTGGAATATGTTTTAATTTTGTCCGTCGCGGACGTTCAAATCTTGGGAATCAGGTGGTGTTTTGGTGCTTATCCTGCATCCGAATATCATGCTTGTGAAGTCCAATAGATGAGCATAGCGGAACTCTCCCTTTAGATATTCAATACATAGCTCAATATTAAGCTTGTATATTCTCTTTTACCCGTAAACAGTTCCCTTAAGAGATAATAAGATCTAGATACATACTCGTCCATGCATACTTATAAACTTCCCTCCTATCATCCGGGAATCTGAGTTGGGCACCCATGCCATATGCACCATACCTATCATGTAAGTTGCTGCAGAGCTATTTTGCCTCAGTTCACACAACAAAGGTTATTAGATATAATAAAATTTTATGAAGTGGTATTATGTATACAGGTAATGTTATTTTGGTACAGTTGGCAATCTCCAATAAACCGGCGGCCTGTTGTTCCACGCCACGACTCCCATCCGCAAGATAAAGCCGACAGCGATAGCGCAGCCTGCTATAATAGCTAGCTGGGTTGGCAGATTCTCACGATCCACGTAGCTTAAGACACTCGTAGGTGTGAACTACAATATGTTAGTGGAATTGTACGTGCGCGTGTGGAAAAAACAAAAAAACAATGTGATTCTTACCTGCTCCTTGGTCTCTGCCACATCAATCGGCTCACTGACACCCAACATATACCCTTCTTTATGCACAGCGGCTGCCCTCAGATACCTCGGATACGTCTCTAGGACTTCGAACTCGGTCTCGAAGCCTAAGCGATCCGTCCGGTTCAGCTCTTTCCAGCCTCCATCAGTGCTGTTCAGATCGTCAGACCCCTGAAGAAACCACTGGGAGACCTCGGTAGCTCCATTCCAGCTGACGTAGAAACTCCCGCTCCTTTTTCCGTTTCTCCGTATTGCAGACGCGGGGTTCGTCTTGGGCATCCCATGCCATTCGTACTTGTACACCCGATAGGACTGGACTTCGCCCGTCCCGAAGCGGCTCTCTGGCCCGAAATGCGTGTCGCAGAGGACATCGCCGTTGCTAGCGAACTCTGTAAAGGCCGCGGAATAACCGTACCCAAGAAGAACGTTGCCGTTAGGGAGGGATTGAAACGACCCCTGAGATAAAGCGTGGATGTCATGTGGGTTGAAGTACTCAGTGACAACAGACGCAGTCATGGCCTTCTCGTCGATTTTAAGCTTCAGGCCTCGGGTGGCCGCTGCGTCACGATGGCCACCGTCGCCACCGTTGTCGAAGATAGTGATGATATCTTTGCCCGACCATCGGGCGTCGTGTTGGTATGCGAAGTTTGTCGCGGTGCCATCTGAAAGGTCTTTGAACATGTTCCTCTTGCCACCCAGGATCCATATAACTTCGCCGGTAGTGCCGTTGATGTATGTCAAGCTGTGCATATAACGACTCGAAGTAAGATAATTACCCCTTGCGTCTTTGTCGATACTGTTCATATGGAAGTAGTCGTACGCACGGTCACCTTCTCCCTCATCGCCGATCTCTCTGTAGCTGTCGGCCAAGTTCCAGTGGTCTGATGCCTCCCATTGGAATACGGCTAACCCAGTCTCAAGGTCGACTTCTTGTATAACACAATCCCACACTGGTCCGACATGGTTCTTTCCAACTTCGCTCAAGTCTCGTTGAATCACATGGTATACCGTAATTAGTGCAGTCCCAGAGGGAGTAATTCGGAAGTCGTGCAAGTCCGCGTCAAGCCCATAGGCAGCCCTAACTTCTTTGAATAAGGAATACGTACTATCCAGCTGTAGGGCTTCTGTTAGCCGGGGAAGTGAATAAGAGAGTCAAATGCAGTGAGCCACCTCATACCATTATGATAGTGCCGGCACCATGTCCGCCAACGGTGTCGTCGCCGGCCCAGAAAGTTAGGTATTTCTCTCCCTTGTATTCCTGCACCATTAAATTATACAATTGTTGTCCGTTCCACCCGGAAGTCCATATTAAGTCTCCGTTGCTGTCGAGAATAGTCGCTTGAGCCTCATGGGTAGCTCTACCTCGGGGAGTCAGGAAAGTGTATAGTGACGATTGGCATGACTTGCTTGATTGTAGCACATCGAGCTTGGGTACTTCAAGCTGAGCGGCAGACTTAAACACCGTCAACGGATGTGGACCGTAGGCGCTTTTCTCGTAACCAAAATCGTATAAACTATCGGAGAGTTTTGAAGGTATCCCATTGACGACCCCAATGACAACGAGAAAGGAAGCCCACGATAACCGCATCATCGTTGTCGAATTACTGGGTTCTCAATATCGATATCTGAACTGATGAAATCAAAGAAACATAAGAACCAAGGAAGGCAATAGTATCCTGGGGATATTCCGCATAATGAAAGAGTCGTAACCTCGTCGCTGACCCTAACTCCTATCACTATTCAAACTACGTACACCATACTACGCGTACCGGCTGATTCCACTTTCATCTGGCCCCGGTTGCACCTGCATAAGGCATTTTGAGGGGCACTCTAAAGGAAATCTTTAGACGATTGTTGATGGCCTTTACAAACACTGGCTGACGACGAATAGTATCAGTGTCAGGCCGGGGTGGCCAACGATACATAGTAGTCGCGAAGAGTCGTATCCACTACGCTACCTAGCATTACGCTGGACACGCGGCCCCTAAGATCGTTTTCCACCCTAGACGCGCCGGCTCCGCAACCCCCCCTTTTTACACTGCGAATCCCGGTGCATCCAATGCCTTGAACGATGGGTTAACTGTGATTGCTATTTTAGACGAGTTGCTATTGCGCGTACTTGAAACTGTTACTAGATAGGCTGACTACGATGTATATGGCTTCGTAATTGTCATATTCAGTAACTTGTAGCGGCGCCGGCTTTCGTCCTGTCATCTCATTTAGTGTCGTTAGTAGTCCGAACATTCCTGGCCATGTCGTAGAGAACAAGAATTACGCCCATTTAATTACCTTATATTCTATCTAACTATAGTCTTTGAAGGTTTAATGTTCTATAGTTTAGGCAGTTATTATTATTATTATGTTCAATTTTTTACATCATCGTTAGTTGCATTCCCACTTTAGCTTTATAGTTTCCATCAATGGCTTCAACATTTTCTAAACACGGAAGTTCAAACGAAATTCCTGGCTTGAATGAGCCTGATAACAAGCAGCCTACACATAACTTAGAGTCACAAGATGTCAAAAAAGAACCCGCCGGTCCGGGCTGGACGTCCCTCCCTCACAAGGACCAATTAGCAATCCTCTTCCTATGCCGCCTTGTCGACTTCCTACAAGTCGCGTCCTTACAAGCTTATGCGTTCTTCCAACTCAAGGCCCTCGACAGCACGCTCTCCGACTCCGAGATATCGAACCAATCCGGCATCTTGCAGGGCGCCTTCACCGGCGCGCAGGTTCTTACCGCGTTCCTTTGGGGCAAAGCCGCAGATGCTAGTTGGTGCGGACGAAAGCGAGCTCTGCTCATTGGGCTCTTCGGAACAGCAATATCGTGCTTGGGTTATGGGTTCACGATGAGCTTCTCTTGGGCTGTGCTTTGGCGCGCTGCTGGCGGTGGTGTTAATGGTACTGTGGGAGTAACGTGAGTAAACGGAAGGCCAGTTATTGACTATAGCAGGCTACTTGCTAATCCACTTCGAGATAGACGAACCATGATTGCCGAGATTACGGTTGAGAAGAAACATCAATCCAGAGCCTTTCTGATACTACCTATTAGCTTTAGTGTAGCTAATATATTAGGTCCTTGTAAGTGATTGTTTTAACATTACGATCGTTAGACGATCATCTATTAACACCTTCTCTAGTAATGGGAGGCTTGTTGGCGAACCCTGCGATGATTCTCCCATGTCTCTTCGAGGAAGGTGCTATTTGGAGCTTCGATTGGATCACGGAATATCCATATGCTCTACCAAGCGTGATTAATGCTGTCGCATTAACGCTCACAGGCTTGATAGTATTCTTCGCGCTTGAAGAAGTAAGCTGTCCTATACAGTTACAGTAACATTCACTTTAGCTAACTGATACTATAGACTTTAAACGAGAGAAAGGGGAAAAGAGATGCTGGATTATACCTTGCGTCTCGTATAAAGAGTTTATTTTTCCGCAAGCTTCCTGGAGAGAGTGGTTACTACAAACTCCAGCCTTGGAGAGTCCCGGATGGTCCAGCCGAGTATATGGAAGAAAACGATGAACAACCCATACACGAGATAAGTGAACCGAAGAGAAAGGGAAGAACGCTGCCCTTTCGCCGCGTATGGACGCGCAATGTTATCTTCACCTTAATAACGGAAGCATTCTACGACTTTCAGCTGGGTGCATTCACGAACATATGGACTCTCTTCCTCTCAACACCCCGCTCCTCTCCGAGCCAGACTACACATCGTTCGCTACCATGGACATTTACAGGTGGACTCGGTATGCCCGCATCGACAGTCGGCGTCGCAACATCCATCTTAGGAGTCCTAGGCATAATTCTTCAGATATTCCTGTATCCCCTTGTCCACGCGCGCTTGGGCACCTTACGCGGTTCCCGATGGTTCTTACCACTATTCCCCATCGCGTACTTCCTCACGCCATACCTCGCCGTCATACCGTCATCCTCGGAGCCTTCTCAACCTGCCTCCGGCCCCGCAATATGGATATACATGACTTTGATCCAATTCCTCCAAGTCACCGCGAGAACAATCACACTCCCAGCAAGTATCATACTGCTAAATAACTGCAGCCCGCACCCGAGCGTGCTGGGTCTCGTCCACGGCCTCGGGCAGAGCGTTTCAGCGAGCTTCCGGACGATTGGGCCAATAGTGGGCGGGTGGTGGTATGGCTCGGGCTTGGAAATGGGGGTGGTGGGTTGGAGCTGGTGGGCTGTTGCATTTGTCTCGGCTTTGGGGTGTGCGTCTGCAATGTTCATATACGAAGGAAGTGGGCACGAGATCCTGCTCGAGGGCGAAGAAGATGAGGATCGCTTATGATTGAAGCGAAATTTTTCCTTTTGCCGTGTATAATAGTTTACTACGCCTTGAATTCGATACTTAAATGTTTAACCAACTCACTTCTCTTGAGGAACTATTTTTACTTGCATTTAGTAGAATCCTCTCTGTACCTCTTATTCGGTTTAGAGGCTCCCTCCACCCATGCTGAGCTCGTATCTGGAGCTTCTTGCCCGATTAGGATGCATCCCACGATCGGATTGGGGCGCATATGAATACGACCGGGTTCTCCGCATGCTCCGGTTTTACGTGCCGAAAGTAATGAGGTGGAGTCGGGAACCTCACCGTCAAGCCAGATTTATGGTAGCATCAATGCAGATATTATAGGTACGCAGTTGCTCTAATTTTTCCGTATATTTGGCTATTTTGTGTGGCCGGAGTCGTCTATATATACCCTACCACGTTGATAGTGTCAAAGAGCTAATTGCTTTGGTTTAACGTGGTAGACAGAAATATATCAATTGCTAAAATGCGTGCCTTTTTCACATTGCTTGCCACAGCTCTAGCCAGCGCCGTAGTGGCCAGTCCTACAGTACCACGACAAGCTTCTAATTATGTCGGTTACCTCGTTTCGACCTTCTCTGATGCCAATCCGAGGATCCAATTCCATCTTTCAAACGGGAACAGTGCATCAAGCTTCAAATTTTTGAATAAGGGGCAGCCTGTACTTGCTTCGACGGTAGGAACAAAAGCTGCGCGAGATATATTCCTAGCCACAAACTCTGCTAGGTCTGAATGGTATCTACTTGCTACCGATAAGTCTCTCAACGCATTATCACTTTTATACAACTTCTTCTAACGAGATATTTTGTAGATCTTGATGTAAGGGCTTCGGGGTTCTCGTGGGACAAAGCTACCCGACAAGGGAGTCGTGGAATTGTCGTTTGGAAGTCATCCAATCTAGTTGATTGGTCTGAATCGTCACTCCGAACGTACGTGTTTATCCATCATTCTGTTCATCTAGAAGTGTAAGCCTCGTAATAACACATTCGCTTTAGCGTTGAAAAAGATACAGCGGGGATGGTCTGGGCGCCATCGGCAGTATGGGATGATGAAACTTCTCAGTACTACCTGTTCTGGGCTTCGCGACACTATTCATCATCGGACACGAGGCATACGGGAACGGCGACACTTGATAGGATCCGATACGCAACCACGAAGGACTTTGCTACGTTTAGTGAACCACGCGACTATCTAGCTCCCGCTGGCGTGCCCTTGATAGATCAAGAGTTTCAATATCTTGGGACGCCGGGATCATTCGCTCGATTCTTCAAGAATGAGACGAACAGTAAAGTGTACCAAGAGATCACTTCGGACGGGCTTTTCGGCACTTGGACCCAGGTTGGACCTGTCACGTCAGCCAGCGGACTTGAAGGCCCAGCATCGTTCGCCGACAATGTGACGCCCGGGGTCTACCATCTGCTACTTGATGACTATACCCAATATATTCCGTTCGAGACATCTGACATTACGTCGGCGAGCTGGAAAAAGTCGAGCACGTCTGGGTTCCCTACAGGCTTGAAACATGGTTCTGTAACACCATTGACGCAAAAGGAATATGATGCTTTGGCAGCGGCGTATCCGGCGTAGGATAGTCGTGTTTAGCTAGCCTCCAACCAAGAGAAATGTGTATGTAAATTGTTTACAATTTTATCAATAACAGAAATTCAACGGATGTATCGGTGCTTATGTGTAGTGAAGACTTCAACATGGTCTGATCAATAAAATAAAAGCGGGACTAAAGTTGAGTCTAATGCGGGGCTTAGAAGACACTATTTAAGACATCATGCCAGAGTACCTTAGGTAGGTAACCATGTAAGCAGCAAAAGTTATAAGCACAAGCACCACTTACTCGACTTGAGATTATCTCAAAAGCTTGAACTGGGAACTTACGAGTTAGACCTTGTTTTACTAGCAACTCGACGTATCTGCACGAGCTGAGACCAAACTTCGGTATGGCTTCTACCGAGGAACTCCGAGCAGTCATGGAATCTACATTGACGAAATTCTTCGAGAATAGCCCTCTGGCAGTTAAAAACAAAGATGCCTCTCTGTTCTCGGCGGTATTGTCTCCTGACTGCCGGCGATATATGAGGCCGGCTTCCTTCGTTAAATCTTACCCCTTTATCAAGGCAGTGGAGACGAACGCCGAGTACGAAGCTCGCATGGTGCCGGAGATCGCAGCGACGGAGGAGTCGAGGGTCAAGATCTTAGAGATGGTCATCGACCCTATCAAACGCCACGGAAGCGCACACGTCCAGCACTGGTCCAAGATCAAAGGCCGCGAACCAATCTCCATGGAAATGTGTTGGTACGTGGATTTCACGGAGGACGGGAAAAAGATATCGCGAATTGTCGAGTTCCTCGATACGGCGGCGTCTTCGAAACTTATCGACTCTATTTTGAAGATGGCGGGGAAACAGAAATAAGCATATGGCGTTCTTACCCCTTTAATTTGATTCTAATAACGGAGGAACGAAACACACAGTGGATTATATGAAGAGAGGAAAGTTATTAAATATAACCTTTCTTAACATGGAATCATTTCGCGATAGCTTCAGTTCAATTGGTTAGAAAAAGCGCGTTAATGATCTTCCGGTGGATAGACTTTGCCCCGGCGGCTGGGTCCTGGATCGGCGACTTGAATCCTCAGCTCCCGTGCCGAATTTGGCAACCCTTAGAGCGGAGCCGGGTAGATTAATGCTTCATCGCCTTGCTATTTTATTCAGCCGTAGCACCGACACGCAAACCACACAATCTACACAATCTCATGATGTCTTCCCATGCAATCTATATAAATATAGCAGTGATGGCACGTAGAGTTTTACTTACCGTGTTAGCTATAACATTAATAGTAACTTATATCAAATCTAATTCGATAGGTCGATCATTCGATATACCTACAGACGTCTTCTTTACAAGTCTTTAATACTCAACTCCGACCTTAATTAAGTACCTAAGGTATATACTTACAATAATTCAATACATCTCACCTCTTAACATACCTCACAAGGAACAATGACTACCATTCGCCGAGCTGTCATAACAGAAATCGGCGATGCCGACGTTGTCAAAGTGGTTGATGCCGTATGCCCACCCCCACCGCCCGGCCACGTGCAAATAGCAGTCGAATACGCCGTCTTCAGCGGCGCCGACGTCAACATGCGGAAGGGGATCTACCCTCTCCAGAAGAAACCGCCCTTCACGCCGGGGTACAGCGTAGTCGGCACCGTCCGCGCCAACGGCGAAGGGTGCACGGCCTTCCAGCCCGGCGAGGCCGTGACCGTCCTGACCAAATACGACGGCGACGCGGAACTCGTCAACCAGCCCGAGAAGTACTGCATCCGGGTCCCGGACGGCGCCGACCGCGCGCAAGCGGCGGCGCTGGCGTGCGACTGGAACACGGCGTACGGGATGGTCGCGTACAAGGCGGAGGTCTCGGCGGGGCAGAGGGTGTTTATCCACGGGATCAGCGGGTCCGTCGGCACGGCCCTCATGGTCCTGTGCAAGTTGCGGGGCGCCGAAGTCTACGGCACCGCGAGCCTGCGCAACCACGACGCCATCCGGGCGCGCGGCGCCACGCCGTTCGTGTACACGGACACCGAGTGGATGGGCCAGATGAAGGGACTGGGCGGTGCGCACGCGGTGTTCGACCCGCTCGGGTTCGAGAGCTTCGACGAGAGCTACGCGGTCCTCGCGCCGAGGGGGATCCTCGTGGCCTACGGGAACAACAAGCGGGTGTTCGAGGGGCGCGACAGAAGCCCCGTATTCCCGCTGCTGAAGCTGGTGGCGCGGGGGCTCAATCCGCTGGACGGCAGACGCACGACGTTCTTCGTGCTCTCGCGCGACGCGCCGACGTATAAGCCCAGCGTTACGGCCCTGCTGGACATGCTGAGGGATGGGACGGTCAAGGTGCCGATTAGGAAGGTCTGGGACTTGGAGGATGTTCAGAGCGCGCATCGGGAGTGGGGTGCCGGGAGCGGGATCGGGTGTCTTCTGATTAGGGTGAGCAAGAAATAGGGGGTGCATTGCCTACCTAGGTACTTGATTACTTAGGAATTTCCTTTCGTTTGGGTGTTATTTTATATTTGCGACCTGAATTACAAACTTTAGAGTTTGGGGGCATATAATGGAAGGTAGCGAGGTTCATGATCAGATAGGGCTGGAGATCGAGGTAGTTGTCACTCTCTCCATGTACAATATCTTATTATTTACTTGCATATAATAATATCCCAATGGGAGAATTTGTAATCGCCTACCCGGAGCTAGTTGACGCCGGTATCTTACTCCGTTCTTAAGTACTCGGCCCGAAAAAGGGATTCCTGCATGGGAATAATGAGATTTGCCACGGAGACAAAACGGGTACATTGCTTACGAGAGAATGGGTGATATACCCAAAAGCTAGACGCAGGTGAATTATAATTCTCTCATATCAGAATAAATAGTATATTCTAAGACTCTTCGAAGAATGGATATCCAATAGGGTCGTGGGCCCACAACAGGGGGGCGACTTACATAGAAAGTGGAGGTTGGATGTGATTACGAATACTCTGGCATCTCGGAATGCCGAATGTCAGAATTGGAAAGTCGATAGCTGAAGATTACTGATAGTGCCACTTGCGAGAGAATAGGCCTGCAGCTAAATTTTCTATCTACTTGCAGTTGGGAGAAGTAATTCGTGAGACGATGCTGTCCGCTTGTGAGCTCACCGCTTAGAAATGAATGTACTTGTAAACCGGGCTTGCAAGACGCTTCTAGAGATGTAGATAGATGCATTAGACGAGTAGGTGCATGATAGATTTCTCTAGGCTAGCTATGAGCTGAGTGACAGGGTTAATAAGTACCAGGTATAGTCAGCTATAGCTAGACGTAATAGACGTTACATTGACTCTCCTTATGGCCTAGGGGGACGACTCATACCGAAGTATAACTTATAAGGTTGTCACCTCAAATTTAAACTACCTAACTACCTTAACTACCACCTAAACCAACCCTCGAACGTTCTTTTCTCGCTCAAAACTCCCCCTTTTCCCTCCCCTCCTCTCCCCTGGCCCAAAATGATAAATCCCACATTCTCAAACCCGACAATCCCACCAGGCTCCACCGTCCTCGTCACCGGCGCCAACGGCCTCATCGCCTCGCACGCCGTCGACCGGCTCCTCGAAGCGGGCTACAATGTCCGGGGCACGGTGCGCAACCCCTCCAAGTGCGCGTGGATGGCACCTCTGTTCTCCCAGCGCCACCCCGCGAACACCTTCGAGCTCGTCCAGGTCTGCGACTTCGGCGCCCCCGGGGCCTGGGACGCGGCCGTCAAGGGCGCCTCGGCGGTTGTCGCCGTCGCGGGAGGCGCGGAGCTAATGGTCCCGGATATCGACAAAGCGCTCGAGAAAGAATTCCCCTGGAACGAGGCGCTCCTGCGCGCTGCGAGGGACGAGCCCTCCGTCAAGGCGTTCGTGTACACGAGCAGCGCGTGGGCGACGTGGACCCCCGACCAGACGAAGAAAGTGAAGCTGACGGAGTGGACGTGGAACGACGACGCGGTGCGGATCGTCCGCAGCAAGGACATCCCCGCGGAGGACAAGGGCATCAGGCCGTACATGGCGTTTAAGGCGCTTCTCGAGCAGCGCATCTGGGACTGGGTGAAGCGGGAGAACCCATCGTATACGTTCAACACGGTTCTGCCCGAGACCGTGATCGGCGAGGTTCTGGACCCGGAGGGGCAGGGGGTCGCGAGCACGTGCGGGATGGTGAGGGATTTGTACGAGGGGAAGGGGCTGGACGTGCTGGGTATGTTGCCGCCGCAGTGGGTTTCCGACACGCGCGATACGGGGCTGCTATATGTCGCGGCGCTTATAACGCCGGGCGTTGATAGGGAGAGGTTATATCCGTGGAGCGATCGGTACAGCTGGCCGCGGGTCGCGCAGATATTGAAGAAGTTGTATCCGCATAAGGATATACCGGTGCTGGAGGATAATGGATGGGATCAGACGGAGGTGCCGAATAAGAGGGCAGAAGAGCTGCTGCGGGGGTTGGGACAGGAGAGGTGGACTACACTAGAAGAGAGTGTGGAGGCTTGCTCGAAAGCTTTCGTGAAGGATTAATGCTGTCATGCCAATATTCCCGATCTCGGCAACGAAGGATAAGATGTATATATGTGCATATACAATCATTAAGCCTGGTATACATATATGGCATGGAATAAAAATATTGATTACATTCGTTAAATCCGATTTCTCATTGTTTTTCATGTAGGCGCTGCTAACCCCTTTTCAAACCACATCCCTACGCAGCCTTCACCACTATCTCCGCCGCCGTAAGCCCCTCCGCCTCCGCACGAACAGTGATATCCCCCGAACCACCCGCCTCCGAGCGAACGACAGCCAGGGCCAACCCGCTAAACGCGTTCCGCGTCAAGCTTGGAAACGCAGTGAAATCCGCCGGGTTACCATTATCCGTCGACAGGATCTCCGCAGGGCCCTCAACGGAGAACGTGATAGCGTTTGCAGCTTCGGGTATCACCGTCCCGCTCTCATCGGTAACCGCGACCGTGATGAACGACAAATCGCGGCCGTCGCCGCGGATCATCGTGCGGTCCGCCGTGATGTTCAGCTTCGCGGGCTGTGTGGCGGTTTTCACCGTGTCCTCGGCCCATTTGGTGCCGTTCTTATACGTCACGACGTGCAACTCTCCCGGTGCGTAGGTTACCTTGTCCCATCGGAAGCGGTAGTTGGATGGTTCTCTCTTGAGTTTCCCGGCGGACTTCCCGTTGACAAATAGCTCGGCTTCCTCGGCGCCGGAGAAGACGTGAACGGGGGTTACTTCGCCGACGCGGTTCGGCCATGTCCAATGGGGCAGGATGTGTGCCATAGGGCTGATAAAGAGTCAGCTAGAATCTACTTAAGGGGTAGATGTCACCTCAGGGGTCTATCGTCTTTTCCATATTCCTGTAATATGAGAAAATACACGAATCCGTTGAGAGATATCGAGGGGTTAGGTTTTACGTACTATCTACGAGTTAGCTATCGTGTCACAACAGGGGTAGGATGCCAATATATGACATCTAGGATCAAAATGCGATTTACATACCAAATCAGGACGCCAGCGGGCTTGATATAAGTAAAAGCGATCTTTCTTGAATCCGGCAAGGTCGATGATTCCAAAGTAAGAACTTCGAGCCTTAGTGTCAAAAGGAGAAGGCTCGCCCAGGTAGTCCCAGCCGGTCCATACGAATTCGCCCGCAACATACGGGAACCTATCTTGCATTCCGAACACCTTGTCCGGCGATGATCCCCAGGAGACGGCGTATAGCTCATACGCACTAACGAAAAGTTTATTGGGATCCGAACCCGCCGTATTGCTGACAGAAGTGCTATTAGCGCTCGTTACCGGGAAGATATACGTCCCGCGGGAGCTAACGCCCGACGAGCTCTCGGTACTCCATAGCACCTTTCCGGGATACGTGGAGTGGTAACTCGGGTACGCCGAGTCAAATGAAGTACCGCGGCCCTCGCCCTGGTAGTTCATACCGGGGATGTCGACGACATTGGAGAACTCGCTGCCTGCCCTTGCGTTATTGATCCCGGCGCTGACTTGTCGCGTCGGGTCCTCTTCCTTGACAATGCTGTGGAGTTCGCGAGCCGTCGCGCCACCGGAAGCTTTTGACTGCTCTACAATTTCATTACCGTAACTCCAGGCTATGACGGATGGGTCTATTAGAAAGCAAGTCAGCTAGTGTGTCATGAGTTACTTTCGCTCCTGTCTGAGAACTGCTTGTATAAGTTGAACTCACGGTTACGATCACGTCGGATGAAGTTACGAATATCAGGCTCGTGCCAATCCTGGAAATATACATGATAGTCGTCCTGGATCTTTTGCTCCTTCCATACGTCGAAGATCTCATCTAGGACTAGAAATCCGTACCTATCCGTCAAGTCAAGTAATTCAGGGGCGGATGGATTATGAGACATCCGAAGCGCGTTGCATCCCATCTCCTGAAGCAGATCTAGTTGGCGCTCAGCTGCTCTGAGATGGAATGCAGCACCAATTGAACCATGGTCATGATGGTTGTTGGTACCTTGGATGTAAACCCGCTTTCCGTTTACGTGAATACCGCTGTTAGGGTCGTATGTAATAGACCGGATGCCAAAGCGTGTCTCGTAGGTGTCGATAACAGTACCGTTAGAAAGAAGCTTCGTCACTGCGACGTACAGGTTCGGCACCTGCTCTGGCTTAGGTCCCCATAATCGTGGGTTTGATACCGTCACTGAAGAGTTGAGAGACTTCTTGCTGTTGGCTGCTATATTTACGGTTGATGATGGAAAAGAGACAACAATATCTGCCCCGACTTTCTCAGTTTCAGTATCAAGCACGTACACGTCAGTCTTCAATTCCACCTCTCGACTGGAATCTCCCTTATTTTCAACCTCCACGGTCAAGTCCACGTCAGCCGATTCCGCAGACACAACTGGGGTTGTAATATACGTGCCATATTGGCCAATATGAGTCTTGTCGACCTTGACAAGCCAAACATTGCGGTAAAGGCCAGCACCTGGGTACCAGCGTGAAAAATTCAAAGGGTTGTCGATACGGATCGCCAGCAAGTTCTCTCCAGCTTTCACGTACGGAGTGAGGTCCAAGCGGAAAGAGTTGTACCCGTAAGGCCATCCACCAATCAGTTGACCATTAATCCACACAGCGGAATTGGACATGGCGCCATCGATATCTAAGAAGATGGACTTGTCTGCGTCGCTTGCTGATATCGCCAGTTTGCGACGGTACCATCCTACGCCGTTGATAGGCAAGGCACCCATGCTATTCGGAATTCCAGGAGCGTGAAAAGGACCTTTGATAGCCCAATCATGAGGAACGTTCACCAGTTCCCACGCGCTATCATCGAACGTCGCCTGCACATATGTAACATTGTTTCCGGGCGCGGTTTTCTCGGGGCGTTCATGCTTAGCACCGTTGACGATGAATTCGTTGCCAGAAGGGAGAATCCACTCCTTCAGCGTATTGTATGAGAGTGAATCCGGATTCGATGCGAAACGAGAAAATCGCCAGCCATCGTTAATGCTAACGCGCTCACGGCCTACCGACGCAGTGGAGTATTCGTTATAAGCCTTCCTTACGACGCCAGCTTCGGTAGATGGAGGATATCCTAACAGCATGAGTCCCGAAAGGAATAGCCCGCAGGCATTGTACACCGTTCGCGCAAGAGGCGCCATATTGCAATGTGCGTGAGCGATAAGTAAACCAAACTCGCCCACCTTCGACGACTAATTATACTTTGAAGCCAGAGCTTGCTCCGCACAGAGAAGACGGAACCCCATTTCTCGGTGAGAAACTAGACCGCAAGAGCCACGGCGCCGAGCAAACCCAAGAAATAGAACTTGAAAGAATCCCAGTCCAGTATCCGCAGAGACCCGGATTAGGGTACCAGTTTCTCGGGACCCGGGTTATTTCAAGTCGAACAGCCGGAAAGCAGGATACGACAGTTCGGGGTTCTTCTTTCTTAACCGCCTTCATTTAGCCTACGATTGGTGGAATATGAACCTAAATGCTACGATCATAACAGGGGTCAGATCATATGAGATGATCTCCACATTAGCTGGATAGTACCATGCATATAAAGAATCTCGATCTGATGGGGGAATTACTACAGTTGATATTAAAAAAAAAATGTGTATCATTGCCAATAAAGAGTTCCTATAATTGTCGTTAACATAGAACGATCTCGTGAATGCAAGCAACCCAACACCATCACACAAAGTGATGATATAAGCCACCGAATCAGCAATAGTGTTCATCAACTGAAAGCCTACTTTATTTTTTTTTCCCCCTCTTTTTGAACCATATTTATTTTCACATATTATAGTCATGGGATTGATACTACAGATAGGTAGTTCGTTAAAAGCCATGGGGAATACGCTTGAATAATTAGCCGAAAGGAGTTGTACTATTAGTAGCAAATAAGGATTTGCTATCATGTGGAAGGTAAAGGTATTATAAGTGCTTTTATCCCTAATATTCAGATGCACGAGTAATACGCATCCTAGCCATGCCATAACCAAATCGCAAGCCTCTCCTCTCATAAACAAACACATAGTATTCATACTGACCTATCGCTGTAACGCTAACCGTTGGAAATCGACGGCTGGTAGGTAATTATAGTCTTGAAAAACATAATCGAAACAATCTAGAATGCAATCAACACCCATGGATCAAGCACTGTTATAAGGTAGGAAACTACCCTAAGGTGGATAACTTACTCGCGCGCCCTTCGAAACCCCATTTTTATACCGCTATACTTCACCCACGATGGGCACCATTATATACCGAGTAGCCAAGGCAAACCTTTCGTGACGACGAAACCCACACCGAGGGTGAAATACGTATCGTCGGCGGTACGCTCGCCTCCGTGCAGCCAGTAGTAAAAAGTGGCGGGTACAACGAACGCGGCGCCACTCGCGAATGCATCTTGGAACACCTCGGACTAGGAAAGCCGTGGAAAGATGTAGAGGCGTAGAATTAAGCATAGGCCGATGTAAAGGAGGATGAAGTTTATGCGCGAGGAAAGCCTGAGACGAGCACGCAGCTGCTCGTTCGTTAATTGGTCCATTGTCGTTGATTTAAGCGAGAAATATGAAGTGTGAGATACTGATGCGAAATGTTATATCGAGACTGATTGGACCAGCAACCTAGTTTATTTTATGTTGATGTTTTATGTTTTGGGAATAAAATCGGTTTGTCTAAGTCCTCCTACGTAACTTTTGAATATGCGCTTCGAAGCCACCTCTGTTGTATTTTTATCCTAGAAAGTCCAACAGGGCCCACATCAAAACATATACTGATCTTTGGAACTGTCGCACCCAAGGTTCATTCCGTATAATATTGTATTAGTCGAAAGTATTGGCTGCAGTTGATAACTCTGAAAAATGATATGTCTGTCAGCCACAAAATAAAGGGGTTACCCAAGTCAGCAGTTACGACAATAAGCTGTGACGTCACTTGGAAGTATACAGCAACATGACGTCATAGGCTGAAGTATGGCAGACGATAAAACCAAAGGAATAGAAACATCAATCAGCTACAACATAGTTAGCAACTTAACTTCTTCCATAAACAAAGTTGATCAATCCCGGAAAAAAAAAAAAGATTCATATTTTGAAGCCTCATCATCATATCTACAGAGATATCACCCAAAGGGTATAAACAGTTCATACTACGTCACAATGGCTTCAAACGGAAACCCGACCAACGGCCTCCAGAGGGAGGCTCAACTTGAGTCGTCAGCAGCTTCGGGAGTTGGAAAGACCAATGTCACCAGCGACGGCTCTGTAGTTACTTCCACCGACCCCACCACCAACCCGTCCGCGGGGATCGGCCAGAAGCTCAAGGGCGACGTAAGCGGCGCCATCCATGGGAGCGTCGGAAGCGTCCAAGCTGCCACGGGCTCTATCCTAAGGAACAAGGAGATGGAGGAGAAGGGCCGAACTAAGATGCAAGAAGAGGACGAGCGGCTGGGTGCGAAGCGAGGCGTCATGCCAGTAGGTTCGGGGCTGAGGCACACAAAAGGCGATGTCTAGAGTGTAACCACGTTTTCGGTGAGACGGTATCTGAGGTACGGATGACGGTGTAAAATGTACGAGTGTGGATTATATCCTTAACGAACAGGAAGGTCATAAAGCCTCCTATCTGCTTTCCATTTTTATTAATTCAGTAGCACGCAAATGAAAGAAAAAAAAGTTACGATCTCACATTAGGTCACATACCTTACATTTTCTGCTGATCTAGAAATCGTGGCGCGTAACCTTTAGGCACTAGACAATACTCAACCACGCTCTTCGGTGAAGGTAAAAGGTATTATACCTTCTACTACTATGTCACAACGACACCTCGAAATTACTACACAAGACCTATAGGCGTTTGAGCTAAATTGCTAATAGCTTTTATTTTAGCAGGTCAACTCCATCTATAAATGTACCTAATATAATAAAGACGAAGCGCCCTCTCTGAAGCAGACTCCAGATGACACTTTTCATTTAGACCAAAGCACAGCTGGGTATAAAATGCGAATTCAAGGAAGTTATTTACTTTTGCTAACTACGAGGCGGAACCGCAACACCAAAGTGAGGATCACACGGACCTCAGTAAGAATACGGGGGAATCAATCAGTGAGACGATAATTCACAACTGGAGAAATGAACAAGAACCCGAAACGGGCACGGCTGTACTTTTGTTGACGGCCCTTCTAATACTAATAATCAGGCTGTTGCTTCTTCAAATCAAGATGCCCATAGCAATTCCTCCGCCTCTATAGAAACAACTGGTCTATGAAGTCGGTGAGCAGGTTCTTATTCTCTCTTGTACGCGACTTATCAGCCTCTGTGGTTTATAGTTGATGTCTATCTAGATAGGTACCTATAGCTAATGACATGATAAGGACATCTGCCTCACATCGAAACCCTGGGGCTAGAGCATCGTATTTTCGAGGCTCGTTCTCTCTATGGCATGGATCGGCCATACCTACTTTGCATTCGACCCTCCATACCACGCAGGTGTGAAACAACGCCTCTTAAGAAGGAAGTAAATGTCCAAAAGGCACGAGGCGTTCCCAACTTTGCCTTGAGACAACAACATTTGAGTAATACGGAACTAAGTATTAAGACGAAGGATGGCCTCTACTCTCGTCTAGGTAGTGGCTGAGTTAGTATCGCAGGAAAATAAGAACGATTGTAGTGACGTCGGAGGTGACGAGAATGAGGACGGAGACGAGCATGAGTTGGTTCAACGAAACTATATATCAGAGGAGGATAAGAAAAAGGAGGCGGGTATGAGAAGAAAGAAGACTATACGGTACCGGGCTGCAGTTTACCTACGAAGCTACTTACCTGGTACACTTCTAATCTCTTGTCACCTGGGTAGCTCAGGCTTCTCTGCTAGCAGCTAATTACGTGCTGCTTTGTTTTCTCAGAAGACACATTTTTAAACCTAGAACTTAAATTTTCATAGCTATAGTAATATAGCCATTTTCTTAGTCTTATACACACCTTTATAAGAATCAAATATGCTAACATATACACGCTCACAGCACAACCCGATCTTTAACCGACTCGCGCAAATATACATACCATAAGAAGCAGGAAGCTGGTTCAGCTGCGCAGTCCCATTGGATACACTAATACCACCCATCCGTCTCTATTATCAGCCCTACCAAGGTACCGTTGTCGTTACCTACTACCACTCAGACTACTATTAGGGGTATCCACTATCCAATGAAATCACTCCGCGCAAAGCTCCCGGGAGTTCTCCACAATGATGTCAACAACAAGACGAGGAAATCGGTATAGCGTTCGAATTTCGTCATGACTTTTGTTGACCTCAGTCTTTCTGTGTTTGCTTTGCTCTTTTCACCAAGGTGCCCGGGTGCCTACGTAGTCTAGGTTAGGTTTTCGCTGCTCGATTACAAGAACCGGATCATCCCCAGCTCGCTCCGTTTCCTGCCAATAATGCACTCTTGGGTATCGATGAAAACACCGAGACGTCATGATCTCACCAGTCGTCAGAGGCCTCCCCTCCTACCATAAGAAGCCGCTGGCCGGCATACTTCTTCGAGCCGGTACTTTGTTCAATAACTCTTCATTACCATCATCATCATCCATCTATCCCCAATCTCTTCCTCATCCTCATCCCCAATCCCAGTTATTCCCTAGATCATCATTAGCAGCAAACCCTTCCTTCCAGTCGGTCAGAATGGTATCCAACAGCCGCAACGAGCCCTTCACCCGCGACAAGCTCTTCGACCTGAAGGGGCGCGTCGCTCTGGTAACAGGCGGCGGCTCGGGCATCGGATTGATGGCAACGCAAGCGCTCGTGGCCAACGGCGCGAAAGTGTACATAACGGGGCGCACGAAAGAAAAGCTAGACCGCGTCGCGGAGCTATACTCGGAGAAGGGGGACGGGCAGGGCTCCATCGTCCCGATCCAGTGCGACCTGACGGACAAGTCGCAGATCGCGAACCTAGCGAAGGAGGTCTCCTCGCGGGAGGAGTGCCTGTGCATCCTGGTCAACAACGCGGGGATCAGCGGCGCGACGATGCAGACGGAGGCGGAGGGCTCGGCCGAGGACATGAAGAAGAACCTGTTCGACGCGGAGCAGTCGACGATGGAGGACTGGACGGACGTGTACCGGACGAACGTGGCGCAGATCTTCTTCGCGACCACGGCGTTCTTGCCCCTGCTGCAGAAGTCCTCCCAGAAGCACCCCGGCTGGTCCGGCACCGTCATCAACATCTCGTCTATCAGCGGGCTGGTCAAGACCGCTCAGCACCACTTCGCGTACAACGCGTCCAAGAGCGCCGCGTGTCATCTCACGAGGATGCTCGCGGCCGAGGTCGCGGCTAATAAGTTGAAGATCCGGATCAACTCGATCGCGCCGGGCGTTTTCCCCAGTGAGAGTAAGCACCCAACTTCTTTACTTGCTATCTCCGTTCCGGTTCCCCGTCCATTTTAGCCATTTCCTACTCCCATGTCTGTTTATCTAGTTTCGCCCTGCGATGTTACGTGTTGTACGGGAACTCACCAGACCCCCCAGTGACCGCCGACGGCAGCAACGAGGACCAGAAGAGCCACATCCCGAAGGAGAAGTACGAGAGCAAGGTGCCCGCCGGCCGCCCCGGCAAAGACGACGACATGGCGCAGACGGTCCTGTTCTTTGCCGCGAACCAGTACCTGAACGGCCAAATCGTGGCCGTAGATGGCGGGTACACGCTCGCAGCCGGAGAATAAAACAAAGGCACTTATTACCGAGCGGAAGATGCTGTGCAAAGGCCATGGTGTTTAAAAAATCAAGTATATGTAATTATATAATGAGGATATGAATTTCGAAATGGACCAATCAAATAGGGTATTTGTGTGTGTGATAGTTACTAGTTGCACCTGTGCAAATGTCTTAGACCAACACCCGTAGTATCATTGTATCTGTCTATTCCGAACAGTTTAGAGAGACCGTCAAATTCATTGAAACCAAAGCAAATTCCAAAATATTCCATCTTCCCCCCCTGTAGTCTAACCATCTAGGTATGACCTGAGGCCTCCCGCCAAGCCATGCAAGTTCGGTGTCGTCGCATCGAAGTCTATCTAACCTACCAGCCCGCGTCCTTGGCGACCTACCTGAGGTAGATTATATATAGGTAATTTCTATGCACTTAATGTATGTGCATACGTATCGTTTATTATATATATGCGCTTCGCAGATCTGTGCTTTTGCTACAACGCAGTCCACACATGATTGCAGTCATGTCACCATACTATTATTATTGTTGTTTCGCCCGGGAGAGAGGGAAAAAGAAGAAAGTTTGAAACAAGGGGCGCGCGCGCGCGCATGCGGACCTATAATCGATCAATACCAAAGACTATTAACCAGCGGCACGACCCCAATGTCTTGATCATTTTGTCCTATCACCGATTTTCTGCAACGAACGGAGACGGAACTTCAGTTAGTGTATAGGTACTGCATATATCGTTGAGCTATATTTTACGTTTTTTTTTTCTGTCTATGAAACGTTCGCGGGAATCTGGGCTAATGATTCGTTCTAGTGTCACCGTCGAAGCAGTATGTAAAATAGCCAAGTAATATTTCGCTTTGGGAGAATGGAAAAACAAAGGATAAGGTTAGCAACGGATGCCAACTAAACCCTAAATTTTGGAAATGGCCTAAAAAAAGCTCAATCCTTGATGGCCTCATGTAGGGTAAATTTAAACTCTAACCCATAATAGCGTACCCGGCCATTGTCGTAGGATAATCCATGTCCTGTCCTGTCTGTCCAGCGTTACTACTACCGTAATCCATGTTCCGGGGGCCACGCTGTGACGGGATCAGAGCAGGTCCATCCTTTGCGGGGCCCCGTCTATTAAAAAAAAAAAAAAAAAAAAAAGCTCCACGTTAGGTATCTGGCTGGCTGGCGTTACAAGGGGGAAAGGGAAAAAGAGGACTAGGGCGCGATACGTCGATACGCATAACAGACAGCTGTAACCCAAGCACAAACCCACGTAGCTGTAGGCTGACCTCACACTGCAGCGGAATCCGGAGTGAGCAAGAAGATGGGGCCACCGATTAGGTGCGATACGATACGATACGATGCGATACGATGCGATAGCGAACCGAGATTTGGCGTGTGCGGCTATTTTCGTATCGTAGCGCATCACCAGGTTTAAACACATGCCTCCTAACAACGCAGGATATATCTAAAGTACCATCTGCGCAAGTACTCATAGGAAGATAGGATGGTAGTAAATAGTTAATATTGATGTTGGTTCAGTATGGCCAAGTGTCCAAGTAACGAGGAGGATATTGACGTTACATCACCGGAACGTTTTTGAACTAAAAAAAATGATCTACGTCCTAAATCCCACATTGTCGGTACTGATCAGGGAAGCGGCAAGGAGGCAAGCCAACGACGCGCTAGGTTAAAAACAAGCCGACAAGGGCGGGGATCCCAACTTCGTAGCGTCTACCGTAGGGCTGGAACGAGGAAAACGTAAATTTGACATCGTCGCTTAACTTTAACGCGCATCCCTATCATTCGGTAAGTCCCAGGGTCCTGTAGAGATTAGTAGTGTGCAGTTTCCGAGTTGATCTTAAGTCACGTAGGCATTTGAGTATGTTTGTTCGTTTACAGTAAGCTGGTAAGTAGTGTATAGTGTAAGAGAGTATATTCGCGGTTGGGAACTGACTATCAAAATCGGTGCCAGCCTGGCAGACAGGGCACTCGTAGAGGCACCATCTGACATTGCCGAACTTCCCTACCAAGTCTCTGCCGGAAATCTCATTCTGCCCATGAAAATGAATCAAAATCAATTTCACTCTGCTAGGCCAACATAACGCCACACGTAATGCAAAGGTATTCTCAATGGGGGAATGCCCAATCTGACCAATGCTCCAACCAATAAACCGACTAACCGACCGACCAATGGACCAACCGACCTTATGACCTCGCGTAAACCGAAAAAGAAACATGTGTGGAGTGGGGGTAATCATAGGGGTATGAACCTGCTCTCACTCCGGGTATCATTGTAATCCCGTTATGCTGTGTATCGATGAAAACCGAGTCTCTCTTCCGCGATGTGATACCGTTAATGAGTCGATGTCTGTGAAACAAATGAAACCGGGCGAACAAAAAGAAAATATTCGTCTGAGACCAATATGATGGCCGTGATGCAACCGCCGATAACCAGGCAACCCGAACCGAACCGAACCGAAAACAATATGCAGAAATCATTAAGCATCCGAGTCCTGAAGACCCCGAGGAAAGTGGTATTGATACCCCCGAGAGACCCTTTAATCCATACCTGATGGACCATGGTTCAGTTCGAAGATTTGCTGACCGTTTACATATACTCGTCCATCCAGTCTTTCTCAAGCCAGCCCACCTTCTCAAAGGCTGTCCACAGCTTCGAGGCCTTGTTGACATCGATTTTGCATGCCTGCTGTGCGTCAGTCTTGCGAAACTCCTTTCCCATCTTTAGACACTCTCGGCGACGAATAAACATTCGTCGCTTGCTTGTTAGGTAGGTAGCACAATCAAGTCGAAGATTGGCAGCAAGTATAATCTCGTCTGGATGTAGAAGGTTACGATGCGGGTCGTTGCTCAAGTCAATTGGGGTTCCCTTCCAGTCCACTTTGAGGCTGTTAGATCGTGCTGGAAGTGTATCCAAAGGCGGGCAAAAGTTGGGGAGTGAAGCAAAATCCTTGTCCTCCCTGTTCGGAGCGACTGCACGACGTGGCGAAGGATCAGGCGTCGCGCTGGGTGGGCGGTTGGCAGACTGGCCCGGGTTCGTCGTCGGGTATGATCGAATTGGGCGCGGAGCTGCGGCGCCAGGCTGTGTCGCTTTCACCACCTTGGCTGGTTTCACAGTCTTTGGACGTTGTGTTTCCTTTCGAACCTGGGGAATCTTTGCGGGAAGGATTGGCTTCGGCTGGGGCTTAAACTTGCTGTAGCGCGCTCCAGCTCGTCGGTCCGCTAGCAGTTGATTTCGTTCACGCTTAAGCCATGACTTGGGATTCTCTAGGTACTTCTTCATTACTTGGGATCTGAAAAAGATTATTAATTCGTAGTCCTCGCGCTTGGGCGGGCTTGCATGCCTAAACAGATCCGCTGGTCGGACATTCACATGCTCATCTACAATTCTGCGAACGTCGATGGAGTCATCCTGCGCAAATAGCGGTTGCTGTTGTGGTGAACGAGTAACATCCTGTGAGGGATAGAGGATAGGATCCTGCACAGCAGTGTTTGCGGACGGCGCAGGATTGACCGAGTGATCATTGACCTTCTCAGCAGGTGAGATGGGGGGCGATATAGGTGAAATGGGTTGCAATAGTCGAACATCGGAAACGGTCGGACCCGTGGGATTCGACTCGCGTCCCTGCGAAAACGATTCGAGGCGAATGGGTTCAGGAGGCGACATCAGGCTGCTAATATCAAGGGGCTTCTTAAATCCCGACTCCGTCGAAGCGGCGGTTGGCGCCATCGTAGTCTTTTCAACGCTGTGCGAAATATTCGATGGAGAAAGTAGATGGGTGGGAAGCTTTGTGTCAAATGTAGAAAAAAACCTCTTGTCGCCTGTCGATATTGGTTTGTCAGCCATGGGCAACAATTATGATGAAGCCGGGCTGTGTGGGTCGACGGGAGTACGAAGTGGCAAACCAGGCCGAAAACCAGGCAGAAACTGAATTGCGTAACAATTGATTGAATCCAGCGGGATTCAATAATAAAATGTTAATAATGCAACCGTAACTGTGGCTGCGATCGCAGTAGATAAATATTGTTTTGGGAGCAAGGTGGAAAAATAGGTAATTGAGTTGGGAATGTTCTGTTGATGGTATGTGGATATAAGTAAGGTACAGTACAGGTAAAGTTAGGTACCAGAGGTTATGTATCTTCCGATTGTTGTTGTTGGAAGCTTGGAAGCTTGGAGAAGGAAACAGAGTTATAGTTTCGGAGATAACGTCGTGTGTGGAATTAGAATCTCCTTGTTGTCACTAGCCTAGTATCGTCCCGAACAGCTGGAAGGTTAATTGAACCCTTTGGAATGTCGAACAATGGGGTAGTTGGGTTGTATTTATATTGTTTCCCTCGTGGCGGCGGCAATAGAGTTGAATACGCTTTGATCTACTACCAAATAGAGAGCCACCATTTGCGGGGACGGGCGTAGTCAGGGGTAGCGTTTATAAAGGGTCGATAAGCTTGTCTAAACGCCGAGGCCAAAGTTTGCCCGTTGATATAAAACGAATTGAATTGGATAGTTTATAACAACGTGTGGCAAGCAATCATCAGTGCGTGCTCTGCTCTGTTCAGTGCTGTGTTTTATAAGCCTAGCATGAGTTAGAATTGGGAGACGAAACAACAGATCGAGGACGAAAGTGAGAAATAAAAGAGGAAGTGTAAAGCTAAGCAGGTTGGTGCCGGTGGATAGATGAAGTATCTAAGTAGGAGACGGGGAGTGGGAGAGATGGTCGAAACAGCCTCTCATTAGGCTGGTGACTTCAGAGCGTCTTTACTCTGTGTTTGGGGTCCGTACCTCGTCGGATATAGACGTGGATGCGTTTTGGTGGTGGTGTCGTCAAAGAGTCACACCCCCATTGCTCCAATAGTCATTGATGACAGTCATAGGGCAGGGCCGGACAGGGCAGACGCGGCGTGGCGGGCGCAGGGGTGTGCAACATTTGGCGTTGGCTTTATTTTTGGGACCTGTCCTGCCTGGCGCTGCGTGAGGCCGTGTTCCCATGTTCCCATGTTTCCAGACCGAGTACCCCCTAAGTACCTCAGCTGGATCGGTACTTTGATGCCTTGGAGGAGTAACTCCACTACCCTCCACTCCCCTCCACTCCCACCTTGGCTTTCGTCGGCCACCCACGGGATAATCTGATAGTTTTAGGTTGGAGAAAGACCCTTACTCACCTTGATAATTGGTACGGCGTACCTTTTGGTTCTCGCCGAATTAAGCCCCATCCCGTGTGTTGTTAAGGGTATGGGGCATCAGTTTAGGTATGTATAAGTTTAACGTGTTGAACGACATCATTTGAATCTCTGTGAATTGTACGGAGGACGGCAAGATAACTGCCAATAAATAATAGTTGTCGCATAATTGGCAAGTTTTCCAACTCAATTGCGTTTGATAAGCGACGCAATTGGAAGGACAAAACTTTGACGACATTTTGCAACGTGATCAGGCGTCAATGGAGAACGGTTGCGAACGTAGTTGTACCACTAGAAAAAAAAGACTTAAAAAAAAAAAAAAAAAAGCGCCGTTTAGTGCGGGTGGTGGGGGACGACACACAGACCACCATATCGAGGGGTGTGTGTGCTTCCGGTGTCTGGGTGTGTACCACACATACCTACACACCCCTCCCACACAACCTTACTGCCTTAGCATACAGAACGAATGAGAACGAATACCTCTATACAGTTCCCCTAGCCAATCTAATCTACCACTTGGTCGACTGAACTAGCTCTAGTTGGCATGTGCATACCTACTAAGGCAATGCCAGGTTTATTCTAGTAATTTGTACATAATTTGTACAGAGGGTGCTTCCCCTCTCATTTAGATAGAAGCCCAACTTTGGACACAACAATTTGTCACGCCAACGCCAACAGACCTTCGCAACGCTTTACAACGCGGGGTCCAATAACACCAACGAATTGGAGTGGCGCAGGTTTCCCCGTTCGCAGGAGGAAAGCTCGACGGACGGATTAAAGCTGCAACGCTGGCACGCATGGAGAGTTGACGTTGAAGGGATTTAAAACCTGGGCGCACAAGATTGCGTGAGATTAGGCACCGTAACTAACTTAAGTTGACGAATGCGCCCTTTCCCCGTTTACAACAAACCCTTTCCAGCAAATTGACCTCTTTGCTTTCCTGGAGGAGATCCTGATGCCCAAACTTTACTACCTCTAAGTGGACCAGAAGTTCGATTTAACATGGCGAATTTGCGTCGTGTCACGCAACGTCTGGCTCTGGTTTCTCCATGAGCACTGTATGAGATTCGTAAACCAGGTGTTAAGAGACGGTTGGCCAATTGCTAGGCGTATGAGGTGGGCGATGCCAACTACCAACCAAAGCCATAGCACATTGGTGAATATGAGGTTTTGCAAGCTTCATATCTAATCTATATCTGACATGTCATCGTCCCGTTAGCCAGCAACGCTGCCAAGCCAGATGTATATAGAGGTAGATAAAGATACATGTGTATTAGAGTCCCATGGCTGGAGCTACGACAGACTTGCAGGTGGTACATTATAACAATGACATGCGGGTTTTTTCTTCTTCGTTTAAGATAATTGTGCAATGCAAGTAAAGGTTTTTGTACGAAAGATTAAGAAACTTCATGACAGGGAATACTTAATTCGTTAATCCGTTAATCCGGTACTTGACTCTGTTTGAGCAACTGCCGGCTTTCATTTTCACCGAGCCGACCTGAGATCGCAGAAGGATCCTAGATTTATTGCCAAGCTGGGTAGGTACTAGAGCTGACGCGACCGCGTTTGATGGCGCAGGCACACAGTCGTCATCCGGAGTGCGGTGTAGCATAAAGAACCACCAAGTGCCCGGATGCCATCGTTCTTGCTGCTTCGCATTGACAGAAACTGAGAAATTCGAAAACCCTAGTTAGGCTATCGGATAAGGCGGCTATCCAGGACTTTGCTGCAAAATAGAAGTACCTGAGACAGAAAGCTTGCCTCCCGCCTCCCGCCTCCCATCTCCCGTCTCCGGAAGCAGACGCGATTGAGCGGTGCAATTGACCAGCGGCAAGAACAGAGATAGAAAAAGAAATGCCACCTCATCAGCACTATGAAGACCAAAGTGAATGAGGGGAAAATCGACGATATGAATTGGCCAATCAAAAGATCAATTCAACATAGGAGTGTCCATAATTGGGTGGATTCAATTGAGCTGAAGGGTGCCGAGAGCCTTCTCGTCTGTGAGTCATCGTGCAAGGACAGTGAGGCAAAGAAGTAAAAGGAATCCAGAAAAAAAGATAGAAAAGGGGGGACGTAGGTAAAACAATAGCATCGCTTTGCTTAGCAAAACTCCAATTGAGGGGACTAATAAGAGGTACCTACTAACGTTGTTTAATTGTCCATTAACTGCACTCTGCTCAGCTTTCAATTGGGCAAGATAGACTTCAGGTGAAACTATATTACTTTTTAAAGTATAGCGTCTAGGTAGCTGCAGATTGGCACCCATGCTGCCATATTATGTCAGGTAGTACAACACCTTATTCCACTTAGAATATTCCAAATCTAAGCAGTTTCAGTGGCCAAGCTTTCCAACATTCAAGTGTCCGGCCGTAAAATGTACCTAAGGTACACTTTTTTCAATTCTACGTACCGCTACTATTCCCCACTCTCGTCGGTACATGTCACATTAACCACTTAGAACTCATGTCATCCGGTGAAGTCACAAGCCAGCTTCCTACTATATATTCGTACCCTGGTACCTAGCACAGACACACATATACATGTATGTACCTCATTAACGGGGTGCGTCCGCGTGGGGCAGACACTTACAGATCTGTTTTACACCCGAATCCCAACCTGATGGCGTCCCCAGATCTCTAATGCGTCGGTTGTGTAGTAGCCAGGTACCTTTGCCTACCTACTACCTGCAACATTGACCATTAACGTGCTGCCTAGAGGTAGCCATACCATGCCTTTGTCAGTTATGATGCATACTTCGGGTGATAACACTTCACTACCTGTTTTCCTTCTAGGCATAGCTTCTAGGCCAATGACTTATCAGCGCGGAGTATATGTAGTACAACCACAGAGCTGACGATGTGCTCTGTTGCCTAGGTTAGTTTTTTCAATTCGTGGAGCAGGGAATCATTGCTTTCGTGGTGATAGCGACACTAATACCGATGATCTAACTTAGGCTGACTAGCTCCCATCTAATTCCATCCGATCCGTTGCAATTTGTCAAAGCCTTACTCGGACTTTGACGGACTTATTATCTACGACAAGCTTCGTACTTATATCATCATCAATGGGCTACTTAACAGTTTCCCCGACGGATCCGGGGACAACGCCAGTTCAAGCTATCAAGTCCTGGTTAATAATCGATCGGGCATCCTTGACAATCCACCTAGAAAACGTGTCTCGACTGATTGTCGACTGCCTGTTCACATTTTATTACGTTAATGCTTGCCCCAGCTCCGCCTCATTCTTATCGTTAACATATGACAGATTTTAAAGCGGGAAGACATTCGATGCAGATCCGAAAGCGCCCGAGCTAGGAGAGATTGATATGTAAGAGGTTCTCGAAGCTTACAGCCTACAAGTCCTACAAACTGTCGTGGAACAAGATTTACCATACGGCTAAGTAGGGTTATTAATTCCACTTCAAAAGACCATGGCCTCCTCTCTATATATCTATTTAACAGGTCCTTTAAAACGACAAGAACAAATAGGCATACCAGCCACCATTACTTACTGGGGTCTATGTAACTTATGAGAAACCAAGGAAGCTTCTAGTAAAGTTAATACACACCTACCTAACATGCCAATTCAACTTTACAATAGTAGCCCTATTAACATGCCAACCTGTGCCGTCCAGTACTGCCCTTAGTTACAAGAATATAGTACATTTCTCAATTCAATTGGCTAGGACAAGCTAGTCATTTCTCAATTGAGCCCCAATTGCCGGCGTGGTCAGCGAATAGCCTAGCAATTAGCAATACACAAGCCGAGGCCTGTATAGGGTCATACAGTTACCGCCTCACTTAAGATGAAGCAAGCAGTTGATCTTCCTGCTGCTCTCGAATACCGAAGGCGATAAAATGTGTCAAGTCTAGCCGAGTGCAGAAGGCAGGTGCCTAAAAACAATTGCCTGACGGTCTCTTCATTCAATGCGATCTGTACGACTTGAACAACTCCAATTAATTGATACTGGTTATTTTATGTACAACAGGTGTGGCTGGCACATTTACGCTTATCGGAGAGATGTCATAGGTTACCTTTTGTGTCTGATGTTTAAGCTGATACTTACATGTACTTAATACGATCTATGCGAGCATTTGATATGATACCTAACGCACATGAAGTCATGTATCAGGCAATGCTAGACATGCTGAATATGCACATAGGGTGCTTTCCATCGCTATAAGCTACCTAGTACCGCACTATAACATAAAGTCTAGGTATTGTACCTAAGACAGCGCTAGTAGGTACCTATATTCTAGGTAGGTACATTTCAAGGCACATCATCAATCTTTTACGTAGGTAGTTGCGCGCATCCATAGATCCACATGACCGCTCGAGAAAATAGACGGCGCGAACCTTAGACGGGACCAAGTTCGCCTAGATCCGCCTTAGCCGTTTCTCGCGCGTAGATGTCGCACCATACCTCCTTTCCTAATGCCTTCTATGAAGGTGCCTGAGGTACCACCCTGAAAATTTATAGTATCATGGAATGTATCGATGCATGTATATACGTACCTACCTCACATAATATGTATGTTAGGTACATTTGAGACATACATGCTTTTAGATCCGTACGGGAAGACCATAGTAGCGTGGGTTTTACGCCTTTCAACTTATTTATGGCATTTAGATATGGTCATCCGTCTTATCGTTATCTTGTTTCTATCCAAGACACCCCACCACCAAGTTGGTGATCACGCTTCCCAAATCTTCCCAAATCTTCCCAAATCTTCCCAAATCTTCCCAAAACTTCCCCAAACCCTCACCATACTTTCACCCTACTCACCTTGGGGCTCGTCACTTGACCTTTTCCCCTACAGCACCCTCAATCACCCGAGACATGGCGATGGATATCTACAACAGTCAGGCGCCATCGCTATTCCGTTTCTAGATGGTGTGATGAAAATCCACTTTCACATGTCCAATCCGTATGTCTACTGGTCCACTGGTCCACTGGTCTATTGGTCTACTGGTCTACTGGCGATGTAGAAATTAAGACCCCGCCATTCCCAACGTTTCATCGCAATTCTTACGATACCCCGCCTGGGCGTACGATAAACATGTAATTGCGCATTATCGATAATTACCTACCAAGGCCAGGTTATTTCGGGTTTCGGTGCTGGGCACTAGAAAGATGAGGCACCTATGTAAGATACTTACGTATTTACAGGTAAATCCCCCTGAGCATATCGAATATACGGATGCCCTCTACGACAAGTGAAGAAGGAATAGAGCTAGGGTCTAGTAATCTAGGTCTCAAGTCTCCCGGGTTCAAGCGTTATTTCCATCTTGAACTCGGAAAGTCTCAATGCCAACCACATTTCATAATCAAAAGGAATTTATTACGAGCATTTCATCATTCTTCGAACAAGCCAAAAATAAATCGTTATCAGCTCAGTCAATTAATACCTATCCTGCATCTTAATCCCTTCATATCTTACGCTCACGTAATCCCCCGCACCGGGCCGTAATAGCAGACCATTCACTCGGGACAACTCTGTGCGCCCTGAAGCCGCGTTCGCTTGTTGCAGGTGTCGCCAAAGCATGGAAAAGTTCTTATGTGCCGTGCCTTACGTGCCGCCGACATGCATGGGCGGCAAGTCACCAAGTCCTCTTTTTGAACACCTGCCCATGGTGACGATTAAGTGCTTGCAATTTACCAATGCTAACGTCAACCTTTGTCAACATTTCGCATAAGTTCGAGAAGATATGCTAGGCTTGGATTCACTCTCGGTTGACAGGGAATGCTTTTCATAATGCGATGCTGTTGGCGCTAAAGGCCTGTCTACCCTCGTCGCGCGCTGGGGCTTCCGGTGTCCGTTTACGGTTGTTGTCCGCTCACGTCCATTGCGATGTTAAGGATCAGCAGCAGCGTCAGCAGAAAAAAAAAACACCTTCCTCCACTCGGGTCAGTTCTACCATTATGCAGATTGATCACCTCGGTCTGCGTCTTATTGCCTAGAACATCATGGCAGCGTAGGAGCCTTTTACAAGGTAAGGTAAGGTCGCAGGCCACACCTCGCAAGGTGCTTCCTCGGATCAGATGAACCTTATCTTGCACAGCAATCTTGGTACGAGGCTATCCCTTGGCCTACTGAGACACTTTGATCTGAGATATTGCGTATGTATACCTGTCGTCCCGCCTTGGTCTAGGTCTGTAGTTCTTTTGTGTCACTACGTAGTTGCTTTTCCGCCTCCTGATTTATATAATGAAAAATATTGTAAACCCGCTAATTTGAACTATTGCCGGGTTCTCTCACTTCCGACTAGTATCAGCAGCATCAGCTGTAAGTCAGCTTGCAGATATATAGCCTCGAACTTAACACGTTTTACGTAGCCAGCGATTTCCATATCATTCTACGTTGCGAAGATATTAGCCGGTTTCCTACTTGACTCCTGTAGGCTCGATATTTCGCTATTAGGCGGTACAATGGCAGCAACTCGTTGGAAAAGCACACTATATCCTTCAGAGAAATTTGTCGAGGCTTGCGGAGCCATTGTGTTTAATGCCACCGAGCCGGAGCAAGTCCTTTTACTATACTATCCTGCCTTGGATGAATGGCTGCTACCAAAGGGGAGGCGCAATTGCAACGAATCTCGGAAAGACGCGGTCATACGAGAGGTTCTTGAAGAATCAGGCTGTGCGATTCGATTACGTCCGGTAACGATGGAAACCCGAGCTCCGTCCGACTTTGAAGCGGCTGACGTTAAGGATATCCCGCGCACCTACGACAGTCTCACCGAAGCTTTTATGTTGGATGTCCGTGATCTGGGAAAGGGCAGTGGGGTCAAGCTAGTCTGGTGGTTTATCGCGGAACTGGACACCATTGTGGGCGAAGGGGAGGCGCAATTCGAACCCAAGTTCTTCCGGGGCGACGAAGCTGTCAAAATCTTAACATTCCAAAAAGATCGCGACGTGCTAGTGAAGGCTCTAGAACTCGCAGGACATACCGCAAACAAAACTACCACGTCTGAATAGCATCCTACGAAATCTCCTGAATGGGGGCCAGAAAGTTTCCGAGTTTCGTAATTCGATACGACCCCAAAGCCTGGTAACTAGTTTGAATGGCACATAAGCGATCCTTCTATCGCCGTCTGTGTCGAATACTTATTTTCGATATTTCCCTCGGCAGTTACCTAGAATTGGAAGGTTATTTTTTTCTTATATCTGATAGATCAGATTTTTATTTAACAATAACTAGCATAATTACAACCGGAGATTCTTCCGACGTGTTTGCTTGGACTAATTATCATATATTAGATCCGAGAATCTCAAACTCATACCAGCCTTCCCTTTACCAGCCATTGTGTCTCGCCTTCATCATGTGACTGTTATTAACACGCATAGGAAAATATTACTTACCTACCTACCTACTACCTGCCTCTATAGATTTGAATTGACGCGGCAGGACCTTCAATTGGAAAGGGGAAAAGAAACTAATCGCCCCACGACGGGCCACTCGTTATTCGCGGAGCCCACTAAAAACGCCAATGCCTCGTCTTTCCGCTAGCATCTCGAGAAGCAGCAAATACTCTAAACTACCTACCTTACATACTAACTGTGGGGAAAGGGGGACTGTAGCTGCTTATTCCCCACGACGGGGTACCGTAGAAGGAGGGTGTTACTCTATCAAGCCTTCGGAGAAAACGTGTCAGCCTGAACCGTTGGGCTTACCTGCATAAGGCATATATTAGGTATATAAGGCACCGAACACGCATGTTTACATTCTTAGTAACTAACGAGGTTCCAGGGCGGAGACCTCTCGGGGATCCATGTAGTTGCTGTTAGTTGTTAGCTCTTTCGTCCTTCTTTTCGTTGTTCTATACCTACCTTACCTATCTACGCTTCCCCTCTTGGTTGGGCCTCGTGGATTAATATATGACAGCCTCGACGGGGGAGAGGAGAGGGGCCGGATTGGGCTGTGTGAATTGGGGCGAAGAGGAAAACCCCGTAACCAGGAGAGACGATGTAACGAGTGCTTGTTCTTTTGCAGATTGCGGATTGCGGCTTCTGCTTTCGTATAGAGCGGCGAGTGGCACCTCGGGGGGTAAGTAGTCGTGGAACCATAGGATGATGCTTCAGTAAAAGAGTGATGTCGAAGTCACAAACCACTGTGAATACTCTCTGTCTTGCTGGTTCCTATCTCGGCAGAGTAAATCTGCGGTATTTAGGTAAAAACTCTGAGAAGATGACATACCTGGCTCTGCTGGCGTCTAATATTGCGGGATGTACTAGAAAAACCGTAGAGGCACAATCGATTCAATATATAGTTAGGTACTCAAGGGGCAGTGTTTGTGTAGTAGACTGACTTTATTAGTTGTAAAATATCGGATCCCTATGATCGCCTTTCTTAGAGCCCCTTTTCCTAAATTTGTACGTTATCTACATTGACACCATGATTGCTTACAGCCCCATCAAGCGTTCATAGCCATAATTCATCGATATTAGGTACTGTTGAGCGTTATTTCCTCTGACCAAATGAAGAAGTTATTCTCTTATGTGAGAGTACAATCATAAACAATCTATAAGAGCTTTAAATGCTCAAGGTAGGAATAGTTGCGGCTTTTTTCCTATTCGCAGTGTACCCGTGCTCAACGACGTAGCAATCGGTAATGAGGTATATATACCAAACTCCGACCGTATACTTACCAACAGGAAGAGTCTCATAGTCTTCTCTGAGCATCTCAGAGGAAAGGTTGAATATAAGGCTCCGATAATGCCATTAACTGCTCGTAAATTAAGAACGTCCTCTGGAACCTAACCCGTCTATAAGATGTGATATCACACGCATAATTGTATTGTGATCTTGTAGCACTTTGTATACTTAAAGCTACTTAAACAATAATACGCATGATACAAATAACTCCCAGCTGAGCGAATTTCGTTAGTATCTGGCTGACGTATTCCAGTCTTTTTGTCCGGTTTGCTCATACCTATCATCGTAAATCCCGCCCGAGCCTCTATTCCGTAACTATCTTCACGCCCCCCGAAGTCCAATTCAAAAAAGACAACTTCCTGCCTCTCCCAAGACTCAAAGCTTGCTCTGAGGTATCTGTTTGTTTCATTTCCCTTTCCTCTTCCCCTTGTTCTCCTCCTCTTTCCCCCCCTTATCCACCGTCTTGCAGACCTTAACCCTAAGCCCCCTCCCCCTCGGAAACCCGGCGAACCACTCGTGGTACGCGACCCAGTCGTCGTCGATGGTGTCGTGCAGCCGCATCTCGAAGCCCGCGCCGGGCCCGAACAACCGCGACACGGCTAGGTACAGGTCCGTCGTCGCGAGCTCCATCCCCAGACACAGCCGCGTGCCGCGCCCCCACGGCTGCAGGAACCGCCCCAGCCGCCGCCGCTCGTCCGAGTCTGCCCACCGCTCCGGGACGAATTCGAACGGGTGCGGGAACACCGAGGCGTCGTTGTGGATATCTTGGGTCGTGGTCGATATGGTGGTCTGGTAGGATTGTTCCCCGGAGGGAATCATATTAGCTAGTGATACGCGTTGTGTTTTGTTTTCACCTTCTTCCTTCGAAGGGCAAAGATTGAAAAGGCATGGTGCGGGAAAGGGAGGTAAACGTCGAGGGCAAGGGCTAGTTCGTATGGGGCAAAACTTACGCCTTTAGGAATAACATATTGCTTGTACTTCAGATCCTGATCCTCGCAGACCCTCGGCAACCGACTCGGCGTCGGATTCGCCATGCGCAAGCCCTCGTTAACGACGCCCGTGATATACGGGAGTTCGCGCAGTTCCAAATACTCGAGCGGGCCGCCCTTGGACTTCTCGGCGGCACCCAGCTCCGCCCGCAGCTTCTGGAGCTTCGCCGGGTCGCTGAGCAGGTTCGTCGTGATGCAGACGAGGGTGGTGGCGGTCGTCTCGGTGCCGGCCATGATGACGGACCGGGTCTCGGAGAAGAGGCGCGGGAACGTCTTTTCCGCCGGCGGAAGGCTCGACGAGATAAGCGTCTGGATCATGTCGTAGGGCGTGCCGGGCGCGGGCTCGGGCTTGCTCATCGAGCGTTGGACGCAACTGGTCATAGTCTGTGCATTTGGAGAAGGATCGTTAGTTAGCAAGGCGCACTGCGCTTTATGTGGCACGTTCGTGAGTGGGCAGCGCGAAGCCCAGTAGGTGGGAGTAGCTAGCCTGCTTCTGTGCCCATTACGGAGACTTGGCTGAAGACCATTATGGTAGCTCAACTTACATCTCTCATCCACTTCACCCGACCGAAGGCCGGATTCATCCTCTTCGCGATGCTCTCCGGCAGACTGTGCAGCATCGGTAGCAGCAGACCCAAGGTATGTCGACTCCACATGCTGGTGCGCACGACCACCTTGACCGCGAGGTTGAACTCTCGATCGAACGTCGGCTCGTCGAGATGTCCGAAGGGGGCACCGAACGCGAAGCCAGTAGCTACATCAGTGGCTAAACACCTGAAAGCATCACTTAGGCTAACGACACAGCCATCAGCGGCACGGAGGCGATCACAAAGCTTATCGACTTGAGCCATGATTGTGGGCATATATTGCTGGATATTGGTTGACGCGAAGTAAACTTGCAACGGGCCCCGGCGAAGCTGGTGAAGCGCGTGCGATTCGGCGACATTGGTGCTCGGGAATTTGCCGAAGAAACGGTAGTAGAACCATCGTGGCTTCGACGCCTTCGACGAGTACTTGTATACCGCATTCCAGTCACGATCCGCGATATGTACTTCCCGCGGGTTTATGCGAACAATGGGACCTGTATGGCAGCGTATAGTTTAGTCGACTGGGTTTATCATGTGAGATATTCCAGATATTTTTTACCGTAACGCTGGTGCATCTTCTCGATCTCAACCCAGTATCTCCCTCCTCCATCCTTGATGCACTGATAATACGCTTCGTATAATCCTGTAGAAGCAGCTAAGACAGGTCCAGGGAAACGAGCAAGGGGGTGAAAGGTGAGTCGGTAGACAACTACGGAAAGGACCGAAACGACCAGGAAAAGGAGAAGATACGAAAACAGGTATGGACTATCAAGCCCATAAGACCACAAGAAACTCATTTTCGAAGTCTTAGAAACTCATTTTCGAAGTCTTGTAAACTCATGTGTTCACTTTCAAGAAGTGGGATTCTTGTGAGACTTGTAAGTAAAACTCGGACCTATATTATAGGTATGGGAAAGTCTTCTTACGATGTAAGTCGTCATGAATAATTACACGGGCGTCGCCGGACATGTTGCTTTAGACATAGACATATGTCACACGGGAGGGACGGCCCAGTTCCACATCATTAAGCACAACCGGATGCCACATTAAGCAAACTGTCAATACCATGTAGCCATAATTGCATTTCCGGGTTCTTTAATAGGTGTTACTATCTGGTTCTCCATATTTGCGTTTGCGTATTCATGCGTCAGTAGCACTCAATCCCTCGTAAACAGGAACGAAACAACTAGATAGAGTTCCAATCCCACCTAGAAGCCCGGTTCGTGTGCGCCGTTATAATACCAACATTTGATGATACATTATTATGCATGATGCTATACGAATTTAACAGACCGGAACCCCGACAGGACTTATACCGATGCATTTACTCTTAACACCCCTGCCGGCCATTGGCTATATGGCGGTTATAAGTTTATATCATACATGCTAGCTAATGAATCAGCACATGTATCACCCGTAGCAATAGAAGGATTTATTATACCCATAACAAGCGCCGAAATAGCTGATATACCGAATATCTTCCTATACAAACGTAAGTCCAAGTGAGATAATTCGCCAATGACATCCGACTCCCCTCCTCCCTATACAACTCAACAACAAAGTTCTGACAGCAAAGCTTATGCCACTGCATTCGTCACCTATCACATCTCGGACATTCCCTGAGTTCGAATATATCAATTACGAAGTTGCTGACGACGTTTGCTTCGATACGTCATAAAGAGTCGGGCATCACCTGTCTTGCCCTTCCTTCTAGGTATTACCAGAGAAGTACCTATACTATACGCATATACATATAGGGAGATTTCGAACGGCTACACCATTAATTTCAGTCACCTCGAAAACAAAAGGAAAGCAACGAACAATGTCTTCATTGATTCAATTGTCGAGCCGAGTACTCGAGCAAGGTAATTGAGTGGATGATCCAATTTGAGTCCATATACACCAGTTCCCCCAACCCCTACACGATTCCTCCCTAATGTCCGTGATGAAATTCACACTGAGTATGCCGGGTATTTCCTTCATTGCACATGTATAAGGTGCATCCATGCTTGCGAGAAATAGATAAATATGCCTCCCATCACTTTAAATAATTGACCTGTTCTGTTTTTTTATATGCCACTCGATGCGAAATATATGAGTAATCGCCCCTTCAACTCGTGCATCATACTTCCGGTTTCTGACCATATACGTAGCGAGTCTTCATATAGGCGTGGATTCTCTTATTATTTAGTTCCCTCCGCATTCGTGATAGGTTCTCCTTGTAACCCGGCGCGTTTTCGCCCATGACCATGTTCCAAGGCATGAGCGTGTATCCTACAGACGTGTACCTAAGTTAGAATTGTCCTTTAAAATTTGGAGATGGCGTGTCTAGGGAGGCTCTCACCTTCAAGGTCGTTAAGTAGTGTCAGTTGCACATACTGGCCGACTTCCGACATCCTTTTATCGGCTGGCCATCCGGTGAGCGGGAGCTGCGTGTTAAGATACCAGTTAGCGATATGTAAACCGAGCATGAAATCCGTATCCTCAAGACGGCGAACAGGACTTATCACCGGCTCAGATAAGAGGATACAAAAGACCGGCGCAGAGAGAAGAGGAGAAAAGTACGTTGTTATACAGAGGCTCCCCTTCCCAGCCGGCCAAACATCTACCTTCCCTATAAATCGGAAAGAGCTCGACATCCACGACATACCTTATAATCACACACCTCCACATTCCGAAACCCCGCGGCCCTAAACGCCTTCTCCTGGAGATTTTCCGTAACCAGCTCGAACGACGTGCCCAACTTCTCTCCTATCTCGCCGTAAATCCGATTCCAGAACGTCTCCATGGCGCTGTCGGGCGGGACGCTCCCGTCGTCGCACCGAATAATGCACTCGGTCTCGCAGCTCTGGACCCAGGCTCCCGGGCGCGCGGCGCGGTGCGCCTGCCGCAGCAGCTCGTCCCAGTCCGGGATCGCGCCGAACAGGTACCGCAGGTGCACGAAGTCGAAGCAGCTCGCGGGCCACGACCAGGGCTGCGTGCAGTCTTCGAGCTCGAAGCGCACGTTGGGGGGCACCCAGAGCGGCTGCATGGGCGAGAGGTCCGTCCCGATCACTTGCGCGTGGGGGAATTGGTCTGCGAAGTCGCTGCGCGGGTGGGGAAAAAAAAGGGGGTAAGTAACGTGCAGGATATTGGATAGGTAATAGGCGCCAAGATAGAGAATGTCAGGCTGATGAGAAGGGAACTTATTCTAACGTAGTACGTACATAGACCATATGCCTGGATAGATCGGTCAGATCCTGAAGGTATGTATTACTGAGAAATGGGGATAGGAGTTGGCTACTCACCTGATCCAGTTCCAATATCCAGCACATTCTAAAAGATGAAGACAATCAGCGTTTATGTATTTTACGATTGGATGAACCAATGGTTAACAGTAAGGAAAGGCTTGACAAACCTGGACATTGTCGGGTATGGGTGCAATGAAGAGTCTGTCTTCTAGTAGCAAGGTGAGGTAGTGGTGGCTATGAGATTAAACGCAGCATATCAGTTAGACACGACCCCTAAATTTGTAAGATCGCAAGATTGATCTATCTAGTTCCCAGATGCGAAGACCTTTGCTTGCGGTTCTTTGACTGGACTGTGCTGGAATTAGACTTAGGACCAATAGTATACGTACGTGATGTCTATAGACTGGAGTTGCTGCTCATCGTTTGGCGTGAAGTAGTTGGTGTTATGTCTATCGCTGTGAAATGTTCGTCCTTGGATCATCCGGTACTCCAAAATGCTCGACGCGATAGAACCGGCGCTGCTTTCTCTGCTTATGAGTGCTAATAGTTAGAATAGACTATGTCCCCATTGCTACCACCATCTTTACTGGTATTTCGTAGAATGGGGGTGTAAGTCATAAAAAAGAGGAGCACTGACATATCTGATCCCAAAGCTGAATCTCTGTCCCTGTCATCATCATTTTGGTGCTCCTATGAGTCCAACTTAGATATTAGCAAATACTCTCTACTTCAAACCAAGTATAGTCTAAAGAAGCCGCCGCAAAGCAGCATTCTTCGTTGATCAATTGGCGGCGAGGCTAGCCCCCCATTGCCCTAGTAACAGTATATCATACCTCATCCGAATCCGGCTCGGGTATAAGTTCCGCTTGTTCAGGCGGTTTCAACGTACTAGAGCCGCTGGACCTTGCGCTAGTCGGCCTCCAGCTATCCGCCATGGCGTCTCGACGCTACGATTTAGATTAGTTTCTTTTCTCTTACTCGAATTCGCTTCCAAGGCGAGGGCTGCTTGGCTCTCTGACACGTTTGGTGAGGGACGAATGAGAGAAGATGCTACTAACAATGCCTCATCAATATCCAACGGGAACACAACGCAAAAACGGACGGAAAAAAAGAGGGCCGCTGACAGGTTCATGAATGCGCCGAGGGAAAGGGAAAAAAAAAGTTAGTGAAGAATAAGAAGCCCTCCCCGGGACTTCGTGGATGGGGAATCTTCACGCCGCACGACGAAATCCGAATGAGAGGAAATGGAGATAGTAGCGTATGCACTCTAGGATGTTCCCGTCTTGCCTCGAGGTTCGACCTTGCGAGGAACTTACCAGTTTCTGATCGTCACCGGGATCTCGTCCAATTAGAGATTCTTCCCAAAATAGTACATGATCATCCACCTAATTTTTAAGGTATCTAATGTACCAGAATCTATCAGGAACTACAATAACGCGCCAGCGAAATTCGCTAGCGGGCGTAAGTATCACCTGTTACGCTCGTTTGGTATGGGTCTGAGTGGACCGGCAGTGTGGTAGTGGTAAGTTTCCTTCCCCCAAAATTCGCTAGCAGTTCCAGTCGACGGTAGTTAGGTAGCGTCCCGGAACGATGGGATCGTCTCGAGGCGGTCAGCAATTGAGGTTGTGTCCTGGGGTTTCCCGTTACATTCGAACTGCTACTACCCTCCATAGCTAGGGGAGATAGGGGTGAGAAGAAAAAAGAAAAAGAAAAAGAAAAAAAAAAAAAAAACACGCAAGACAGCTTGAAGCCACGAAAGGTTGGATTTTGCATACATCAACCAATCGCGATATAACTCTGGGTGTCAAGCTCATCGTTAATTGGCCAGCCGGACCCATGGTATTCCCAAAGGAAAGATATTGCCCTGCAAGGCAATTTCAACGCCTCCAACGCGCTGAAAAACCCCTGTTTCTATCGCGCAATACGTGAGATTGGGACAACTAGCAAGCTAATACATGCAGTTATTAGCAATTTGCAAGGTGTGTTTTTTCTTTTTTTCCATCAACCAGGTCTTTGGTAAAAACCATCTGGGGATCGTGGAGTGTCGATTTTTTTCGCCCGCTGTTAACACCGAAAACTACTATTTTGTGGACATGGCAATGTAGGCTTGCAACGGGGAATTCCCATATTGCTATTAACTTTCCAAGTGAGTCTGTGCGTCGCTTGCCCGGCTTGCAACGCTTTCGTCAAGCCAATTAAGATGACCAATCAAAGTAATTACAGACGAAAAGATGAAGAGTTGAAGAGTTAAGTTTAGAAAGAATAGAGTTGAATTGTCTTAAGTTATGCAACCTTATACTGCATCATATGTCCCTGCATATAACAAAAGTGTGGCTAAGGGGGAAGTTTCATCGGTTTCTCAGCTGTCAAAGACGGCGTGCAGGCACGGCCAGCCCCGGACTTGCGGCGTAGGTTCCAGCCGGGCGGATCGAGCCCAGCCATTGAGTCCTAGTATATCTGAACGCCGGGGTTGCACGGCGCAACACACCCCCATCTATCTATCCCACGAGTCATCCGTGCGTTCCACCACATAAGTCGTGTCTGCATCTAGGACTTTACTTTGGTTGCTGATCGTGCGCTTAGATTAGCCCGCTCTCGCGGATTTAGACATATAATATACACCGCTCATGAAGAGCTTATGACTGCGAGGATCACTTGAAGCACGCGTGAGGGTAGATGCGAGGGGTCGAGAGAACATGATGTAAATCAATATATCCATTTCGTCGTGGGAATGATTCCGCCATTTTCGAAACACCTAATCCGAGGTGATAGTTCGTCCAGGCATTAAATGATTAATATTGTACATTGCTCATGCCTCAAACTCCTCTTTCTTTCTATGGGTTTTCCCTTCGTTTCTTCTTCCATCCAACCTCGCCCTCATGCTTTATACACGTAGCAGCTTCGCAGCATATTGCTCAATGAGTTCCTCGGTGGGGAAGCTCATCCGCTCGAGGCCTTGCGCGTACGGCGTGGGAACTTCAGCACCGGTGATTCGCTGGGCGGGCGCATCTAGGTAATCGAAAGCGTACTCCATGGTCGTGGCGAGAATCTCGGCGCCCATACCGGCGAAGGGGAAACCAGACTCAACAGAGATCAGTCGGCCCGTCTTCTTAACAGACTTCACGATGGTCTCAATATCTAGGGGCTTGATCGATCGCAGGTTGATAACTTCCACATCCACACCGTAGTTCTTCTTCAGGGCCTCGGCCGCAACCATGCACTGACCAACGGTACGGGAAAGAGAGACCATAGTCAGGTCCTTGCCCTGGCGCTCGACCTTGGCCTTGCCGAAGGGAAGAACGAAGTCGTCCTTCTGGGCGGCTTCGGACATGGGGAAAGAGACACCGTACATAAGTTCGTTCTCAAGGAAGACGACGGGGTTAGGGTCGCGGATAGCAGCCTTTAAAAGTCCCTTGGCGTCTTCGGCGGACCAGGGGGAGACAACCTTAAGACCGGGAATAGATCCGTACCAAGCGCTGTAGTCTTGAGAGTGCTGAGCGGCGACACCGGCGGCAAATCCGTTAGGGCCACGGAATGTGATGTTGCAGGGCTGAATACCACCGGACATGTAGAGCGTCTTGGCAGCACTGTTGACGATTTGATCGATAGCCTGCATGGCGAAGTTGAAGGTCATGAACTCGCACTAGATATTGCGCAATCGATTAGTATCTTTTTCCTTGGCGTTTTCTCGTGGCCTCCAGACAGAGAGAGTTATATATCTCTATAATATAATTATACTTACGACAGGAGCCAAGCCGCTCAGCGCAGCACCAACGGCCAAACCACAGAAACCGCTTTCCGTAATCGGGGTATCAATAACTCTCTTCTCTCCAAAGCGATCTAACAGTCCCTTCGTAACCTTGTATGCGCCATTGTACTGGGCAACTTCCTCACCCATGATGAAGACCTTCGCATTGGCTTCGAGCTCCTCGGCCATAGCCTCGTTGAGGGCGTCACGGACAGTGTAATCCTTAGCGCCCTTTACATCTGCGAACGTTCTTCGTTGAGAAATGGCGAAAGAGGCGGGAGCAAACCGGGGAGCAACTCGGGGAACTGCGGCGGTACGTGCAGAGGCAGCTAATCTAGCCGCCGGACGCAAGTATCGCGACATTCTGAGAAATTGGACTGATGAAGAGGAATAGAATTGAATTGAAACCGAAATCCCAGCCGATTATAAGTGGACGTGGTAGGCGAAGGGGGGTATCGTTGGTGACGGCGGTTAGTAATGAGGGAAGGATTTGAAGAGCGATTTTTTACCGTTAGCCTTTTTTTTTTGGAGTTGCTATCAAAATCGCGGTCCTCTCCCAACTTTTTTTTTCGGATGGAATAGGAACAGCTTGTTGAGAGCGATATGCCGCGCTATGCCCTATCAGGCTTAGTTCCCACTATCTTTGTTAGCTATCGGAGCTTTCAATTCCTAACCTTATGTACGGAATAGACCCTTATCAAAACAGCCTTACCCTGAATTATTTTAAGTACTTGCCATACTATATAAGTACCACCATTGCACTTCTACAATACAGATAAGGACCGAGTTCTGTGAGATAGTCAGATAGATCAAATCTGTTTATACATTGACAAAATTTAATGAATCATCAGTCAGTACCTTTTCCTGTTTCTGAAATATATCCTGATTGAAAGATACTTGGCTGATTGATCTGTATTCTGAATTTGCCGAGTAACGCCGTACCGAACGGAGTGAATTGGGGTTATCCCTCCGTTGGGGGTAATCCGCTATCTCCTTCCCTATCAAAATCCCCTGTCAAGAGGTACGTACTCCACTATATTGCCATTAATCCTGTTATAAATTCAAAACCAGCTGGAAAACAATCTGCAATAACTTGAGGGATTACTATTATTCATTACATTTGTATCGAAATTATCGGCAATCATTGTCTGATCAGTTCATTTGGGTCTCAGTTTATTTGGGTCGCTAGTATATGCTGCGAAATAATGTACTCTGATGATGAGGACTTAGGGGTCCAATACCTTTTTTGCAATATGCCTTATATACACACCGACTAGTCAAGGCTATTTTCTCAAAAATCAACCCATCAGGACTCGTATTAGTAATATTATGTGTAGACATGGACGTTACGTCTTTATTCATTACTGTGCTTATAAGCACCTCGTTCGCCCTCGGCTAAGGAAGTCGTATCTCCTTCGCCTTCATGATACAACATCCCCCTTTACTTCTGCTCCGGCTTTCTTCCAACCATCAGGTACATAGGTGTGAAGAGATGCTTAGCACCGCCCGCAACCAAGCAATCGGCTGCGCGACCTAAGCTGTCTGCCGTCTTCTTGGTACCCGCCGGTGCCAAGCGAGTCATCTCTAAGAGGCCTGCGAAGTTATGCGCAAGCAGACGACCCCACCATGTCATCCGTGCAATGGTGAATGTATCGAATACCGACTGCATGTATTTCCATTCACCAGCAAGTGGCCAGTACCACGGAATAGGGTCGGGGCGTTCAGCAAGATCCTCGTGGTGTAATAGGTCGAATCCAGCGATCTTCATGGCCTCGAGGCCTTCAGAAACCTTGACCATGTTGGAGATACCGTCACCCTGCTCGATTCCAAGGCGAATTTCACGGTGCTCTACGTTATCGTTGTCGTACTCCTCCGTCATGAGCCATTCGTACACGCCAAAAACACCACCAGGCTTTAGCACTCGGAAGATCTCGCTGTAGACACCCGCGAGCTTAGGCGCGTGGCAGGTAGCCTCGATGGCGTAAACTGCGTCGAAGGAGTTGTCGGGGAAATCCATTTGCTGTAAGACATTAGACCATGTACGGGAAAACACACGACATCGGAATTTTCGAGGGGTAGGGCTCACCATGAAGTCTCCCTTGACAAAGGTCAATTGGTTCGACAGACCCTCCTTCGCAGCGTAGTGAGTAGCACGCTCGATTTGGTAATCGTTGTTGTTCAAGCCGGTGACATGGCAACCAGTGAACTTGGCAATCTCTCGAGCGGGACCACCAACACCGCAACCCACATCCAATACCCTCATCCCCTCCTTAATACCGATCTGGTGTGCGAGGTAGTGTTCATGTCGGGCAATGGCTTGGTAAAAGTTCTCGCCTAAGGAGTATCGACAGAAGTGGAAGGACTGGCCCCAACCGTACTCGTACAAGTCGGTAGCGAGATTGTAGTAGCTATTGGACCGCGTTAATAATAAGTCATGCGATATTTTGAACAAGCTGTTTAACATGGGTTAACGTACTGCCTCGTTAAAGTAGCGTATTCCGCTGTTCGCTTGGCACGATCGGCCTCGGTCTCGTCCTTAGCATCCTTGTTGTCCCAGTGCTTGAAGTACTCGTCAACAGCAGCCTTTTGCGCATCGGTGCCCTTTCCGCCCTTGCCAATCATAGCTCGGAAACCACCCTTAACCTGAGCAGTCTCACCGTGCATCGCTTTGTTGAAGGCGGCATCGCGGGCCTTGTCCTGCTTCTCGAGCTCGATCTTGGAGGGTGCCATGTTGAGTGGCTTGAGGGGTTGAAGGAATGATTTGAAGTTAAAGAGGTAATTACAAAGACAGTAAAGAAATGACAATAAAAAAAAGATATAATAATGGTATCAACAGCAGAAACGGTAAAGAGAAAGTTGTTGGAGGATGTTGTTGCGGTTGTCGAGAAGCGGTATACTCAGAAAAGGGGACTCGGACGACATTTTATTATTTTCCTGGGGTTGTTTATCGACAATTGATTAACACTAAATTTATGAATTAGGGAGGGACCTAGAGAGCAACCTAGAGGACCTAGAGGACCCTTTTCCAATTTCTCAGCCAATCTTGGGTTCGTAGTCTAGGCTTTAGTCCACGCTTGTCAACATTTTGACCAATGACTTTGCACTGAACCTGCATTAGAGCATAGCGGAGACAGGGGTCGATTCGTCCCGCTCTTTGCTCTTAGGTACCTCTTTACTTATTGTTCTCTACCGCAATTTCGAAATATTCACCCCCTAAGGGTAAATCCGAATACGAACCCGACAAGCCACAGCAAAAAATGCGACGTGGCTGGTATTTCCAGTGGCTTTAACAGCCTATTTCCCTGTTGCGATTCAAATTTGGCATGTGAATTAACCATCTGCGATCTTATCAGAGTGAAAATCCGAATACGAACCCGCGAACTTCGCAACAACAGCATGATGGATATAGCTACACTCAGACCTAAACGATCTTCATGGATATCCGTGAAGAGCCTTCATTGCTTCATAATGTAAACTTAATTTCCTTTCTATCAAAAAAGCGATATTTCAACGAATTACTTACTCCTAATAGGGTTAATGCGGAATTTTACTTGTCCTTTAATTCCGTCATCACATACTTTCAATGAGAAGCGATAAAAACAGATGTGACAGGATATACAAAACTGATAATACGTCAAGATATACCAAGTAACAAACAGATCAAGTATACTTCACTCTTTACACATACTATGTAGGATTGTCAATAATCTAATCTGGAACCAACACCGAGTTCCTAGATCTAGATGCTAACCTAGCGAATCCAAGGAAGAAGAAAAAGAAGCGATGCAAAAAAGGTGGTATAGAAGGAATCTAACCTCCTAATGATGGACTCGCGGGGAATCGAACCCCGGACCACTCCCATGCTAAGGGAGTATTATACCACTAAACCACAAGCCCTTACAACTGTTTTACCAGTTGTAGATCTGATTCGTTGAGGATCAGTTTGTGTTATCTTTGTTTATGTAGTTGTGTGGCAGAGAATCCATGTGACCCTAATTAGCCGATCGGCGCCATCTACCCGCTGTCTTCCAGGGCCCGGTTGTCTCCGTATAAACTCCGGCCAATCCGGGGTCTAACACTCAGATCTAAACTCCACTCTACCCGTTACGAACTAATCCGCTTGTACCTTAAACGAATACGTCTTTCGGATTCATCGACAAGAAGATATTATGCGAACAAGTTCAGTTCAATATCCGACTCACTCGTTATGGGATCAATGCGTAATAATTCTGGGGACTTGATCCTTAACAGTAGAGGGATGTAGTCTAGAAATTCTCGAGGGAGGTAATCCATCATGTAGGCTTCCATAACGCCGTCTATCAACAGCCCTCTCTAATTCTATTTCCTCTCATACATTAAATCTCAACTTTTGTTAAGAGTATTTACTACCATATCCACCTCCATTTCCTTACTAATACAACCCTCTGCCCATCGAACACTTCGTCCGTCTTCCCGGATATGATAGGGGCATCTCCCCTCCTGTCTAGCTTCTTATTGCTTGCGAAGTACCATGCGCCTTGCCCTACAACTTCCACCACGACTACGGCTGAAAGCACCACGCAAGCAGTAAAGGCATTGTGGTAAAGGGGGGCGTCTTGAGTCCTGAATACCTGACTTCCCGCAATCCCTCCAGCGTTCGCACCCATAATAACCATCCTAAACATTAATGTTAGCAATTTGAAGTTAAAATACATGAGAAGTCATTGGGAAAGGGTGCTTACGCCATAGCTATGCTTCGTTCTTGGGGCCGCTGGCAGTTCACCGACAACCAACCAGTATTGAGAATATGAATTGTAAAGTTCATAGCCATTGAGAATATAACAGCTGCGTACCTCCTCCCGGCGCTCCACTTCTCCGCCTCTCTCAGGCAGGAAAACGCAATCAAACTCCAGACGGCGCTGATTAGCAATGCCGGCACTCTTCTCCTAGTGGTGTCGCACATCCAACCCAGGAACACCGTCACAATCGCGCCGATGAAACCACCAATGCTGGCCATCGCGTTGGCCTTTACAGTACCATATCCTAAGCTCTTGACCAGGCTCGGGCCGTAGGTATTAATCGCGTACATTGGGATCATGGCTGTCATTGTGATGATCATGTGCAACAAGATCCTCGGGTTGCTAACAGTTGCCCAGGCATCGGCACCAGAGATACGCATATTGTTCGTAGCCTTTGCCGGGTCGTCAAGTAGTACGCGACGCACTAATATGTCCGACTCGCGCCTGTTGAAATATGACCACCGACCGAAGCTAATGAGCGGAGACCCGTTCCCGACTGATGGCGGGAGGGAGAGGATAAAAATAATGCCGATGCCTATTGTAATAGCTCCCTCGACTGTAAAGAGGGGAAATCATCCAATTAGTTCACGACGGTAGAACTATGATGGGCAGTGAGAGTGAATGTTGCGTACCTATGAAGAGCCATCTCCAACCCGCAATCCCATACCGGTCACCCATACTGAGAATGCCCGCCCCAATTAGCGAGGTAGTAGTCGAAGCGAGAAGATTTCCGAGGAAAAATATTGAGATTCGCAGACTGGTCTCGGATTTCTTGTACCAAGTCGACATTGTGTAGAGCGCGCCGGGGACGAAGCCGGCCTCGCACTACAGAGCTTGCCATTAGCATCCTATGCCTAAGTATAACAAGTCGGCTATTTCGTTATGCGTACCAAACCAAGTAGCAGACGGGTAGCAATATACCCGCCATAATCCCTAATGAAGTTCTGAAAAGTAGCGACGAGCCCCCAAGCTATGATCTGCGTGGACAACCACTTCCGGGGTCCTATGTGCTGCAGCAGAACGTTGGAGGGGATCTCCAACAGGACCAGGCCAGCCATCAAGATGCTGTTCCCGACATTGATCTGGTTCGTGTCGATCCCGAGATCTTCGGTAATGGTACTCGTCAAGGCGTTGGAAATGTTGGCTCGGTCTACTTGAAGAGCAAAAAATGCAAGAGCTAGAATTGGGAGCAGAATGAAGTCGAGCCTATGCGCAAGTTAGAAGATCGTAGACGATATAAGTATAGGCTAGACTTCTTGGGAAGGCAGTGTCTTACTTCCGCGTCACGGCAAGCTCCTCTGCTTCAGTCCAATCTATTACGGTAGACTCGTCGACGTTGACGGGAACCGCTTCTTCGTCGGTGAGCTGAGCACTGTTCGCTGGCTCGATGGATTCTTTAAACGACATGGTGAAAGCCGAAGGTAATGCGTCTCAACTATAGTTGCAGTCTAGTGAAGAAATGGCTAAATCCTATTGTTATTCCTTTGTCTCATCAAAGGCTCCTCGACGGAAGGCGTAGGTTAATATTTTAGGCCATCAAGGTACCCGTAGGCCCTGACCCTCACTCCGATCCCACTATACGTAATATCTTATCATGTTCTATCGTGCTTCGGGAAGTAAGAGAGAAGAAAGCTGCAACCCTCTACTGTACCACATACAAGTATACTACGAGAAAGTGTTTTATTTATATTGAGAAGCGGTTAATTATACGGAGAAGAAGCGGGGTATAATACTCCCTCTCCGATGGTGCCATTTTCTGTTACTCTCTTCGTCTTTCAACAAAGAAGCATATCAATAGTGTATCAACCAACCGTCAATAATTGCCATGTTACCTACTTCAAATAGTTACGATAAGTGCAACGAATAAACTTCACGCCTACCTCATCACTGTGCTCTACTTATAATAGATACCTGTATCTAACATGGCCATCGACTTGGACTTGTAAACTATTAGTCAAATACCATTTTATTTGTAGAACTTCTTAAAGGTGGTTGATGTATACACAAATAATAAAGATAACACGAACTGGTTAGATTCTAACCCTTTTTCTTCATCTGGCCTAAAAGTAGCTATGGTGTACATTAGCTTAATATAGGTGTTAAACCAGGTTAGAAGTCGATTTACTCATATAACGTCTTTCTCCAACTTTACAGTTGCTGGCCTACCAGTTCATTGATATGTAATTATTTTTAAGCACTGATAAATCTACCTGCATAATGCTTCAACCGGGTGGCGGAGGCATTATGAAGGGTAGCTTGCTCCAGAATAGGCATCTCTTGTTTCTAATGCCGGTATGGGGACCATCTAGACCTTATCGAACTCTGGTACGTCGTGCTTCTTAGGGCTTAGTGGCATCCGAAATGCATAGGAGGTACCTAACGCAGTTGAGTCCAAGCATGCGCAAGAGGAAAGCCGGAGCTATCGGCCCTTTCTTTCAAAGACATCATTCTTGCTGTGACGAATAATTAGATAGGTGTTAGCGCGCTTTGATTGTTACAAGCCGAACTAGACTTCGATGACATTGCTTAGCAATGCACTTAAAGATATCACCTATAATAGAATCAAAGTGCCTGGTTTCTTTATATGGACGAGTTGTATAACCTCGTAAAGCCTAAATTGTACCTAGAGAAGTTACAAATGCAAGAGCTGAACGCCGCTGAGTCCTACGAGTGGAACTTCTCGACTTCAACGCGGCGTGCACATGCCTCTCGCTATCGAACCTACCAGGCGAAAATTGGCCTGTGAAGGCTGTAAATCTTCAAGCGCGCATACCATCTTGAAATAATTTAGCCCTGACAAATGTGCTATGTCTTATATAGCTGAGCCCTTCATTTTAACCGTACAAAGAAATGGGCCTTCCATCTCCCCAATCCCCGAACTTTCCACGCGAACGCGGCGCTCTGCAGACAGGGGGTGAAGCTCGAACTTATTTACCAGTGTAGTCAACGTCTTCCAGATATTCGTCATAGCTAAGTGCCTCCCAATGCACATGCGGTGGCCGACACTAAAGTGGATGAGGTTATTCGCTAACAGCTTTCCGTCGGCTCCAATGAATCTTTCGGGGCTGAAGTTTTCTATGTCCGCACCCCAAATCTTGGGATTATGGTGAAGTACGTAGTTTGAAATAGCTAAGTTTGTCTATCATGAAAAGAGTTAGCTTGTTACTCATCACTTTGAAATTTGGCCGTTCTTTCAGACTGACATTTTGCGGGATATGGTAACAGCCAACATCGACACCTTTGGGATTGAGGACGCGTCGCCATAGGCACATAGTAAATATAGGACTTGTTCTAAAGCTCTCCTGAATACAAGCCGCAGTGTAGCTTAGCGAAGACTCAAGACCCTCGATTGGGTACGAAATCTTATCACCCGGAAGGTCGCCGAGATTGTCTCGAATTTCTTTATCAACTAGCTGCAGAGCTTGATCATTATGAAGCAAGTGCCAAAATAGGAGACTGAGGCTTCCTGAGGTCGAATGAGATCCGGCTATCCTATAAGGGGTTATTTCTTTTGTTCCCCTGTAGAATAGGTATTGTCGATGGAACTCACAGCATTGCCCATGCCTCCGAATTGACCTCTTCGTCCGTTAACTTGGCACCCGTTTCTGGATCTTTGGCGTCCAACAGATGTTGCATTAGATCCGAACGACCAGTGCATGACTGCTGCCTCTTGTTTCTTACGCAGTCACCACATGTCTCCTTAAGTTTGCCTCTGCTCTCCATTAAGCGACGGAGCCATGGAATAGGTAGCATAGGAATGATTCTCTTGAAAAAGGAACGAAACGGAAATGTGCCTAGGAGGCACGAGAGAAGGATGTGGTCGTTGATGGCGGGAATCTCAGGGGCCACTTCACTTATTTGAGCGTTGAAGGAACGACCAAATGCAACATCGCCCAGAATATCAAATACATAAAACGCTATTAGGCGCTTGAGGTCAAATACCTCCTGCTTCTCGGCCAGTCTTTTCAGTTTATCAACGAGTATCTTCATCTGGCCGTCAATTAATGATTCCATATTCCATATAGAAGCCTGTGAGAACCCATGCGATAGTTGTCGTCGGCGCAGGGAGTGGATCTACTTCAAATTAGTACGGTAGCCCCTAGTTGAAGTTAGATGCTGAGTTGGGAACTTAGGTAACTAACATCTTCATCCCTGCCGCCAAACAAATTTGGCTTAAATGCCGTGAAGCCATCGTAAAACTCTGTCTTGGTCATCTGTCTACCTGACTTGTAAATTGGCACTATGGCATCTGCATTCCAGAAATGCAGGTCGTTAGGTCCGACTCTCACAACAGGACCATAATTGATATGCGCTTTGAGCAGTTGTTCGTGGAGGCTCAACTTATAGATATAATAGCCTTTCCAGCTATTGGTTAGAGAGGCGAGAAACGGTCCAGGGTAGTTAGCCAGTGGATGGAAAAATCTTTGATATATCACATATGTGGTAGTGAAGACTAGTAGAATAGTTATGGTTATAAGAGCCGTTTCTGATTCAACAGAAATTACAAAGAACTGCATTTTGCCGTCGTTTGTAGGTATATCAAATCTGGAACAGTTTTGTCAGAGAAATTCTGTGATGTGTGTCGCACGTAGAATGACAGAGGTAGTAGCAAGTGTGTAATATGGTGACTCTTGCCCCTCGAAGCACCTTCGAGGCAGCTGACATACTGTTATCCTGGTAGATCTATCCCTGATACGTCCTAGTTCCTCATACACCTGACATGCTTTAAGTTTTGGGGATGGTTTATACTGAGCGGAATAACTTATGTTATACAAAGATTCCAGGAATATGTTGTGTTGATATGAAGTACCTAAGGTTAAAAGGGGAGTCGGGGGTGAACTTCGAGTCACGCAGATATTCTGCGGGGCATTTCGACGGATTTCGGTCGAATTATCGTATAGAAAATCCAGAAGCAGAACCAATAGTTGAACACAACATACCTACCTTCTTACCTAAGGTACCGTAACTGTCAGGATTGCGGCGACCCATGATGACTGCTTCTTGTGGGTATTCCTCGCAGTAGTATTTCCAAATACGCTCTCGTAGATATAATTCATTCGCTTGACTTTAATACTGCTTATTATCGGGCGTATTTATACCCTACCATGGTATGGCCTACCTAACTAGAGAAGATTCAACCTGGAGCCGAGTCGAAGACCTACTATGTTACAGAACGGCCGCGAAAGGGCAGAGGGGAATTTTCGATTAACCAGTCACTTTTCACATTAGTAGAACAGAAGTGGAACATTTTTTTTGATAGTTAGCATTGTTTCATTCCGCCGCTGACACCCCCTCAGTTGTATTTGAAATAGTCTTGCAAGGTAAAATAAGAAACGCCTGAGTTCACCCTATAAGAAGCCTTACTCTAGCTCCCCCTTTTCAGGTTTACGATGATACCTGGTAAGTTACTCCAGCTTTGAAGACTCGCTTTGATTGCTTTTGAAATATTTTAAACAATTAGAATCTACCATTGGAAAGCATAACGGGGAGTTGGCGATGGGGACTCGAATTCAAACTACCACCACTGTGTATAAAAGTGCGGGAAACTTATCCTTGACCATTTACCTAAGTGTCCCCGAAGGATATAACCCCGAATCTGGGACTGCTCTTATTCATTTTCACGGGGGCTATCTTGTAATCGATACAAACTACCCATCTCAATAATAACAACTAACACGTGCAGGTGATGGGCGAAAAGGATACATTCCCACCTCACTGGCTGATCAATGCCTGTCATCGCCGATGCTGGGCTTACGCCACGCCATCGTACCGCCTCTTGCCGGAAACCAAAGGCATTGACATCCTTCAAGATGCAGTCGATGCAACTAACTGGGTGCGAGACAACTACGCCAGGTCGAACCGGCTGATCGTTGCTGGTTCTAGCGCTGGCGGCTACCTCGCTCTTGCCACGGTGGCCCATCCTCAATCCCCACCCGTTAAGGCTCTCCTCCCGATATACGGGATGCTTGACCCTGCAAATACTCGATATGTGAAGCCGGGGCAACCGCTAACTTCACCCGTCGAGAACCTCGAGGCCGTCGTTGAGCAGATATTCGCCGCTAGAAAGGAGGGAGTCGCAATTGACGGATATCCGTTCCCGCAGGATATGGCAGCAGATACGAGATATACCTGGATAAAAGCGCTTCACGAAGCAGCTATCTACCCCGACGTATTAACCGACGTGCGAGGTCTGGCACAGCAGATCAACGAGCGCGGTGCTGACGCCATCCCCGAGGAGTTCCGAGCGCTGTTCCCCGCTTCCTTCGGGCTCCACAGAGACTTTCCTCCTACGGCGCTCCTGCATGGGGATGCTGACGACGCCGTTGATGTTGAGTTGAGCCGTGGCGTGGCGAAATCGTTTGAGGACTTAGGTGTTAAAGTGCTGTTGGAAGTTGTCAAGGGCCGAGGTCATGGATTCGATGTCATCGAAGCCCCGGCAGATATCAATATTATTAATGATTTTACAGGAGAGCTTGGTAGTAGTCTATCCAGGGTCTTCAAGTTTCTGGAGCAAGCTATTGTCTGATTTTACCTAGGAGGCTCTTAGCAGTTACATCAAGGTAAGGTAAGGTAATGATAATAGTACTCTACATACAATTATAAAATTAAGTTGAACGCTGACCACATTGGCACAGTATTGACCTAAACCTGGAAATGCCGCGTATGGATTAAAATGGTTTAGCTGGGTATACTAGTCTGATGATGGTTCAGGCACCTGTAGGTAAGGTTTAAAGATGAGACACACGGAAAGAAATGAAAACCAGTGCAGCTTTATTTAAGGCTCTCGAAGCGCTCTCGCTCCTGCTCGTCCTTCGCAAGATAATTCACCGTCCACTGCCAAACGTCGTCCTGTTTCGCCTCCTCATAGCTCTCCTTGCTACTATTGATAGGTTTCGTAGCCTCAAAGTACTTGCCGCTGTCGCCCTCCACATCTGCGCCAACCGCAAGACGCGTCAGCGACTTTGCGGAATCCTCCGGGGTGTGGATATCTGGGGTGAAGACGATCCTGAGAAATGGAATCATCCTCGGAAGGATATGATTCCAGATGAACTGCAGAATCCGGGGATATTCACGCGTTAAACCGGAGCCGGGCATCAGACCCGGATCGAAAGCGTTGACTGTAATTCCTCGTTCCGGAACACGTTGTTTGAGGCGATGGTCGAGCGCGTACGTCCACATTATGTTTACGAGCTTGCTTTCGGTATATCGCTGGAGACCCGGGTTATTAGCCGAGGCGGAGGTAGGACGCGCCATCTCCTCGGTGCTTATAAATTTTGGTTTCGGCATGCCCCCGGTAACTTGATCTGGATCGTGTGTGGGGCTAGAAACCACGACAATCCGCGCATTTTGGGCTAAATAAGGACACAAGAGATGGAAGAGCAGGGCGTGGCCTACATGATTGATGCCGAAGGTAGCTTCGATGCCATCAACGGTTTTGACGACCTTGGAATTGGGGAATTGCAAAGCAGCATTGAAAACCAAGGCCTGTATCGGGGGGTAGTCTTTCGATGTCCAGTTCTCAGCAAACCCGCGCACGTTTTGTGAGCTCGAGAGATCGAGAGGGATATAGACTACGTTCTTTTGACTGAGTGTCTTATTGATAGTGTCTGCGGCATGCTCGCGGTCGGTTCGTGATGAGACAACAACTAGATATTCGGGATGCTCCTTGGCAATCTGTAACGCCGTATAATATCCAAGATTGATTGTTCCGCCTGTGATAATTATCGATCTTTGGTAGGCCATTATGGAGTAGCTTCTTCGATTATGAGGCGTTCGAAATCAGAGCTTAAAGGGGCTAATTAGGTAGATATTCTAGGAGTTCTCTGAAAGTTATACTGTTGAGGTTGCACGTATAAGTGTATATATTGAAGTCTTAAGGTTGAGTTGATATATCGGTATGAGTATATCACGATGCCTATAAGGCGAACATTCATCTCTATATATACTACGCATCTTTCTATCGCTTCTACGCTCAAGTCTCTAATTGGTATTGGTACTAGGGATTGAAATTATTGAATTCGTACGCTGTTACCAATGTCATTGTTGAGTTAAAGCTATCTCCGTGACATGATGCTAATTGAGGTTGGTTTATACCATGCTCCCCTCCACTGCATCGGATTTTAGATAAATTCGGGGGTTCTTTAAACTCATACCCCCTTTTGGCATGCTTCTTAGAGTAGTAGTTCAGCTGAAGACGGGCGCCGAGGAGACCGAGACACGGAGCCCACGCAGTCCATTGTTGCAGTTCACCACGGTCAAGTACCCAATAAAAATTGGAGCGATAAATCCTAGCAAGACACCTGCCTTCTAAATAGGTTCTATTCACTTAAATTTGTAAAATCATTTTTCATGTTTTTCTTTTTGTGTCCATTGGAGATATTCGGGTCGCGGTCGTACCAAAATCAGGTATTCGTTCGAAATAATGATATTCCACCAAAATGCGCTTAGCAAGTTCTATGCATTAAAACCGACAATAGTGAAATAAGGGGTACCCAGGCGGCGACTATCTTGAATCTCGATGACGTCGACTTGACATTTTTGTTGTTGTTTACTTAACCTGAGCAAATAGCACAGAGACGCATCACTACAATATTAACACCAGTTCGCCATTTCGAAACCAGGTGCTTTACTTATCTTTAGGTATCATTGGCCATTTCAAAATATCTCCATACCTAGCACAGTATTTTACCATGGCTCCAAAACTAACTCCCACACCTTTAACGTCCCTTCGTGTGTCTCGTCACTTTATCCCAGCGCACGGGCTTATCCCTAATACTAGCATCCAACATAAACCATTATTACACTATCACGAGGTTTTTCCTCCCTCTACACTTACTGCATCTGATATAGAGTCACATCTCACAGCAGTTGGTGTTGTGGATCCTCAGTGGCGGTTTACCATGTATTCCACCACCCACTTTCATTCTACTACGCATGAGCTATTATGTATTAGCAGCGGAAAGGCTAAACTTTGCTTCGGCGGCGAGGATAACCCTGGAAAAGTGGAAAGAGAGGTTGAGAAGGGTGATGTATTGGTCGTGCCGGCCGGCGTTGGGCATAGACTATTAGAAGATCTTACAGGTGGATTTGAGATGGTGGGCTCCTATCTCAAGGGTTATAACTGGGATATGTGCTACGGCAAGAAGGGAGAAGAAGCTAAGATACAGAAAATCCAAGACCTGCCATGGTTCGAGAAAGATCCGATCTATGGAGATAAGGGTCCGGTGCTTGAGAATTGAAACTTTGAGGGGGGGATGTCTATATTGTTCACCTAGTGGCAGGGTTATTATTGAATTTGCTGCTTTGTCCCAATTGTGAACGCGATATTGGTATTTACGTGGGATAATGGACTCACCGTAAGCTAAGATTTTGTAGTACACAGGCTCGATGCTAATCACTCTAGTTTAGAGCTAAGCAACTACCAAGTAGAAGACCGAGCTACGCATATACTATCATAGGTATCACGAGAATCAGCAGGAGTAAAAGTTACGAGAAGGTTGAATAGTAAACTATACTCTGGTAGTCTTCCGAACCATAACGCCGATGGACAATATGAAGCGCCGGTGTCTGGCTAGATGCACCTTTGCCCGTCTAAGCTTCCGCAGTACCTGGGCCTTATAAGTAGAGATTTAGTGATTCCTTACTACTTTGCTTACCTAAAGTAGAAGAGATGTATATGTCGCTCTAAATCATAGCAACAGATTTGAGTTCACAATGGGGCATTGAGACAGAAGCAGATTATTTAATAGAATTTACGCCAGCAAAAGTTCATAGATAGTCCAAACTTCATCGAAGGCTTGAGTTTAATGAGCATCACAAATCAACCTGTCTCTAGAAATTCATACATAAGGCGGTGGATCTCTCGAATTTTGACAGTTCTGGGCGGTAATTCTAAACAGCAATTCTAAATAACAGTTCTAAATAATTTCTATTAAGCGCACCATCTATCAAAAAGTGCCATCTAGAACTACCTACTTATAAAGCCATTCGAAAGATCGGCATTGCGAATAATCGACAACATGTGCTGGGTTATATCATTATACCTCTGCAACTGCCCGTCGTCCGGATTTAAGATCAAGTGCGGGAGGCCATTGTGCGAAGATATCGTCGGCACGATTATAGAGGCGACATGCGAGGAATGCGACGAACCCCCTGCGGTGAACATAATTCTAGACGATCTCACCACCCAGTCGGAGCCGGGCTCATCTAAGCAGTGAACTAATTCACTCACGGTAGGTAGGTAAGGTACCTACTTAAATGTTGTAAGGCCTCGGGAAGGCTCCAATAACAATCTTGTAGTCTGGAATGAAGTACGCTTATTAACACTGGATAAACAGATTTTGTACGCCTCTTTATATATCAACTTTCCGGTTGAACTTGGCAATCAATGGGCCACCAAGCAACCTGACGATAAAGCTCGAATAAGATATTATAACCTATATACGACAAGCTTAATACTCCTTTCTCTTGCACTGGTGATCCGGCTGCTTTCCCTCTAAAAGGCTGAAAAGAGCTATGGGTTTCTTTAACAAACATCATTTAATTAACAGGGATATGAGATGGAAAGAAATGCATCAATAGGGATGTAGTCGTTTGCTTTTCTTAATATGATTATTTTAATCTTCCCACTATAATAATATATCTTTTTTCTAATATTCCGCTTGTGAAAGTGACAGTTCTCGAATGCCTCACATTGTAACCCCTATCTTCCCTCCTCCCCTCTCCCCCCTTTTATCGATCCTAAGCGACCCTGTTAGTATGAACTCACTTAGTATTTTTTTTTTCTCCACATGCAAAGATACCTATCGGGGGTATTATGAGGATGTTTCTATAATGTTTATCATGTAAAGTTTAAGCTGGCCTCCCTCACTATTCTCTATTTTTGGAGCTTTTCCTCCTTGTTTTCACGGAGTTGTAGGTATAGCGCATATACGCGCACAGCCTTATAAGTTTATATTTTAACTTTGATGGAATTAATCAGCTAAGCCCTATTAAGATTTATTAGGTTTTAGTTAGCGTTAAGGAGGTTTACTGGACTCACATTGCCTCACCAATATAGAGTTTCCTATAGCCTTGGATCGTCTTTTAATTCCACTGGTAGAATAAATAACGAAACAGCTATTCCAGGTCTTCACGCAAGCCCAACCTTCTCAGGTTCGAAACAACCATCCAAACTATAGGTACCAAGCACTACCACTAGTAATGTGCCTCTCTGGCTAATACCCTGTTTAGACACAACCGATTAAGCAATGATGCAAACCAACCCCAAGTACCTGGTCACAATCTGAGAGGCTTAGCGCAGATTTTCGTCAAGCACAACGCTCATGAAGTCTTTAGCGTCCATCTAATCCACAAGCATTGTAATCGCGACCCTAACACAGTGAGCCTGGGCAGCCACATAATAGCGCTTTCTGGGACTTGGTGGGATTTCTGCCGTGCAAGCGTAGTGAATTCTATATGGGCACATAAAGCAAGAGAACTAGTTGCCGTTTTCCCTGCATGGGACTTGGCGCCGGATTATCATCATCTCTAATTTCGGGTGGATAACGACACATTCTCTGTCAACGGACCGTCATAAAGCCAATAATCAATACCTAGTTACACAGAATACTTGTCTGGAAAACCCTGGTGAGTGCAGCTCCTGAGTCTGAAGATCCAGAATCAAAAGGTCTGGTCTCGCCGAGGTCCAGTCATGATGTCTGGCAGATGGGCTGTGCCAGCATAGAATTTCTCATCTAGCTTCTCTAGGGGCAGGAGAAAGGCCGGACAACATTTCACAGACTTCTTTCTGACACCTCTTTCCGGGTGTCATCTTCTCCGACAACGTCGACTTCATCGCAGAGAATTAGGTAGCGCGTCAGGAGGTTTTTACTATCATATAATGGTTGAGGACAAAGACTCTCGATGTACAGAAAAGACTGCTGGAGGCGATACCCGACGTATAACTATGGACAAGTCCTTGGTGACTGAGGTTTATGACATCAAACTACCTCGGTAGGTACTCGTACTAAAGTAAGAGTAATACGTAATGTAATAAATAGCATTCGCCAAAAAGCGACTCCAGAACCCAGGTATCTTCAACATCGCGTCATCGGAGTAGGTGTCACGTCGCAGACCATGAGTTGAGGAAAAAACTTCGTTGTTCCGCAAGGAACTCTAACTAGGATAGCTTTGAAGCCAAAGCTATATAGAAACATCTCCTTTGTTCCCAAGTGAGACTCCTGACAGTAGGCGTAGATAAACCTGATCCACATCCAGCTGTTTTCCTTGCAGGTGAAAATATAAAAACCCAAAACGTGAGCTTCACGTCATCTATGTCAACCGCGTTGCTTATCTTCGGGGTGCTATAAGCGAAGCAATTTACTACATGCAAATTGTCAAGTGTTAACGGCTGGGCTTATACCTACTAGTGCAAAGTTTCTCTTAAGTAGGTCACATAGGAATAAGCTTGCCAACATTGGTTCTTCGCTATGAATTTGAATTAGGGTATTTTGCTCTGTCGCTGCTATACCGGCGATGTTAGAGAGCCCAATGAGTATTTATGAACCCGTACAACTCAGTGTGTATTAGCTTTGAACCATAGGATGAAGACGATGATTACGAGATGGCAATTTTTGTCTTAGTCTTTTTGCTGCACCATGCGCCAAGAAGACACCAAAGTAAAACATTGGTATTAGGTGTTTAGTCGGACATACTCGTACTTGAGTACAAAGGCTTAGTTGGGTTTAATTGATTCTCTTTTTATGGTCTGCCCAAATACGTTTCTAGTATGTACGACGTCCTGATTGGTCACGCTGGTGATGTGTAAGTCCACCTCTGTCGGTCTATCACATTGCGACGATCTTGCTTGTCACGTCACATGTGTGATCGAGCCTGCCAGAGTGGTAATGAACCATGGCGAACTCGGCACATCTATAACTTAACTAGTAGGTATATAACGTCACTTATTATCTCATTGCATTCTAATTTATTCTTCTCTCTTTGCGGTAAACGTACCGACATAAAAGTCGGGAGAGATAATATCATGAATATGCGAATATTTCGAACTCTAGACTACATTTGAGGTCATCCATACACCATCTAGTCAAAATGTTCCGCAGAATCCTGCTCTTGAGCATCTTCGCTGCGCTCGCTTCAAGCATTCCTTCTCCCCTGATACAAAGACAAGATGCCTGTGCCGGTGACAAATCCGTTGCGGGATACTGCAAAACGTTATCATACACAGACAGAACCAGTGCCTCTTCGACATCAGCACCGTCTACTTCAGACTGCCAACAGACTTGCCGAGGCGTGCTAGGGGATGCAGGCGATTGGGGCGTCGATTTCCAAAACAAACCTGCGGGTTATCGCGACAACTTATACCTGGGGCCTTGCGAGTTTGGTGTATCCCGAGAGACAGACGGAGATAGCTCGGAGTTCTCGTTTCCGATGCATAACCAAGATATCGTGGACGTGATCGATGAGGTTATTAAGAGGTATGCAGGGCAGCATAATGGAAAGGTGCGAGCGGAGGGCACGATGGAGTGTTCGGGCCATGTGGTTCGTTGGTATGTTGGGTAGGTGGTTAGGAGGTTATGGAGATGTGGGTATGAGTGATGATAAATGATGGCGTTTATATCATGATGCTTTTTAGGAGGCACATACTTAAAACGACTTTATTCCAATCGACTTGGGATGTATAGAGGAGAGGCATGGCCTCCAGGCCCGGGGTGTTCGTGGGCTCCATGAGGGCAAGTTGCCTTAGGTAGATTGAACGTGGAAGCGTTGCTTAGCATAATGAATTTAATCTCATAGTTTTATCAACTTTATACGACATATCACGATAATGCTTTAATTAAGAGTAAATATGGATTACTTGAATGAACCCTTTATTCTTATTGACATGACGAAATGATGATACCAAATTTGTAGCTCAGCAATAGTTCTTGAAGGAGCAGGCATTCTAGCACGGGGCCTCAAAACTCATATCCACTATCACGACTCACCGTGTCCTCTTGAGGTCCTTGGCTATAGTTTACAAAATATGATTGACCTACGTTGGCAGGCGGCTAAGAAAAACCGAATTGAAGCGTATAATTGGTTGAATATTACGCATGGTGACAGCCAGTTGCAGGGGCGCATCAGGTAAAAAAGGCGAGGGGCGTGACGAATCAGAACTCTTAACTTCAACTCCCTTAGAAGCCTCCAAAATCTGACGGGAAGAACATGCCATGTGACGCTCACTTTTCAACAATATTAGACCGAACCAGATGTGATGTGAAATCGAATAGAACTACTGTCTGGTACCTAAGCGTGCAATACGGCCGGCCGGTGCGGTCCCTTGAAAAGGGGGGAGGAATTGAGGTGCACGGACCAAATAGAAATGCGTCTGTTCTTATGAGTCCTTACGCTAGATTACATCCCTATTTGATGTTATAAGTGACTTTTCTGTAGTAAATGTAATAGCACATATAGATGCGCTCTAGGAAATAGCTGTGAGGTAGGTACGGTGTTTCCTGAGCCGACGATGCAGTATGATAGCAGACTCTAGAGTTTAGTAGAATGAAACCTTCTTAATGAGATCCACGATAAGTTTACGGAATAATAGGTGGTAACCTAGAGGCCCGGGGATCACAGACGTCACTGAGCCGGGAAGGTCCGGGTAATAGATAAGATATATACCTATCCTACTTTATTGTTACTAGTGAGGTATGTAGGCGATGGCGATGCCTCTTGCTTTCACACTGTTGCGATAAGCTCCTGATAAAGTAAACATAGAAAGAGCGTAAGAGGTAGTAACACTACCAAGTTGCCACCGAAAGGTCTTGGGTATCTTTTACTACTAAGACAGATTTTATTCGGAGGCCAAGTACACAACTCTAAAGCCATAACTCAACCCTACCGCTACCTTTACGGGCACACATTTATGTCGCCTCCATCGTATATCGAGTTATTTATCTTTGATTAGTTACTTAATTCTATACTTTTCTAACATTTACGACCCTTTCGTTCACGGATCATAGCGAGGGAAGAACCTTTAACAACTTACCAATACCACCACCGCAACCACACAATAACCAACCGGGTTTAAATCATCAACATGGCAAGCATCTTAGAACGAATACGCGAGTGGAAATGGATGCCCCACAACTGGACCCTGCAAGAAGTCGTGGAGGGCTTCTCGTGCATCGCCATCGCTCTCTACGGCTATGACCAGGGCATGATGTCCCTCGTCAACACAAACGAGTCCTACCTGCGCCTCATCAACGTATCGAAAGACTCCCCGTAGGTCGGGTTCATTGTCGCCATTTACTACCTTAGATGCGTAGTGGGTGCCATGATCGCGTCGTACTGCGCCAACAGGTACGGGCGACGTCTGCCGGTTTTGTTTTCGGTCTTTACGACGATAGTCGGGGACTTCCTGATGTTTACTCCTAACGAATCATTCCCGAGCGTTAGCCATATGTGGGAGAGTGGACCCTTTTGGCTCATTCTAATCGGACGGGTTGTGTTGGGGATGGGAATCGGCGGCATCGATGCGGTGATTCCCGTCTATACAGCTGAGCTTTCTGAGGGCAATGCCCGTGGTACCGCTTGTGAGAATATTCCTTCAATCCCTCCTCGTTTCGACACCTAAACTTCACATATACTTCTAGCCTTTACCATAATATTTGATCTGAATGCTTATTGTAACTGCTGACTATGGAATTCCACAGTGGCGAAAGAGTTCCGGGCAAATATTGGAGGGTTACTGATAGCATTTGCATTGAACCTTTTCTGCTCCCACTGGTTTGGCGGATCCAGCGCAGCCTGGAGACTGCCTATACTTACCATGGAAGCTTTCCCTTTGGTAATGCTGTGCATCATATCTCAGCTCCCAGAATCGCCGCGCTGGCTGGTGAGCCATGGGATGATGGACAGGGCGAGAGAAGTACTGGTGAGCCTTTATGGAGAAGACCAGGCGGACCAGAGACTGGATGAACTGCAAGATGCGATACAAGAGCCCGAACAAGAAGCTCAACACGAAGAACACCAGCAGGGAGAAGCACAAGGAGAAGCACAAGGAGAAGCGCAGGAAGAGGCAGTAGAGGAAGCGGGGTGCCTTGGTACGTTCTGCTGCAGTCGGCTCTGCTGTGGGCGATGTCACGCAAACCTGATCACGATAATGGTTCAGCTCAACCAGGCGATGACAGGGTGCGGGGCGGTCTCGGTCTACGGTTCGCAAATATTCCAACTCCTAGGAATGATGCCGTGGGTCTCAGAGTATGCGACACTCGGAAACTACATATTTTACTTCCTCACCATGGTTTTCACCGTCCACTTGGTGGACAAGTACGGCCGCAGAAAATTGATGCTGTGGGGCAGTGTTGGCTTGACGGCCTGCTACGCTTTTCTAGCGTTAATCGCAATGAACGTCTTCTCCACCGACGGCGGGTTTAAATCCGTCGTCGGCACCGTAACGCTCGTGGGCTCGACGGCCATATTCGGAGTGTCCTGGCTGACGACCGTCTGGCTGATCCCGACGGAGATATACCCGGACAAGGCGCGAGCGCAGGGCGGCGCCATCAGCGTCGTCGTATGGGGCATTGCCAACTTTATTGTCACGATGTTGACGCCCATCGGCTTCAACAGGTGGACCTACTGGCTGTTCGTGGTATTCGCCTGTACAAACCTTTTCGCTGGGCTGCTGATTTGGCTCTTCTTACCCGAGACTGGCGGCAGGAGCTTTGAAGAAAACCAGCAGTTCTTCCTATTAGCCAAGCAGAGGAAGAATTATTTCGTCTACGCGATTGATGACGGTAGTTATAGAAGCTTGCCTCCGTGAGTCTGTCGGACTTAAAGGCATCACTTTGACGGTAGTAGTGATGGTGGTATTTTGTTTAGCGATACAACAGCTCATGTCGTGGTGACCCGATATCACTTGGAGAGAAATAATAGCGGGTAGAAACGTTACAAATGTTACAAGAACGAAGTAGAAATAATAGCGAATAAAAATCATTGCTCCTATCTTTTAACTCGTCGCCCACCTGGAGTCAGTTTTTGCAAATCTGATCGGTTGAATGTCGGCTTATTGTACATGTCCACCAGCAAGATATGACTTTACAATATAGACGCTAGTCCATGGCGCATATCCATCAAGCATTGGCTCGAATTAAGGGTGGTATAGTATAGTGGATAGTACAACACGTTGTGGATGTGCAAGTATACTGATACCGTGTAGACCTGGGTTCGATTCCCAGTACCGCCAACTTTTTGTCACCGCATATAATTCTCGTTTAACTGACGTCGCGACGTATTAATTTTTTTTTTTTTTTTTCTCTTTATATATACCTAATATATACATCCTATTCTCGTCCCCATCTGGCAGCCGAGAGGTTGCATGTTCCTAACCTTGTTTTCTTACTGGTACGATGTGGAATGTATGCGTCAATTTGTTGTTAAGTTGTGGAACCTTGGTATAATTCTCGCATCGCAACAAGCAAAGCATTTCAACGTTTACCTTAGATGTTTTGGGCACTGAGGTAATAGCTTCATCCTCAAATACCGCCAAATAATACCGAAGGATAATTCTTGTTTCGCGAGCTGGATTTGACCCAGCTTGAAGCCTTTACAGTATTTTCACAGTATTACACTACTAACAACCCACATAGACATTGGCGGGCAAAACGTGATACATTCCAAGATATCAATCATTAAGTTAGGTACCTAGGTCCTTGAAATATACACTTTCCGACCTTCTAGCCATGCATTATTCATTATCAAGCTCTTCCTCCTTGTGCTGTTTAACCAGTCCACACGGCGGGACCAGGGGTCTTGTACGAAGTTCCACCACCCTGGTAGATGTCGACCTAGATTTTGTTTAGTTCTCAAGTTTCTATATCCGAAAAGACTGGGTAGGTGGATTGCTTACCATGATGCCAGGGTCAGACTGGGCAGCATATGCGGGAATGGAAGTCAAGAGGTTAGCCGGGGGAGTAGCGGTACCGGAGCCGGTAACCTTGATCTGGGCGCACTCGGGATAGAACTGGGGGGTGTTGGCCTGGTGGAGAGCGAGCAGCTCGTGGCGGATGAGGTAGTTTCCGGGCTTGAGGTTCTTGGGGATCCGGCTGGACCACTTCAGGTCCTTGTAGACGAGGGCGGTGCCCCAGTTGTTGCTGTTCAGGACGTTGCCCCACAGGCCCATCTCGTCGATCTTAAACCACTTCTTGCTCTTGCCGTTGCAGGCCGAGAACTCGCTGTCGCAGCTGTACAGCCACACCATCACGGGGCCCTGCTGGTGCGTCCACTGCTTCCAGTACGCCGTCACGTTCTGGCCGGCGGCGACCTCGGCCGAGAGGGGCGCGGAGGTGCCGCCGTTGCAGGTCATCTTAGCGTCCGTGACGGTCATGATCGGGTTGTAGTCGGGCCATTGCCTCTGGATGATCTGAGCTCCCTGGACGGGAGAAAATCCCTGGTAGCCCTCGTATTTCTTTCCGCCGATTTCGTAGCTTGTCACGGCACCGTGGGCGGCGACCAGGGCGGGCGCGACGAGAAGAGGAAGTGAGAACAGCATCTTGACTACAGAATCCGTAAGGCTCGATGATGTGTGCTAGGAAGGCGGTGGGTTTAGCAACCGTAGGCCTTGGCAATCAGCGAGACGCGGTAGTATTTATGCTGATCGTACTGGAGAGCAGCTAGCTTCATGCCAGGCTGGGATAGGGGCAACGCAACATTATATCTCCATGGCCTGCTCTAGTCTAGATGCCCCCAGCCCTTGCCCAAGTCGTCTGCCGGTGGGCACGGCACCTGTCCATATTCCGCCACCGGGGTTAGTGCTATCATTAGAAACACTCCAACTCAACGGGTCGATATTAACTTGAGCAAATAATTCCCGAGCGCATAAGCATGGGCTATAGATACATCCAAGCATTGCCGTACAGCTACGCTAGTTGGTCACCGACTGAGTACACGGCCTAGCGGACCGACAGTTGACATCGGCGAAACAATACTTAACGGTTGGCCTGCGGCTGACTACGGAGTCCATAGAGTGTTGAAATCCTTGGACATCTTTTCGGCCAAATAGAGGCTATACCCATCGCTAGATATGAGACTTTAATCAGGTGATAGCTCAGGAGGGAACCGATTGGAACAGAAACATGACAAATGCCAGAGGCAAGATCTGACTTCCCCATACGCTTGAGTATAACGGCAGGCCAAAGTCCGGGGAAGGTTGCATCGCGAGACCAAATTGGGAAGTTTTCTTGTGATTCATATCATGCCTGGCACTACTAGCGCACAGTGTAACCATGGTTCATATAGGATGAATAGGACGACTTCAGGCTATATGGGTCAATCCCGCGTCTGCCCTGTCGTTGGGAAAACAATTCGATATGGCGCATTGGGACGCCTCAAGGGGACGAAATGCAGAACACCTATGTGTGATTCGGCAGGGAAAAGGAGAATGAGGTTGCCAATTCATCGAAATTTCAAGAAGGCCGAAGATCATCCCCCAACTACTACTAACCATCATTTCAGTCGTTCTTTTCGGAGTTATCACGTTAGAATAAGGCTTGCGCTGGTTTACCTATGAACCCATTGGACTAGAGCAATCAGTTTCTGAATAATTGGACACCCTACCGAGCGTTTGACAGATAAGGTTAGCGACTGAGAGGGTGATGGTCCGTTCTCTTATTCTGGCGTTTACGAGTTGACACCGGCGCTAACTTGACAACAGTAGACCTTAGGGGTGTAGTGTAAGTACGTCCTATTCCACGCATCCGGCGTCCTATAAGACCAATTAAATCGGGGAAACCAATATAAAATCCCGCAGTCACAGGCGTAGTCACGAATACAAGTGTACGTGATTGTCAAATGGGGTAGTTGTCGTGAACAATTCGGGTCTCTCAAGCTTGCTGTAGTTCGGTGACCTGTTATTACTCCGGGATCCTCGACATTTCATATCGTAAAAATAGTCTAGTGAACACGATGCAGGTAGCGTCTAGGTCCTAAACTCCGCTCTCTATTAACTTAAATCCAGTTAAAGCGCGACTAATCCTTTAGTCGATCATTATTGACAACATGTGCCTGTGGAATATATTGGACGGTTCGTATGTCGGTATAAAATATGTCTTAACTCCCTGTATCAGTTCTGCGTCGGTGTAAACGTTACGTAAAGTCGTAAACCATTAGACTCTCTCTTCCTTTTGACTCTTTAAGAACAATGACCATTTCATCATCAAAGCCAACCCAATTACGCCGTTCATCCCATTGGACGGCTGTGGTATTAGTATTAATGAGGTTGTCTATGCCGTCTTGGCCGTCGGCGACAAATTTGGGGGTTGGGCGGACTTCGATACTCTTACCGTGCGCCCTCCCTTCGAGTTCCCAGACTCGAATTTCTTCGCCCCGCGAGCTAACACTAACTGCCTTTCCGCGGGCCGTTATTTCGGCGTCGCTTATGCCGGATGTATGTCCCCAAAGCCGGATACCAGGCGATATTGATAATGAAGTCGCATTGGACGTACAGAGGTATAAAATTAACGTGTTATCTGGCAGAGTTGCAAGAAGATAAGGGTGCGTATAACATAAGTTAGTGGGCCCATCTATGCCTTCGTTGCCTGGATGTAAAGACGGCAGGCTTGTATACCGGTTTGTTGATATCGGTGGCGACGGAAGATGAGAAGAGCTACTTCGGACTGGTAATGTATAAGCCAATCGGGTCGTTAGAATATCCGGTATGTGTTTTGATCGTGACGTAGGAGGACGCAGATGTAAATCTTGGATGCCCAAGGACCAGCCTTGAAACGTTGAGAATGTATAAGCAATCGAAGCTATAATACTAGCAGACGTATTCCTAATAGACAACGCTAAAGGAGTTCTTGACGTATGCGACTTGAGTGATGTAAGTAAGTAGGGTGCTCGAAGAGTTACCCGTTTGGGATCTTCTGCCGTTTCCCTTAAGTCTTCCTCAGATTCGTTCTCGAAATCTCCCGATCGACCATTAATTTTCTCAACTCGTTCTGGAGTGCTGTAACGATCTATCTTATGAGGGATGTCGAAAGTATAAAGGGATATAAGGACAGATTTAGTTGCTGTTAAAAGATATGGATAGGAGAAGGCAATTCCGACTAATTCCCCATTGATAGATCCCTTGTGTCGGTATCTTAATAATATCTTCCTTTCTCGCATGTCTAATTTCCAAACCCCAAAACTCCCATCCGTAAAACCAACGGCGATTTCCAGAATTTCGTGTTGTATCTTTTGGTCGTCTATGGTAATACAACTCGGAGAAGCTTCCGAGTCGTGGTCTCTTAGATTAACCTGGGTTAAGAGTTGTTTCGTCTTTAGGTCCCAGGCCCGTAATCCAGTCGATGCATCCGCCGTTATTGCGATACCCTCGGTAACTTTTACAAGGACTTTATGCGATAGACTCGTGTCAGGTAATGGTAGTTCCTGTCCGAGTTGTAATTCCTCGACGGCACATTTTCCCTTAGACCAGTTGTGTCGCAGTTTATATTGCTTCTTCCAATTCCTCGATCGATCACCTAGATCTCCAAGATGCATATCTACCCAACCTCCTCTTCTTCCATCTGCCCATACCGCTCTCCGGGAGGAGTAATGTAGCTTGCCTTCTCTAGCAGAACCATCGCGGAATCCAGGGATACGAAGGGCGCGGGGTAGGACGAAGCGCGAATAGTATAGACGCTTCCATAGCTGGTAGTCGCCAGATAGATGGTAGAATCGTCGCGATACAGGGGCTGTATTTAGAAGATCGGGAAGAGATAGAAATGTGAGGATGCGAACGAGTAATTCGTCAGATAGTGGTGATAGTAAATCCGGTTCTGTGGTGTGGCGGGATCGCTTCGATACAGCTGCTCTAGACGCGATGTCGGTTTCCGGGCGCTTCCGTTTGCAAGTCATTTCACCTCCGTACGATTTTAATGGTGTAGATCAAATATCCCCGAATTCGACCTTGTCTACCTGGATTCAATGTATTCCAACAGGTCAGAAACAACAAGTCCGATTCGAGATTCGAAGCTTTGCGACTTGGAGCTAGAAATCGATAAGAATAAATGAAGAAGTAACTTTGTATTTCGTGTTGAATCGCCATGGCGTTTCCATTGGTTAGGTAATGAGAATTAGGTAATAGCATCAGCGAGCTTGCTGATGTAAGCATACTTCTAAATCACTTCCCACTTAAGCTGTGGCCTATCAGATTTCGTAATAACTTCATACTCCCATGTACGCAGAACACGAAGGCAGCAATTTACAAGTATTATGAAAACCAACAATACTTCTAGTCATTCGTTTTTATTTAGGTAGGTTAATATCTAATACTCCAGAGTATACCCCCCTGATGTGGCTTGTGTAATTAAAGTTTCTTTTTCCCCGCCAGTACCTGGACTGTATTCTGTTATACTACGAAGTAGCTGGCATTACAGCTTAATAAGAACTACCTAACTATCACCAATTCCCACAGGGACCCATGTTGGGATGTAATGTCTGATCTGGTTGGTGCCCTTGTATAAGGCATAGCCCTTAGAAATATGAGCTGATACTGTTTAGGCTGCCAGCCCAAGTCTTTAAACCCATTTTCCGGGATCCGCGGGTCCCGATGTTTAAGCAGACCGCCCGAGCAAGAGGAAAATGCCAACTTAAATCCGGGCCCAAGACGTATCTTTGAATAGCTACCTGATATCCAGCCTATCGTTCTACGGTCTCCGCATGTTACTATATAAATCTGCGACTAACCAAAGAAAATCAATTTATTATAAACGCCACCATGGACCCTGAAGCGTCCGAAGCCGGTGGTCCAGGGTCTCCCGGGCCCCGGCGAGCAGTAAGTGAGCATCCGGAACCCGTCGGTCCCGTCATACTTATTCGGGTTTGGCCTACTGTGATATTTAATAATTTCCTACTGAGATCTTAGCTAAGTAATATTCGCATCATAGTGTGACCAATGCAGACTTAGGAAGGTGAGGAGACTACCCCTATAGCTGTCCGCCTCCCCTACCGTATATCTAGCCAAGCCATCCAATTCATTAACATGTAAACTTATGTTGGTAGATACGTTGCGACAAGGAGTCTCCGTGTTCCAACTGTCGGAGTGCCAAGCGATCATGTAGTTCTACCGGCGCTGGCCAAAAGCCCAAGGAACCACGACAACGAGTGTTAATTTCCAGCCAATAGTAAGCAAACTCTTAGTCTTCGTATCACGGCCTTCAATAAATGAGGGCATAGTTACTAAACGGTATCCGGGTCTCATTAGTGAACGAAAGATCGATTTAATCGAGGAACGGCTGAGTGGTATCGAGACACTTCTGCGGAATCTAAGCCCAATCTCCGCATCCACATCCTCTGCTACGGAGAGTTCTATACGACGACCGTTCGAGAAACTAACTCCGTCGTCTCTAAATAGCCGAGACGACATATCTAGCACGGTGTTCGATCCTGAGGATGCGGGAGACTTTGAGGGCAACTCATCGCTAGCCGCACATACGGCTTTCGCGAGCGAGTTCCTTGAGCATGCCGTACAAGGAACTCCGCTGGAACAAAAAGGCAGCAACTCTAAGATCGATGCAGCCTTGTCCTCCCTAAAGCAGATTGTCCAGATGCAGGAAAATCGGCGAACGGTCTCGTCCTTCCACGAGTTTCGCTTGCCCGGCCAAAAACAACATTCCAAGGCCCCTTTACGGGATTTACCTTTGCCCCCAATGGAGATCGTGGCACAAACTCTTCGGGACATGAAACGTACGTATCCAATATACTAAACCAGACGTTATATTACATGAGATCGCTTACCCTTTAGTATAGATGGGCCATTGCCAATGATGCTTGCTGTCCTCTATTGCTTTATAGATGTAGAGCATTTCACTGATCAATGTCGGCGGGTCTATTTCAACACAGAAGACATTACAGACGCTACGTTTATCCTCGTGAACTGCGGTCTTGCGTATGTGTTCTTCGAGGTAAAACTGGGTGCAAAGACGAACGAAGAAAAGGAAGAAGCCGACCGATACTTTAATATGTGCCAGAAGAACATAGATACTGTACTATCGCATCTAAATCTCCTTATGCCGGCAACACTAGAAAACATCGAGGCATTACTGATGGCGGTGAGTCTCCTGCTGCTTTTTAAGACACTTGTATAGAATTCACAATGTATTTTGGCCATTGAACTACTCGGCTAACGCAACAGAAATAAAAGTCGAGTTTCTCGATAGATATTTCGCGTCCATCTTTAGCATGGCTTCTAGCAGAGCGGGCCGCACATATGTGCCGAACACTGGGCCTTCACCAAGTCCATAGCATGAAAGACGATAGCCCGCAGAAGAAGGCGGACAAGTCGCTCCTATTTTGGTGTACATACATGCTAGATAAAGGACTATCGCTACGACTAGGCCGAGCGTCCATTCTACAGGACTACGATATTTCGCTGCCGCATATTGTTCCCGAAACCAAAACAGCAACATATCCTGGAAATGAAGTTATGACGCTATGGATCAAGCATGCGCAGATACAGGGCCGCATATACGAGCGCTTATATAGTCCCGGCGCCTTGCGACAATCCGAGACGTACCGTGTCGAGCAAGTCAATATTCTAGCTTCAGAGCAAAAACACTTAATGGCGGAGAGTTTAGGGCTCTACTCTGAATTTAGCACATCCGATGCCGCAGAGGGCCGTATGTTCTCTATAATGTTAAAATCAGATGAAGTGGTATGTAACTTAAAGTCCCCTACACTCCCAATTCATCTTATGAGTTGGTACTTCCCAACATAACCAAATAAGGAGTGCTATTTTTAACCCATATTTCTATCCATTAAACCGTTTTTTAAGGTCACTTCTAATATTTTATAGTCGTATCTTTCGTCATTAGCCCTTACGTATCGTGCCATGCCGCCAACGGGGACCCGGTCGCGCACTTTTTCGGATGAGTGTATCGACTCGGCTCGAGCAGCCATGGCATGTCATCAAGAGGCTATGGAGATGATGGATGACCAGTCCTTGAAGATAGTATATATTCATTGGTAAGAATCCATCTCATCCCTACCATCTCACGCCACTGACTTCTCACCCTATGCAACTAGGACAATTCTCTATGCGCCGTTCATCCCGTTCATAGTAATATTCTGTTTAGTGATTGAAACGTCAAGCGCGGAAGATTTACAGCGCTTGGCAGACTTCGTGCAATCATTAGAAGCAGCATACGACTTATCACAGTCAATCAGCAAGCTGCATCAACTGTGTCAAGTATTATATAATATCGCGCAGTTATACATCGAGGCGAAAGCGCAACAACCCGTCGATCAGGATATGGTCCCTGTAGGCAACGAGTTTAACATGTACTTGAGTCAATTGGGGTTCATGCCGATGGATGGTGGTGCGGCCAATTTCGATTTGTCTAGTACCAACGAGCAGGCCAGATCGATGGCACAAACGGCACAATTAGGTGATTGGTTCTCCGGGGGGAATCACATGTTAGGGTTACTAGAGGAGGATCTTTCTGGAATAAATTCCTCGAGTTGGCCGTCGTGACGTGGGCGTACCGAAGTTACAGCTTCTAGCCGTGGCTTCTAATCATTTAACTCCCAGCGTTTAAGTTTAGATGGATCAGACGGGTATAATGTGGCATAAATATAAAGGGACCTACCTAGATGCGTTATTACGGCTACGACGGACTATAGGATCATGTCCGATTACATACTCTTCTCCCCTTTTACAACCAGCTTAGGTTACATAGACAACTACCCTAATATAGCATATACACTAATATATGGATAAAAAAAAACTTGTACTTTGCATTTCTTGCTATATTTCGGCCTTTCTGAAGTCTCGATACTTATAAGCCGACCAATATCGGTATATGTACATGTCACAGGTGCTCTTTTATTCATCAGACATGACCTTGGGCGTTCACGCACTGCTCTTGCCGAGGCGCTCAGCCTCCAACTCTCGTTCCGCTTGTTGGTAGTACTTCGCTGTGTCGACACCGTGCTGGTTGTGGTTGACAAAGTTGAACCAGGGGACCACCGCAGTAAGGAGGGCGGAGTATCGCGACTGTCGAGCCGCGACACCTTGCATGTGCGGCGTCAGTCTGCTCTCGCCGTATAGCGGCTCGCCGGCCTTAACCTTGTCGACCATCTCCCGCATGTCCATCTCCACTTCGCGGGCGTTCTCCGACATACCGTAGAATCGCACTAAAACGCAGCAGCGCATCACGTTAATATATACCAGATAGACTAGACAATCCTCCAAATAGAAACGTTGGGGGCTCGGAACGTACGACTCGATCGTTGGTAGAAATATAAGAATCCGCCCATCGCTCCGATTACACCGGCCAATCGCATGGCTTTCGCGAAACCGCCCCGGCCGACGTGCGAGGGTGCGAATTTCTCCATCGTCCAAAGCAAACCCGGACCTGCCGCGGCGGCTACGGCGCCATGTGCGTAGTCTGATGGGCGAGCATAGCCTACCACCCTCTTGAAATGTCTAAAATACCGCCGGGTACTTGTTAGCTACCTTGTAATGATTTATACCGCGGGCTGTTTGTCGTGGCATGGAGCTTCGAGAGTTGATTATACGTACGGGTCATTGTCGATGAGCTAAATTGCAATTCGGATTAGCGAAACTATTCACCTTACAACCCAATTGGCAACGGAAACGTACGGGGTAGTCGGATTTGACAATTTTGCTGGGGATATACGTCTGCTGCGGAGGGGTCGCCATGCTCGCGGAGTGGGAATTGGACTCCCCAAAAGCTTCGGTATTTAATTGTTTTCTTTATTATCGACGGTTGTTAGCTGCAATCATCGGGGGAGAGCTTCGAAATCGCGAGGTGCTTGGAGATGGATGAGGTAAGCGGGACTTCTTCGGAAAACAGCAGATGTACTTCGTAAATTGTGATAGTACTGATGTACCTAGGTATCTTTTGGTTAGGTACATAAATTACCTACCTTCTAAGCGGGGTAGCCCACTTACAAGAGGTACGTATCTCTCCCTAGCTCCAAAGGCCCTCCATTAAAATTCAATTTAACTTTCCCAAAAAGACCCCACGTCAAATCGCGTCTTCCAGTTATCCGACGCGTCTTACCGGCTTGCTTCTACCACTTACGAAATCGCAATTTCAACATACAGTCGATACTAAAACAATGGCGTCAAAAGGAGCGCAGAAGTCATCTTCGACACTAAAAAGGCCGTTAAATACCGATATAGACAATTACGACGTCGACGACGACCCTTTCGCGGAATCCGGGAACGAAGCTCCGAACAATGATACCGCACCGTCTAAGAAGCGTAAAGATGCTACTGGTCTGGGAATTGACGAGGCAGTAGCCGTTCAGAAGAAGGTTAGAGCACCAATTGTTAAATTGGATGAAAGCAGGTACGTATCACTAGCAAAATATCTGCTACTATTAAAGAGAATGGGGGCTCATCAAGTATAGACTACTATCCGAGAAAGGCATTCCGAGATTGCGAAGAAAAGCCCGAGATTTGAAGTTCAAGGGAAAAGGACATGAAGTACGAATTGCCTTAAATGTGCACCTGAGAAATCGATAACCAGTAGCTAACGATACTTTAGTTCTCCGACGCCGCCAGACTTCTCTCGTTCTATCAGTTATGGTTCGACGACTTATTTCCCAAGGCCAAGTTCTTAGACGCCGCGGCTATGGCAGAAAAAGCAGGCCATAAGAAATATATGCGCATGAAGCGTATGGAGTGGATCGAGGAAGGGAAACCTAGACCAGCTGGGCTTGACGGAGACGACGATGACCTCTTTGGCGAATCCCACGATCAACCCGAGGAGCGCGCACCCGCAATATTTCCTGCTAGGATTGCTCCTATATTTGAGGATCGGGGAGGTGAAAAGGCGCAGACACCTATGCGGGACGATGTTCCCGATGACGACGACGATATATACAGTGCCACACCACGCGCACCAAGAACACAGCCCACCAGTAAACCGGTATCTGGAAACGGAAACGCTACCACAGGGCCTACAAGCACATCCTTATTTGGAAATGGTGACGTGCCCGACGAAGACGACTTAGACGCTCTGATGGCTGAAGAAGAAGCACAACACACGAAACCTACTTCTATATTCGGCAATGGTACTACTAGTAAACCAAGCCAACCAAAACCAAGGGACGAGCCGGATGAGGATGACTTAGATGCACTTATGGCCGAGGCCGAAGCTTACCAAGAACCTCCAAAGCAAGCCCCTAATCCAGCAACAAAGCTGGCACAGCCTAGCTTGGATAATGATGATGAAGATGATTTAGACGCATTAATGGCAGAAGCAGAAGCAGAAGCTCAAGGGCAAGAGAAGAAACCTGCAGCGTCGACGGTGAAGGAGACGGAGCAGGTAGATGCAGATGAAGAGGAAGCTATGGCAGAGATGGATGGATTATGGTAGGATACCAAACTTTACCCGTTTGGGTATGAGTGATCATATAATGATGCATGCATGCAATGGGCGTTTGGGTTATGTTGTATATCTTAGGCACGTAATGAGCGTAAATACTTCGAGGGTATTAATTCATAAGGTGAATTATACATGACATTTTGATTTCGAGTATAAAAGTGATCCCTCAGTGTTGTATCTAAGGTACCTCCAAAGGTAATTGAGGATTGAGGTGGTTTTCCTTATCGATAAAACCCATTAGGCACAAGGGAACAGCAGACGGCAGCTAAATTTATTGGCCCACCGTACTACCTAATTGACATCTAAAGCTGCTCTTAGCTGCTGCATCCCACCATCCCACCAACCCATAACCCACCAGCCCGACGGCCCACCAACATCGAACCCACTAACTTCACACATCGCAAACGTCATTTTAAATGGTAACGTCTTAAGTTTCCCTCGCGATTGTTTGGAGTGTTTACTTCTTTAACTCCAAGCCACCCTTTCAAAGAAGTATGGCGTCCCCAGACCTGGTGGAAGCTATTCAAAAGCTTCACATCAGCGACGATACGACTATAGACGATATCCTGTTCCAGCAGGGTCCCCGCAAGAGATTCAAACAAGATCCAACCGTGTTGAAAGCAGAGCTCGAACAGAAATTTCTTACTCCCTCCAACAAGTTCTCTACAGAATGGCTTAACAGACTCCAGCAAAGGTGGGACAGCCCGACAGATCTCACCGAGTTATTCCGTATTGCGCCTACTCAGACTCGAACCGTCACACGCTTCCAACGTCAAGGTCTCGAGGGTCGAGTGACCGGGTACCAGAATGTTACCGTGCCGGCAAACAGTGCTACGGCCAAGAACTCGACTTCCCTTATGCGCAAGCCCGGCAGCCGTGCTGACTTTGTGCGTGGAGCTGCCGGTTTCTTCCCCTTTGCACCTGGTGGACTAGAAGGTGTTGAAGCAACCGCTGCTATTGAGGACCAGATGTTACGTCCCGGCGCTACCGGCACTCAGAATAAGCTAGAACGTGTTATCAAATTGGGTACCGAAGGTGGCCTTCTCCAAGTCGCCCCGGGTATGGAGAGGGGAATTGATTTCAGCAAAAAGAAATCCAAGGTCAACGAGAAAGAAGCAAAGGCTATCGAAGCTGAGCTTGACCAAGAGCCTGAGCAAGGACCTGAAACTGAAGATACCAACGGGCATGCCGAAACCAACGGTGCTGAAGAGGAGGCCGACGAGGAAGATTCCGAGGACATTGACACACTACTTCCTGTCGAGTTCCCGGCTTTAGAACCCCATAGTAACCTTGCATCAGCTAAAGCAAGGAAAGCTGGCCGAGAATGGGCACACATGGTGGATATCAACCGTGACATTACCAATTTCAAAGAGCTTGTTCCCGACATGGCAAGAGAGTGGCCATTCGAACTCGACACATTCCAGAAGGAAGCCATCTACCATCTCGAGGGCGGTGATTCTGTATTTGTTGCGGCGCATACGTCGGCCGGCAAGACAGTCGTAGCTGAATATGCCATTGCATTAGCTGCAAAACATATGACCAAAGCCATTTACACGTCGCCTATAAAAGCTCTGAGCAACCAGAAATTCCGCGATTTCCGGCAGACTTTTGACGAAGTTGGCATTTTAACAGGGGATGTTCAAATCAATCCCGAAGCAAGCTGTTTGATTATGACTACCGAGATTCTCAGAAGTATGTTATACAGAGGTGCCGATTTAATTCGAGATGTCGAGTTTGTTATTTTTGACGAGGTTCACTACGTGAATGATTTCGAGCGTGGTGTGGTCTGGGAAGAAGTCATCATTATGCTTCCAGAGCACGTTTCGCTGATTCTATTATCTGCAACTGTCCCGAATACGTATGAATTTGCCTCCTGGGTTGGTAGGACCAAGAAGAAGGATATATACGTCATCTCGACGCCGAAGCGGCCTGTGCCCTTAGAGCATTACCTGTGGGCTGGCAAGAATATCTACAAGATTGTTGATCATGAAAAGAAATTCCTCGAGAGGGGATGGAAAGAAGCGGATCAGGCGTTACGCGGAAAAGACAAGGTTCTCCCTGCTCCCGCTGCTCGCGGTGGAGGTAATCAGCGAGGCAACCAAAGAGGAGGACCTCAGCGCGGCGGCCAACAACGTGGTGGTCAGCGTGGCGGAGGTCAGCAAAGAGGCAGAGGAGGTCCACAGAGAGCTAGTCATGCGCCTGGCCATATGGGTCGCGGTGGGCGGCCAGGAGGCTTTTCATCTGCTAATCAGGACAAGAATCTTTGGGTTCACCTTGTGCAATTCTTGAAGAAGTCCAATTTGCTCCCCGCATGCATATTCGTCTTCTCCAAGAAGAGGTGCGAGGAAAATGCAGACGCATTAAGCAACCAGGACTTCACAACTGCTCAGGAGAAAAGCCACATCCACATGATCATTCAGAAGTCTATTGCACGTCTACGCCCAGAAGATCGAGTCTTGCCTCAGATTATTCGCCTGCGAGAGCTCTTAAGTCGAGGTATTGCTGTGCATCATGGTGGTCTCTTACCGATTGTCAAGGAAATTGTTGAGATTCTATTTGCCCAGACCTTGGTCAAAGTACTCTTTGCAACAGAGACTTTTGCCATGGGTCTCAACCTTCCCACCAGGACTGTAGTGTTTTCCGGTTATCGAAAACATGATGGCCATTCTTTCCGAAATCTCCTTCCCGGTGAATATACCCAAATGGCTGGCAGGGCTGGTCGTCGTGGACTTGATCCTGTTGGGTCTGTCATTATCGTCCCTCCCGGTAGCATGGATGAAGCGCCACCTGTAGCCGATCTCCAGAAAATGATACTGGATCCCCCTAGCAAGCTGAGATCCCAGTTCAGGTTAACCTACAATATGATTCTAAATCTGCTGAGAGTGGAGGCGTTGAAGATCGAAGAAATGATTAAGCGCAGCTTCTCCGAGCACGCCACTCAGCAGTTACTTCCAGAACATGAGAAAGCTGTTAAGCTATCAGAAGCCGATTTAGCCAAGGTCAAACGAGAGGCGTGTAAGATTTGCGATCAGTCTCTGGATGAATGTCATCAGGCAGCGATGAACTACAAGCAATTAACACAGGAGTTGTACAAGGGTCTCGCATCCATCCCAATCGGAAAGAAGTTTTTTGCGCCCTCGAGACTTGTTGTGTGGAATAAAGATGGCGTACGAACTCCAGGAATCCTCTTGTCAAACGGCGTTAGCACGAAGGCTTCAGCAGGTCAACCGACCGTCCACGTCTTCGAGATAAAGACTAACCGCGAGAACCGCGACTCGACCGATTTATTGCCTTTCGTTGATACGTTCCGACAGTTATACACGCCTCTCCCACGAAACAAGAAATCCATGGTCGGAAAAGCCGTTCACGTGCCACTTAGCGATATCGAGTGTCTAACAGGAAAGCTAACCACCGGGATTGTACCCGACTACTTTGAGCGGGGAGATTCGCGTCGGAAGGCGGAAGAACGTATGTTAAATATTTGCAAAACCTGGGAGACAGAGATGTGGAACGAAATCAGCTTTGCCAAGATCAAAAGCCTACAGTTGCAGGAAATCATCGAGAAGCGCCGAAAGGAAGAAGTGACTATCAAAAATTCCGCTACAACATATTGTCGGAACTTTTTGAAGCACGTAAGTTCAGAATTCCATTTTTCACCCATTGTGCTATTTGAGACTAACAGAAATATCAGTATGCCATGTGCCATGATCAATGGATTATCAAAGAGCATATTTCATCCCTCCGTTCGTCTCTCGCAGATCAAAACTTGCAATTGCTTCCCGACTATGAACAGCGTATTCAAGTCTTGAAGGATCTCTCTTTTATTGATTCCGACACCCGCATTCAGCTCAAGGGCAAAGTTGCCTGCGAAATCCACTCGGCTGACGAACTTGTTCTTACCGAACTCATCCTGGACAACGTACTCGCGGACTACGAACCAGCCGAAATAGCCGCTCTCCTCTCCGCCTTCGTATTCCAGGAGAAGACGGAATCGGTGCCCAATCTTACGGGCAATCTAGAGCGCGGCATGAAGACGATCATCGAGATCAGCGAGAAGGTGAATACGGTGCAGACGGAGCACCAGGTCATACAGAGCGCGGAAGACAGCAACGACTTCGTGTCGCGCCCGCGCTTCGGCCTCATGGAGGTCGTGTACGAGTGGGCGCGCGGCATGAGCTTCAAGAACATCACCGACCTGACCGACGTGCTGGAGGGCACCATTGTGCGCACCATCACCCGGCTCGACGAGACTTGTCGCGAGGTGAAAAATGCGGCGAGGATCATTGGTGACCCCGAGCTGTACCAGAAGATGCAGACTGCGCAGGAGATGATCAAGAGGGACATTACGGCTGTGGCTAGCTTGTACATGTAGTTGTAGTTGTTATTGTATCATCAGTCTGGAAGAATGAGAAGGGGGAGTGGGCCTTGGTATGTGGGCGTCAAAGAATTGACCTCAAAGTGATAGTGTGCACAGGAGGAGGTAACTTGATGTTGCTGTAGCATTTACAAAAAGGTAATATGGGGGTATGACCGATACGAGCGGCTATGAAATTATTCTTACATGAAACGGAATTTTTCCGTCTACGCAGCGGTTTTGTGTGTTTCGAGTGATAGTGAAATAGTCGATGCTGCCGCTGCGCATGTTGCAGGTTGGAAGTTGTTGTAGTTAGGGCTGCGGCCTGGCAAGATTTGTTGATGGTTCATTCGAAAAGTGTTAAACGCTTCGGATTTTAATATCCATGGCATGTTTATAATTACAATGGACTTATTATAATTAGTTGTATTTGTTCCTTGGATGGGTGGGTTTGGTGATCACTTTGCAAAATAGACTGTCAAGATGTCAACTGGAAGAATATATTTCAGCATGCGCCATCAGAAGCACACGTTTAAAAAGAAACTGTAGTATCTACCATCATACCAACCAGAATACGTAGTAGAATAGTACCGAGTGGACATTAAAATCATACGGTTTCCATGTAATTATAAAATCTCAACTTGATACTCCTAGACGAGTTCTGTTCTACACCGAGCACTATAGCATCGGCACTTTTAAAGCAGAAAAGGGAGAAAAAAAAAAAAAAAAAAAACAGCAAAAAAATATACTAGAACCGGAACGCCTTACGGAACCCCTTATGTCGTAATGCTAAGCAAGAAAAGTCTGCCCTCCCGGTGCTCAATCGAAAAAAGATAGATAGACGTCAATACCGCTTTCTCCCGCTCCCATTTCCACTCTTCCTCCTCTTGTCACCGTACCACACGCATATACAAACGTACGTTCCGCACCGGTACCTTAGGTAGGCAACGGCTCCCCGCTCGCCAGCACCACCAATCAAGCCATTCACTCGTTCGTTCGTTCGTTCTCTCTTTCTCTCTTTACGCCCTCAAAGCGCGCAGGCGCTGCTGCAGCGCATCCTCCTCCTCGGCGGTAGGCTCGGCGGTCTGCGGGACGGCGGGCTCGGCGCGGCTGGGCTGGGCGGCGTTGAGCTGGGAGTTGAGCTGGACGCCGGCGTCGTCGGCGAGCTTGCCGAGCAGCTCGTGGACCGCGTCCTCGGACACCTGCTGCGAGGTCGTCTGCGAGATGGCGTCCTGGTAGATGCCGTTGTTGACCGCGTACTCCTCGTTCTGCTGCTTGAACTGCTCGAGCGTCATCAGGGTCTAGATAGCTCAGTAACCGTTAGCAATTTCATTTATACGCGGGTCTGGAAGATATAAGAAGAAGAAGAGGAGGAGGAGGAGGAGGAGGAGGAAGAAACGTACGCGCTCGGGGTTCATGTTCCGCTGGGCGGCGGTCATGGTGCGGGAGGACTGGCCCATCATGTGGGTCATGCGGTTCATGGCGTTGTTGGCCTGGATCTGGGCGACGCTGAGCTCGGCCATGTCGGCCATCTGGTCCATCTGCTGGGCGAGGGCCTGCTTCGAGAGCAGCATCTTGGCCTTCTGGTACGCCTTCGCCGTGTCCCCCTTCTTCAGCAGGTCCTGGATCTGCTTCTTGAGCAGCGGGTCCTGCTTCGCCGCCTTCTGGGCCTCGCGGCGCGCCTGCTTCGCTTGGAACTGTACCAGGAGGGGATTTATGTATTAGCTTCCTGTTCTTCTTTTCTTTTATGCGGGCGATAATAGGTAGTTATATAAATAGATAGAACGGAGAGGGACGTACGCGAGCCTGGAACTCGACTTGCATGTCGCGGGCGAGTTGTCGATTGGACATCTTGACCGAGGTTTTGATGATTGAGGGACAATAGGAAGGTAGTTGGTTTTTTATCGGATCGGAATGTTCAGTCTGCGGATTAATCAAGATAGATATCGAAATATCTCAGGAGCGTCTAGGGCAATATCGTCGGATCGGATTGCGATGGGTTACCTAAGGATAGATGGAGTTTGCGATTCACGGTCTGGATCTCAAGCCGTAGCGGCGTTTCCTGTTGGTGGGGGCGAATAGAAGTTTACCTAAGGTATAGCGAATGACGCACTTTGGTGAAGTGATAAGGTACAAGAGCATTGTACAATACTTAATCTTAACTTTATTATGTAAACTTTGGATTTTAGTATCCTCCAAGCCACGCTCCAAGCCACGCCCCAAGCCTTGAAAGTTGAAACCAAGTCATAGCCACAAACTTTATCGATAGCATTTTGTCTGTGTCACTGGATCCACAGAAGAATGGAAGCGTTTGCAAAAGATAATTCATCACAATCATTATACTTGTTACTGCTGTGTACTCAAGTTAATTTCCCTTTAATTCAGATGCTTGAGCCGCTCCTGTTATTCGATTAAATCATCTAGCTGTTGCAAGCAAACCCGAAATAAGAGGACTTCGAGACTTGTTACAAATTGCGACCAAGATTTTACTCAAGGGGAGCCCAGTTCCTACGAAACCAACTGCGAAAGAAACGCAGATGAACTAAGGGATATAAGGGATATTCACTCGTTGGCATACGAAGCAAGAATGTTGGAATCAAAGTCTACTCTAATGTATTCCCTCCCCCTTTACAAGATCGTGATATGATAAGTACGTTGGAGAGGTACTTATATGGTTACGATTCGAGTACGTAATAGTCCTCGTAATTGCTATCGAAATGATCAATAAGTTCCACACACGCAGAGTCCTTTTGATTCGAATAGCCTACCTGTTTAAATCTGCTACCCCTATTCACTGAGATCTTCTAGAATGCCTCGATACGATTGGGTCATCGCATCGTTTCAAATAAGAACTAGTTAGAATATCGATCGGTCTATCGTCAGCTTAAAGCATGACGTGAGGCCTAGAAACGATATTGGAACGCATAGAAACAAGATAGGAAAGTGCTCGCATTGCGATCCTCTTGACGAACTAATTGCTCAGCGTTATCAAATTAGTTGTCCGACTATCATAAAGGGTAGGTAGGACCGTATATCCCAACCTCCATCAGCAACTCCTTATTCGAATGACAAAAAAAAACAAAAAACTATTAAGCTATTAACAATACGGTATATAGTGGAAGCTGTTCGGATATACTACGTAGCATATACCTACCTGATAAACTTAGATCGTCATTAGCAGATCGCGTTGCGTAATCAAGGAGGGCCTCGTGTTCAAATACGGTCTCGTTTTGCGACCCGCGAGTCGACGTCCGATCTCCCCCTATCGGGAGGCGGGAGGGAGCAAAAAAGGGGTGAGCGGACTGACACCAACCTGATTGGCGTGAGACTAGAACATCTGGGCCTACCCATAATTTCCTGAAACAGACATCGTGCGAAGATTCGCCGTGTGCTCCGACTCGCCGAGTCGCCATGGTGCTTGACTCTACCGGCCCTAGTGGTTTGACCTTCGAACGATTCGTGCTTACCTATATACGCTACGTGAGCTATGTGAGCTAATAGTCATGTCTTACAAGGTTATAGCAGAGTGAGCCTGTGTCTTAAGTACGGCCAATAAGATCGTCATTCGGCGTATTTAGCGAATACTCCAGCTTTTGGAGTAAGTTGATACATTGGCAGATTGGAGAAGTGCACACCACTAAATCATTCAGCCATTCTCCACATGAACTGTGCACTTTTCATATCGGAGGTACCTTGTAGGCATCTATTCGGATAGATGGGTAGGTATGAAATCGACGTTTTTGCCATGGCATGATTTCCCCTTATGTACGATTCCCACCCTGAATTACGGGTTTAGATGTTGTACATGATGGAGAGAGATGTCGCGCCTCCGTTCCGATCTCCTGGTTGATTAAATCTGGCTTTGCGGGGATGATTGCGAATTCTTGGGATTCCATATTTGGAGTGGCCCGCGATCCACTACGCTCGATTGGAAAAACGGTGACAGGGGAATGCGAAAGAACATCCGAGCGGGCGGAACTTCGGACGCGCAATTCGAAGCGGCAGGTGTCTGGAACTTCGCTGTTGTGGAATCAACGCGTTGCAGGCTGACAGGCAGAACGTTTCGTTACTGTATGCAGATTTGACGTTTCATTTTCGGCTGTTTATCTTCTGCTTCCTTTCTGTATTGTGCAAGCTTCCATGCGTACATCGCACGGAAAGCCGCATTTACTAAGTGAGCTTGCTCGCAATTTCAAGTTGAAACTAGTATCGCACGATACTACTAAAAATTGAATCAAATTAGATTTCGATGCGAGTGAGCGGCTGCGAGGGGGCTGAGTGTGGTAAGGCGTAAAGATTAACCAATCCTTCATCACCATGCTGAAGCCATCAGATCAGCCCTAGCAGACGAATGTAACTATTATAGAACACCACAGTGAATAGGTTCCAATCAGCCATGAGTTATAGAACACGATTGGCCAACTAGTCAATTCTAAAAAGCAAATTCACCTTTGCAAGGACTCTTGGATCTCTATACCCAGATTTAGTATACTTATCGAAAGATGCAATCGATCGGACTGTGCGAGATCAACGGTCTTTTCAATGTAGTAATTAATTATAGAACTCCCGATGTTAGCAGCCAGGTACCGTGTAGCTTACACTACGCGAGTATTACCCTGCGGGTTTGTGGCTTTCACTGAAAATTGGACGGTCGAGATCTTATATTTCTCGGCAGCGTACTACAGAATAGGCAAGACGACAGATCAGAAGGTAAGACGATAAGTGATAAGCTATTGGCCTCCCTATTTCAGGGAACATAGCAAAAAGTCAAATTTTACTGAGTATGTCTTCGTGTAAGCAGTAACCTTGAAACGATCAAGCCTGTCTTACGTCTATACCAACTTACCTACACAGAAACATGAACGCGACTGTTGGTAATTCTTAGATGGTGGAATTTTCTTCGAAGCTAATGGGGCGTGCCTATTGTCGTACCAACCACGCTTCTATAGCCACTAAATTTGGCTGTAGGTCGTATTGAAGGATCGTGGGATTTTAGACCAGATCGAATCTTTTAAGCCCCGTCCGTATACTAACATAGCTTTAGTAAATCTAAATCTCGATCGGTATAGACTGGAGCCGTACCCTTATGTCAACCCGAGTAATCTTAGAATAATATATGCTAGACTAAAGAGTGAGTGCTCCTGTTAGTGATAACCTCAAGAATTACTACGGGGTTTTTTAATCCAGCTTCATTAGCGTGTCGCATGTGCCGCATTTTCCTCTACCGACGTTGAAGATAATTAGGAAATGTCTGGGACGCCACATAGTGAAAGACTGCTACTTTTCAGCTAAGCATCCCACTCGTTAAACTAAGGATTGCAGTCGTAGAATGGTTCTTCCCCAGACCATCCTGCTGCCAAATTGATAACGCTGGGTTTGGAAGGCGGCTTCGGTAGTCGTCCCGCCGCGGCTCACCGGTCATACTGGCTCGGCCGCAATATAGGCTAATACCCCAGATATCGATTAATTGTGAATATATTAGCTTTTTCAAAATCTCTATTGCGGAGACTTCGTTCAGTTTGTCTTAGCCATAGAAAGCCGAATGAATCCGAGGACTGGTTGTAGTCTAGTTACTATAAACCCGATCCAATTCGAATCACTTTGCGTTTCCTTGGCTGTATCTGGGGGGAGGAGAGTCCTAGGACGAAAGTTAAGGTGGAAGCCATTTTTTTTTTTAGTGGCAATGAATATTATTCCCGTTAAATCCATCAATCTATCAAAATATGATGGCGTATGTTCTATCTATGCCGTGGCAATCCCCAACAATTATTATTTTCTTGTGAGAGTTAGGGTTGTGAGCGACAGCAAGCTGCAAGACAGCGGCGCGCTGATATGAGTTTGGACCAACAATGCCCGTCCTCCCCAGACCGCCGAGGCTGGTTGCTAAGAATAACCACTCCAAGCCATGGAAGCCTTTCCAAATAGGCTTCGATTAGTGGGGACGCTGTCAAAAGTCAGAGGCTGAGAGGGTCAACCTAAGAATTTCATCAGGGGGATTTCAAGTACACTACTGCAATGTAGAATGACGAGAGAGGATAGGATAGTTGAACAACACAGCAAGTCTCCATTCTCTGATGCACTTCGGTACTTTTGTAGTGGATATACGGATTAGTTTACCTATTCTGCTTAGAATGGGGAGAAGTAGAAGAAGAAGAAAAGTTGGTGGTAGAATTGGCGGTAGACTGGTTGGTGGCATTGAAAGAGGCAAACACCTTCTATATTGATTCCAGTAAATTGATTAATTGATTAGGGATAATTAGACGGATTGGAAGAGGGATGTAACATCGATACCTACACTCAGGTACGGAGGTAACAAAACTATATCATCCGTCGTATAAAATACCTAATATACTATGTACGATACCGCGTCCGGGCCGGGTGACGGACCTAAATTATCAGATGGAACTGAAGGGAAAAGGAAAGTGTTCCATGGTGGAATTACGGGCTCAGGGACAAGAGAACCGGCGGTATCTGGCGGTATCTGGCGGTATTGCGGCATGTAACAAGGTCCCGTTAGTGCCGTCCGTTAGGGGATACATAGGAGAGTTACCTAGGGGAGTTCTCTCATTCGTCTCGGGGGCTTTGGTATCACTGATCCACTTGCCTTGTTCAGATCTATCAACCCCTGGCATTCCCTCCCTCTTGCCCCCGAAATCCTAATCCCTGTGCAACGCAAAGCGGATAAGGTGCACACACGCAGACACGCAGCACAACACAGTGGAAACTAGCGCAGGGGGTGGTACGTAGCCTTCCTTTGGCCCCACCGGTGGCACTTCCATAACAGCATGGCTGACACATCTTTGCACAATCCGAGAATTAGTAGGGAGGACAGGGGGGACAGGGGGGGCTATTCCTGCCTCAGGCACTAGACCCACATAACCTGGCTCGCTGAACTTACAGGACACGTTGAACATAAAGAGAGGCACTCGTCTCCTTCGTCCTGCCTCAACAACCCAAACCAAACCAAAACCACCATCACCTAACTAATAGCCCACCAATCAAAGAGTGGCCACTCTGTCCTTATTGTTCGTCTTACCGCTACTGCCTTACTATCATACTATCGTACTATCATCCTATCATTCACCTGACTCGGTTGCCTAGGCTGAGTCATTCACTCATTCACATATCCTCGTATCCTCGTATCCTTGTACCCCTTTAGCTGGACAATGCGCTGGCAGGCGTGAAACTTGCTGTTATTTGTATTGAGGAATTGGGACGGCACCTCTCTACTTTCAGCTTTTAATTTATCAACTAATATCTTCAACGACTACAACCCGAATATAATCACAAATTCCGAAGCAAGCTATTCTGTACTAGAGAAATTAGTTTGCATTCGGGTTTACATCCAGAAGAAATTACCAAGTCCTCCTATCAACAAGCCACATATTAAATCAAAGATGGCTTCTTGGGAAAGTCAAGAACAAACGACTCCGTCGGCTCCCCAAGTAAAGTTTGAGACTTCTCCTGCAGAATCTCTCCTCTCAGTGCCTGGCGACGCCTACCCTTCTCTATTCTCTACGCCTTCTACATTAAATCCATTAGAGAGCGTTATGACTCCCCAGTCAACTACGGAGGAGAAGCTTGCCGACTCGGCTACGGTTCAGTCCACACCTTCCCCGGCTCCAGAAAACCCGGAGAAGAAGCCAGTCAAGAAGCGGAAGTCGTGGGGCCAAGTTCTCCCCGAACCTAAGACAAACCTACCTCCGAGGTATGATTTGATTTATGTCTAAACGCATAAGTAACATGCATGACCAACTAACATGTAATAATAGGAAACGGGCCAAGACCGAAGATGAGAAAGAGCAACGACGAGTCGAGCGAGTTCTCAGGAATCGTCGTGCAGCCCAGTCTTCTCGTGAGCGTAAGCGTCAAGAGGTGGAAGCCTTAGAACAAAGGAATCGTCAGCTGGAAGAGCTTTTGCGTAACCAGCAGAAAACTAATGAAATGTTGATGGATGAATTAAATAAACTTCGACGAGGATCCGGTGTTAGCCGTAGCTCGTCCCCTTTAGATGGCTTTCAGCCTTCTCCACTTACACTATCTCAGCCGTTATTTGGTTCATCTCAGGATGGCACGGCTCAAGACAAGTCCGGCATGATCAATGATTTTATCCTCATGCCCGAGCAGGACGGTACTGTCGACCCTGCTTCTCTATCTCCCGAATTAACCCCCGTCCCTGACTCCCTTCCCGAATCGTCGACGACTGAAGATGTCGCGACGGTCTCCGCTCCTGCGGCTACTTCCGACGAGACACAACATCCAGCAGCGGTGTTGTGCGACCTGCAGTGTCCGTCAGTGGAAGTTCCGCAGTCGTGGATGGCCTCGCGACAACCATCGCCTCCAGCACTGTCACTCTTCCTGCAGCTTCAGACGCTGCTGACAGCCTCTTCGGTGATGCTTTCAGCCTTTCGGCACCCTTTGACGTTGATCCGTGGGGCTCTCAAGGCGAATTTAGTCCTTCATCCGACCCCCTCGATTTTGAGTACAATAATATGGCTGGTAACTCGACCCCCCAGTTTCCGGAATTCGACTTCGACCAGTTCCTCAGCACCGACGACGTCAGCGGCGCAGCTCCAGGCGCGACCGCGGGAAGCGACTCGGTTGCCCAAGAACACCCGGACCCAGCCTTCGGCCTCTTCGACTCTGAGAATCAGATCCCTTCGGAAGCTCTTAACCAGCAGCCCCATCTTGGCGCGTCCGCTCAAGGATGCGACGATGGAGTTATTGCGGTTGGTGTCTAAGAAGGGACGCGATGATCGGGTCGAGGAGCCGGCAGTTGGATCCCCGGGTATCAAGGGCGACCAGAGCCGTGGACCGCGAATGTGGCCAGACGGCACCAGCTTACCGTCGCGAGAGGTATTGATCACACTATTGTGGGCAATTACTGTCGAAGAACGGAAATTATTAATATCGGAGGGGGCGACTATAGTCTCCTCGCCAGACTCCAGACTCGGATCGTCAAGCGTCCCCGGACAACAGACACCAACACAAAACTTTGTATTATCGGTGACTACCACATCATCAAAACGGAAAGGAGAAATGACGGAACTGGGTAGCGGAAAGCGGATTAGGCTTTCCCCGTAGGGAGTTCCGGGTAAAAAATGGATTTGGGTATATAACGGCGGGCGTCAACGGAGCGGATGCATGACGGCGCGGTTTGACATTGAAGCTGGACTTGTATCAATAGGTATATTATGACTGGAGCGTCTTGATACCTTTTACCTCTTTATGTCTTACTCTGTTTTATCGTGATATGACTACGATGTTGGCAACTATGATTAGTTACTATCAATGTCTGCCTAGGATACCCGAAACTTTTAATATATGATGATCAATCTCATGAGTCAATTTTTCAGTCTTATACGGTAGTGAATGCGGTAGTTTGTGGTTAGTTTGTGGATTTGGTCTACCCCTTTTTAGTGTTTGCTTGAGAAATGAATAGCCCCAGCTCTTTTTGAAAATAAGACGTTTCCATCTACGTAATACATGATACCTTGACAGCTATACCCACTTCAGTATTGCCCCATCTGTTTCTTGTCTCCGTTTAATCTATAGTGAGTTGATGCTTCCAGTGTTTTGTCGTCATGTACAAAGCGTTACCAAAGTCTGTGTCCACCCCCTATTTTACACCAAAACTCTACGCTTTTAACAGACAATTTGATACATGAAATAAATAGTGAAAGTTAATATGAATTTACCACTACCTACTTAAGTATCAATGTAAATAACCTTTCGATATTTTCTATATTTACCTATATATCTTTAAAACTTACCGCCTGGGATAGGTTTGAAAATGCTGAAATGGAAAAATGGAAGGGCTTATGTACTTGCCTTGGTATTTTGTATAAAGCAGTACATCCGACCTTTTAGGCTCACAAACTTCTTTTATACGTCTGTGGATAATTCTATATATAAGAGTACTTTTACAATTTTATTTCATGATTTAATCGTCTGTTGAGCGTGTTGAGTTTTGGTGTAATAGGGGGCGCACACAGGCTTTCGGCGACGCATTGTATATATGATACGGTTCGGGTTTGGTTATTCTGTCAAGTTACCTTTATCGTTATATGCCGTTATTTTCAATAGAGAAGATATCCCCTTTGCACGTCATCAACACTATAAGAAACGCACTGGGCAGCTTGTAGTCACGATTCAAAGAACTAAGTATCATCAAGGGCGGGCAGCTGGATAGGTATATTGGAGTCTATTCATTCTCTAAACAAAAAAGCCATTCATAAAAGCGGGCACCTAAATGTTTCGGTGCGGTGTATATCCATCATCATTGTTGATTCATTGTCGATATATCTTTTTCCCATTTCATATATATCCGTCGTACGAATGTATCCCGTAACTGCGTAAGATCCCTATGTTCCAGCCATAGCCGCGCGGCAACGCGAATTGTAGTTTGTCGTTTCTTTCTTTCTTTCTTTCGTAAAGCGAGAGAGAGCACCTGCGAAGACCTGTCCGGCTCTCTCTCTCACGTTGTCGTAAGTTCCAGCGACGACGCCGTCTTTTTTCTTTTTTGTTCTCCTTTCTGACCGGGAAGTCCAACTCTAGGTAGATAGATTAGTGCGGTTGGCTTTTTTTTACGTGGCGTAGTCCCACTCGATCTGGATACGGCCGGCGGTCATGGGCGCGAGAATCTTGAAGACGGCTGGCGATACGTCGATGGAACCGGGGCTGCATTCGGGGCACTTGTCGGCGACCTTGGCGGTGGTGGTCTGGTTGTTATAGTGGATCTGGATCTGCTTGCCGCAGGCTTGGGGGTCCAAGGTATACTGGCTGGGCGAGAGGGCTACCACGGGGTCGGTTTCCGCGTCGGTCTGGCCACAAGACCCGAGGCCAGGGGTGTAGTAGGTCATGTCCCCGTTGAAGGCGGCAGCGTAGTAGAGGACGCAAGAGAGGACGGCGATGATCTTGGTGAAGGAATACATGTTGAAGCAATATAGAGAGATAGTGATGATATACCGTTGAATATCAATACGATGAAGTATCCCTAAAGGACAGATTTCGGCTTCGGAGATCCTTTTAACTCTAGCTGTAGAGGCGTTAAAGAAGGATCCTCGAGTCGGGGGATAGTAACTAAACCACTTTCTTAATCGTGAAAGAGGGAGTGGTAGAATACGCCGTTGTGGCAAAGAAAGGCAGCAAGCGTGTAATGACTTGCTAGTTTTCCTAAAATGACTGGGTGTGGTACAGAGTATAGAGAATGAACGACAGCGAGTGTGATGTCGAAGAGGAAGCAGGAACGGTTTGACGGGCTTTGTGGCCATTATATATCCGTCCTTGGCGTCTGTGTCGGCACGCCACTAATGCATCGTCGCTCTCACGTCAACGGCTATAGTACTGAGAGAAGGGCCCCTGATGCGGTATACCAGCCGCACTAGAAGGCCCGAAGCTCAAGCCGTTCCTAGCTCTAACCCCCATGGGGGCACATAGCTTTGAATCATGACACCTGTCTCGTTGTCCGGTTTGTCTTGTTGCCGTCTCTGAAACGCCTCGTGAGCGTGCTGTCGTTGGGCGGTCTTCAACGATCTAGACGCGGACGCTTGCTGCCGCGTGGATGCTCCTCAAGTAGTTTGAGTCAGGACAGTTTTAGGAAGGGGCTTGACTACTATGAAATGTGATGGGTTAGAAAGACCTACTGTACCCACAAGCTTATACCAAGTCCCAGCTTACGAGTCAGGAGACCTAGCGTCTATTCTGCCACCGTTGTCCTACAACCGCCGTCGGAAGCGGACAAGCTACCTGCTCAACCAAAGGTTTGCTGTTTCCGCGAAGAAGCTACCAAGAGTTGAAATAATGGGTGTCTTTTGGTGTTTAAATCACCTTATTGCATCTCTACTACCAAATTTCTCGCCGATAGTTGGAGCTATGATACTTTAAGCCGACATCACTTATACTGCTAGCATGCCTGCTCGTTCGCATATTCCTATATATCGAGATGCAGCTCATGAATTCGCTTCGCTCTTTCAAATTGAGTTTCTTTTGTCCTTCCTGACTAACGATTTCCTGGCGTTTATAATGGTGACGTGGTTTTCACTTTGAGAGAACGGTTCAGCTAAACCTATCATACAAGCACGCGAATAGTCTGGGGCAAGGTTCTATATGTTATATATGACTGAGCTGACCCATGAGTTAAGACGAGGTAAAGTACAAGTGATGCTCAACAACTGTCAACTAACATTCAACTTTACTAGAGCTGACATATGTATTTTGTGTCTTCGTCGTTAAGGAGACATATGGCCTTCATTGTGTAACTTTCGCCTTTGGTATTAAGCACGTGGGTTGCTCTTTTCCGATAGTTAGGTTAAAGAAGCTTAACATGTTTGCCAAGTCAACCTTGAGGAAATATTCGTGTCATAAGATACCCGCAGTATTCTGGCTAATAATAAGAATAAGTGGGTGTTTGCCTTAGGAAGACATCTAGGCTACCTCGGTACCTACGAAATATAGGAGAGACGTGTGGTGGGCCAAGTAAGCGAATAAGGTGAAAGAAGCATGATACACGCATCTTTCTCAAGCAACATACTATATAAATGTTGCCTATCTCGTAGTACTATAAGCTCATCAAGCTAGGTAAATTGGTATTTTGCTAATCATCGAAGAACGATACGAGTAAACTCTGTTCTTGTCGTTATAGCATCGGCGATGCTCGTTCTGGGTGACACTTCTTAGGGTAAGCTAGTTTATAGGTAGTCTAGAGATGAAGGCGTACAACAATGATTAGCTTTAAATTAATTAAATATTTAGGCTATCGAAGTAGACTTGAAAAGGCTATAGTATTATTTCAAGAACCTCAACCTTATGGTTCGGTACTTGCTAGTGGCTCTACTTATCACGTCTCTCTTGATCCATTAAAAGCCCTCTATAATGTCCGTTCGCTCGTGTCATGACTAAATCGTTCGGTTCCCTCGTGGCGTAAGGCGAAGTGGATAAGTTGTAGGTATCCCAGCTCTTAGGCCTATGGATCTTCCCCGGTCAGATGGGAACGGTCAGATGGGAAATAGGTCTGACACTTGAGCGTTGATGTCGCACGGTTTCCAAAACCATCTAGATGCTTCGTGTGAGCTAAATTGTGCTGCAAGCAATACGAACAATTAGGTTAGGTAGTTTTACTCACTTCTTGCCCGTCTCGGTGAAGCAGCAAAATAGAAGTGCAATGGGCCAGCAGATAACGGCGGCACATACGGCAACACAGAAACCAATGGTCGGGCCTGCGTTTTACGTGAGATTAATATTTTGTTTGTTTTGTTTACTTGTTTACTTGTTTACGGATGAGTCGACCCGGGGCGCATCGAATTTCCCGGGGGAGGCATAGCGGGTCAACTCACCAATGATCTTGATGCCGCAGAGGCCAACGCCTCGACCGCATTGGATGCAGACGGGGAAGGGAAGTCCGCAATCAGCCATACTTTTTTTTTCCCTTTCCCTTGGAGCCTTGTTTTTGGATTGAGTCGAACCTGGCGGGCAAACGGAAAAAAAGAGAGAAGAAAAGAAATTCTGAAGTCGATGGGTGGATGGGGTTTTGATGACGGTGATGTTACGAAAATGCGACCGGAATGGGAATAGTTCTGAACTTGGCTCTTCAGGTTTTACGGCCTTACCGAGGTGTGGTGGTTGTATTTATTATTTTTATTGATTTGACGCAGGTCGGTCTTGGAGTGGAGCTTGGCAGTGTTTATGACACGGGGATGAACGAACTGGAAGAGCCAATGAGTTTCTTTCTTTTTTCTTTTTCTTCTGTCTTGTTTCTTCTGCAATTCTCGGCAGACGTGGAACGACTTTTCATATTTCATATCTGGATCTGTTCGATTTGCCCATCGCCAAGAGCTCCAAACTCGCGTACAGGATATCACAATCTGTTTGATTCTTGTTGATACACATTTGATATGTTACAAGTCGCTGTAACTACACGAAAAGCAATTCACAGCAATACTCGAGAGTAAAAATCGACAGGTCATATCAATCGAAAACAAAACAATTGACCCAATTTATGTTTAGTTACTATTTGTGTATGGAGTAACTATCTGGCTCGTGGCATAATTTTTAAGGAGCGTCTTAAGCCTTTCTTGTTAAGGAGCGAATCTACTCGAGAAACGACTTTCCTACGAGATACATTATGATCTCAGCAGTATGGCAGAACCCTCTTAGGCCTGAATAGGGGTGCTGTTGATTTCCAAACGATGGAAACCACCCTTGGAAGCGACATCCTTCTGCAGCTCTGCCATGCGCTTCTGATCTCCAGTCGGGTCGGAAGATTCGCCGTCGAGGGCCCAGGACAGGAACGAGTTGGTGTAGTTAGGCTGGAAGCTCTCGTCCAGGACGCCAAGACGCTTGCCGTACTTGGTAACCTTCTCCCAGTCCCGACGGACGTTCTTCAGGTCCCGGGAGAAGTACGCGAACGAGCGCTCGAAGATCTTGCGGTTGAGCTCGGTGCCCATGATGGGCTTGAACTCGACATACTCGGCGTACGCCTTCTCCGGCTCTGCGATCACGAAGTCGGTCGCGCGCTTGACTGCGCGCATGAAAGCACGGACCTTCTCCGGGTTCTCGGACAGGAACTTCTCGTTGCCAATGTACAAGATGGTGCAGAAGCAGCAGCAGCCTAGCTCGGCCAGCTGGTCAATGCGCAGCATCTGAACATCGCTCTTAGGGCGGCCTTGGGAAGCGAGCCACTCCTCGAGCTCGACCATCTGCACGTTTTCAAGGCCGATACCGGCGTCGATCTCTCCCTTGATGATGGCCTTAGAGACATTCATACCGCAGCGAACAGCAGTGTAGTCAGCCGGTGTCATGCCGTAGTGAGAGGTAAGCTCATCAATTTGGATCTGTAGGACTGTTTAATATGCAAGCTATAGAGTGAAATGGATATGCGCATACCTTCCCAAATTCGCCTACATAACCGATTCGCTTGCCCTTGAGAGTCGTGAAGTCAGGGGTAATGCCGCTGTCCTTAAGGTACACGACACCCGTGAAGGGTTCGTCGAGTAGTGACCCGATAGACTGGACTGGGAAGTTACGCGCTTTCGCCTATACGCCAATTTTTAGCCGGATGCAAAGTAAATGATCATCTATCCAATGACGTCTTACGGCCAGAGTGTGGATCATGGCCTTGAAGCCAAGATCAACCTTTCCGGTGCCGATGATTTCGGTGACATCCTACATGGTATAAGCGCTAGATTCACACATGAATACGATATTTCTGAACCATACGCTGGGGTCGTTAGGCTCGAGAAGAGCAACCTTGATACCCTCGTCCTTAAAATACCCCTTGGCTTGAGCGAGATAAAGAGGTGCGTGGTACGGCGTGGCGTGCCTACTGACGTTAGTAAATGTTCATATGCAGCGAATCGCGCCATGCTTGCCAGTTGGTCAAGAACGTGATCTTGTCGGTAGACATGGTGGATCAAAAACTGCTATAGTTAATACCAAGCTGTTCGAGGTCAACAGGGGGAGGGGAAGCAGCATGTCCTTTCGCTGGAATTATCCAGATCAAGTTTGAACGGTGTAATCTCAGCCCTGATGTCCTCTCCCAAGTTTACCTGCGTTCTCCTCAAATTTCTGAGCAGTAGGCAGCAACTAGGTCGAAGAACATCGAGCACCCGCCATGCGTTTGTCCAACGTTACCTTGATACTGAGATAGCTCCATGATGGCAGGTGCTTCTAAGACCATACCCGGTGATATGATGCGTCGGCGATAGAAAAACTTTGAGCTTGAGCTTAATAGAAACTGAAGTAAACGTCGGTGATAGAAAGATTGAGATTTTGGTATAGGAGTCTAGAGGGATGGTCTAAAGGGATTAGAACGCCCTTTAATACTTGAATTGGACAAGATGAGGGGTAAATATGTCCGGGAGGTCTCCGATAGTGGGTCGTTATGCAGTCCACCATCATCTTGATATAACTGATCGTCGATAGGTTCATCCTCGAGTAGGTACATACTCCTTCTCCCGATAGCAGCGATTAGGTTGTATATGCTAAGGTTCTGTTAAGGTTGATACATGAAATATGATATACGCTAACGGAAAAGGACGCTAGGTTCGCGTGTGTCTATCTGAGGGATATTTGAATAGTGTTGGTTGTTTGATCCGACTCAAAGCGAGATCCCGAAGCTTTTACTTCTTATCGGCCAAGACAGGACTCGCAAAACACTGGGCTTCCATCTCTAGCTCCTCACCTCCGCCCCCCTTCCACTTGTCAACTGAAGTCCCGAAGTGTTCCCAGCCTAACCGGTGATACATCCGTATAGCGTCTGGCACATTGGCTAATGCAAACATAACCAATCTTTGACCCCGATGCTGCGCTTCATCAAGAGCAGTCTGCATCAACTTCTTTGCTATCCCGCCGCCGCGAGCTTCGGGATGTACGAATAGTCTCCCTAGTACCGCGATAGGTTGCTTATCTTCAGGGTGCAATTCCCACCATAATGCTGCGGATACATCGGATCGATCTGCCTTGGAGAGAGCGATATGGCCCGTGATATTGCCGTTAACGTCCTCGGCTACCCAGGCCGTGTCGCCCGTCTGTAGAAATCCTATCGCATTACCCACACCGCATACCGGATATCCGTTTTTCGCGTAAACGGCCTCGAGAGCTCGGGCGCAATCAGGCAGGTCTGCGTCTTCACGGAGCCGTATTTTGCTCATGTTAACTTTTGGAGTTTATGCATATTAAATTCCATCTTCACTCTTTGGACTTTTGCTTCGAGCACGGGCATTGCCGCATAATATACCTTTTCTCGTAGCCCTGTAATAAATTGATACATAATAGGCTATCCGGGGCGCTTAATGTGATTATTAGGTATTAGCTTCTTATCGTGTGAATGCTTCTTTTTATTGATAATATTATTATTATTTTCTTTTTTTCATGAATATTCACCGGTATCGGAGCACGTCAAAATGTCCCTATACTAATATTCACAAGTGTCATTGAACTAAGTAGAAAGTTCCTCTAGGTATTGGATTCTATAACCGTTTAACGTCTCTACCCTCCTTTATAGACACAGTCCAACATCTTCATCCAGAAATCCAATGCAGGCTTTTTGGCCTTTCTGCCTTTCTGCCTTTATGCCTTACTTGTATTTACCTGCTGATGACTGGTTTCTGTATTATTTTCTTCGACAAGCTTTACACCTAACTCAGCAGCTGCCCTCTTTTCTTCCTCTGTCAGTTGCCTGGTCTCCTTTTCACGAATGACATAATACATGCGCTTAGACAAGCGGCCAGTAATAAAATTCGGCAAGGAGTGCTTTCCGAGATGAAATTCTTCCTGAAACTCCGCCACTAGTTCTTCGAGTTCTTCTAGGAGTTGCTCGTCTTCGGCGCGAATATCAGGGAAGTCATCACCGTAGTTTTCTGTTATAATGGGATACTGACCCAATATTTGATGGCAGCATGTATGTCTGATTCTAAGTGACTCAAACGTAGCTACCCGTATGAGTGTGTTTCCAATGGTAGATAGTGGAAGTATTGTTGGTTTTTGTAGTTTTGTCATGTTACCATCTGATGGTATTCCACGTGAATAAGTTGATGGCGGAAAGAACCTATAAAATGAACGGAAAAATATTGATAAAGGGGTACATCCCTCCGTACCAGCACGTCCGCACTGGCAACTGTCACCTGCCTCAATACTACAGACTTTGTGAACCAAGCTTGTCGTGACATCACGATATAACCTATTTGGGTGGGCTTTCCGTATTGAGCCAAGGGTATACATAAGATAATGAGCCACTGTTACCCTGGAGAATGCTTGTGTACGAGCGTCAAGATCGTCCGACGTAGGTGTTTGGTTGACCCAAGGCATCATATTAGTGATACTCGCCCCATGGTCAGCAAGCCATCGACGATACACAATAGAAATGTCTTCACGCATGATTGGGGTTCTTCCCATATATAACACGTCGACATCTTGAAAACCTAGCTCAAAAGCAACCTCGGCGTGGTCGACGGAACTTATTCAATGATAAACTGACTGTGACGAATGGGAAACCAATGATGGTGAAAGTCGATAATCGCCCAAATTTAGTTTAAAATTGCTGAATGGGAAAATGCTTTTAGCTTCGAGCTTCTGAATAACTTGAGGCGCCGCATAATCCAAAACTGGCGAGTTGTAAAGTCCAACTTGCTGTTTTTTACCTTCATCAAGGTTATCTTCTGCTAGTCGCATCAACTTGTCTCGCCTTTGTTTAATGTGAGTTAGGAACGTGGAGAGGGTTCTATAGGAAGCCGGAGAGAGATCAGAAGACAGGGCGTCGAGTACGGATCCTTTCGCGCTGACATGGCAGCCAGCGTTCAGTAGGATATGAACTGATTCGGCACGAGAGCAATTTTCGCACAGATCATAACGGCCATTTTCGCAAATGTCGATGCTAGCGATTATTGCCAGGTTTAAGGGTGTATAACTGTCGCAAGTGATATTCAGGTTGGTATTTGGCCACAGATCAAGGAGGATCTTTAATCCCTCTGGTCAGAAAACCGCGATATGAGTAGCGTATACTCCATTACACTATAGGTAGTCTAGTGGAATGAGTCTTCTCTGTAGAATACGTTTTAGAATATTTTCGTCTCTTTTCATAAGAGCTTCGAAGAGAGGGTGATCGAGACCAAATACTGGAGCTGAGCGTCAGAATATGACTACTAAAGCTATCGTTTAGCAGGAGGTACGTTTCCACTCACGTTCAGCAATGCCATCTGCATCAAAAATGCTGGCTCGAGCAGCTTTCATAGTCAGTATAACCCAAGTGGTTTCGCAAAGATAATTCTCGGGCTTCTCCTGACACAAGAGCTGCGTTAGTAACGATTTCGTCTCTTCTACTCCTAGAACATCTTCTATCGCGAGCATAATACATGAGACTATCCCTAAACTAAATAGCTACTAGTTAGTTTAACCAAGATTAAGACGTCGACCAGCGCGTTTCTCACTTATTCTTTGCTTGTGGCGCGTTACTAAAGCACGATACACCAAGATCTTGTAACATCCGTACCATATCTGGGATCAATTTTGGCACAAGTCTTCTTAGCTCATCGCCAGGGAGCTAAGGACTCATATAATTAGTTGATGTGTACCTAATTAATAAAGGCATGTTTATATCTAGATACTCACAAATTCAAAGAGGGCTGCTTCCATGAGTGTTCTGCCATTTTCATCGACGTCTGTTGGGCCGGAGGCTCTGTCGATGAAAATACGTTGTAACCTTGAAACTTGCGTATTAATGAACTGTCGACACTCCTTCCCTGTCTGTTCTAAGGGTTTTCTATAGCGTATGATCATTGGAATGGCTATACGAGAGATTCCCGCTCTTCATGTTCTTACAAGCTGGAAAGCAGGAGACTGTCTGCTATCTACTGTAGCGTAATATCGGAGTACTGGACTGATGCTATACCCACCAGCACCATTGGTCCTCGTCAAGCTGACAACCACTGTGGCATTCAGTAGTTGGCGTAGGCCGGTATAAACAATACCGACTGTATGTTGGCGATTGGTTTGGTCATTTTGATATTTGGGACACCCCGGCTCGTGGGTGAATTTGATAATTGATTCGTTTAGTTTCGTAAATACAAACCACTTGGAAGCCCGTCGTGTTATTTTGTCGATATCGTTGACATCCGCACCTGTTAACCAGCTGTCTCGGTTGGCGTAGAGAAGCGGGCGGATCTAGTTCTTGCTCATCGTTTGTTATACGGCGGGGTGAGTTGGGCTGGTGTGTCGTTGCTTCATTTTGCCAGCTTCGAAGAAAGTCGGGCTTTGACATGAGCATCTGAAAAAGCTTTTCCGAAGGGGACGATTGTCGGTTTTCAAAAATAACGTCTTTTAACTCATTTAGCCTCTCTTCCAGATTTGCAGTGTTCTCCTGCTGTACTTTATGACTCTCAGTTAATTGATGGAGAAGAACCAGACTGGAATATGTATTGCTCTGTATCTGGCTGACTTGCGGGGCCAATGGCTCCATCTTGGAAGCAGCAAGCGCCAATAGCCGAACATCTTGTGATACCCAGGTGACTGTGGCTTGATTATTTCGCAAGCTATTCTCGATGTTTATGTCTCTTGTATGAATTTCATCGACTTTATTATGGATAGCTGCCAGTTCAGCTGTATTTGAATGGATTGCTTTTCCAGTGTCCGTGAATTTATCCTGATTAGAGGACAGGATGTGGCTGATTATCGTAGTAGTTAGGACAAATGTAACTTGAGGATCGGCTGAATTGCCAAAGTGGTAACACACAGATTGAGCCCCTGAAGGCAACACCCAAAAGATTGTTCACTCGATCAAGGTGGTCAGCTAATTTCTCTAGGTCGGGACGGGAGAAGCAAAATTGGATCCTTTTATTCGTCTCCTTGAGTTTATCTTTCACATCGTTGGATGCCGTCAGATCGTATTTACGTAGCTGGGCGTCGAAGGATTCAAGCTCAGCTTTGCAGTCTTTGAGGCAAAGCACTGCTACCTGGCTCGGAATGCAATACCCCGCCTGGAGGGCTGGAATGGCAGATTCGATCACTCTTGTCAAGTCCCGTAAGCGATCGAGATGTGCTCTAACCTTCTTGACGTAAATATTATGTTCCTTGAAATTTTCGACGTAATCATTGAGACTACTGGACAGCTGGAGGCAAAGAGACAGTATACCAACCGCTGTTCCAACCAGGCTTATGGGATATGCCATCAGGGACTGTAGGATATAGTAGGATGGACCGTGAGTGAGGAGGAAGAAATTAGCTACCTACCTAGGTAGGTAGGTAGGTAGGTAGTAGTGGGAGTTTTACTTGAAGTCGAAGTTCATATTAGCAGCCAGCGCAACTCTTTTCGGGCGGTCGCATCACTCGGCTGTCAGGCGGTCCGTAAGTAATTCCGAAGTACCATTGCCTTCTTCCAAAAGGCAAAGCGTTGATAGGAGGCACCTAACGTACCTGAATCCGAGTGGTCTTACGGTTTAAATTGTATGGAATTATCTTGGCCATAGCTAATAAGTTGCTTGTTTCTTGGAGGCCACTGATGGAAATCACTTTGACAGAGGCTACACTATCACCTCATAATAGCGAGTATAGTCAAGATAGTTTCTATATAGGCCCATATCTCCTAATGTGTCATTGAACATAGAAAGTCTCTGAAGTTGGTGGGAAGAGGCAGGTATATGTCCCTTCATCTCACAAACGCGTCTTGGTAGCATAATCCAAACTCCACTTTGACACCTCTTCAAATCATGCCGTTAATTCTACAAGAGAAGTTACTTATCTACACAATTGTCAAGTTAATAAGAAGGCCCTCTAGCTAAGATACCGTGATAGGTAGGTACGTTTCCGAATCCCCAGATTACTCCAAATTCTGTTAGTCGGTCCGTGTTCTAAACATATAGCAAGGTGGCACTTCTCAAACAATATACTCTTATTACGGTCCCTTTAAATTTGGCATATGCGAATATACGGCACGCCGCTGTAGACTCGCTTAACTTACATAAGATCCTTTCGCTTCCGCGTAATTGAGAAATGGCCTTACCCGGCTTCCTATATATGGTAGGCGGGGAAATAATAATGTTCCTTGAGATCAGATGCGGAGGCTTGGTCTCCGTTCCCGGATTGTCAAACGGCGTAGATGCTATTCAATCGACTTATTATAAGGGAGTGTCTACGCGCTCACATGTACATTCCTTCTCAGATTTTTTACTTTGCTACGGCCGTTTGAGTTGAAGTTCTGCCACAATGGCGATCATTGGAACGAAAGAGCATCATGTCGACCCTCGTTTGGCTAATATCGCGAAGGCAGATACCAAGAAATGGTATCAGAAGCCAAACTTAAGGGCACTTTATCTTGTCAGTACTTTTGTCAAACGGTTCGGCTTCTCGTGGTCACCTATACTTGCCCGATTTCACGCAATTCAAACCCTCCTCTAACATTAGTATATAGATATTAATCCCGGCCGCGATGGGTGTTGAATGGACATCGGGATTTGACTCGTCTATGATGAACTCTCTCCAAGCTGTAGAAGCCTGGGTTACGTGTACGAGTTTCCCACATAGATAGTTGTCTACTCATCCTTGTAAAACATTTAACTTACCAGCTACAGACTTCGACAATCCTACCGAAGGTCGGCTCGGCCTTCTGAATGCTATGTATTCTCTCGGAGCGCTAATGGCAGTTCCTTTCATCCCCAGTATTTCCCAGCATCTCGGGCGTCGTTGGTCCATAATGCTAGGATCATTGGTCTTATGTTTAGGTGCTGGACTCCAGGTAAGTTTCTTTTTTTTTATCACTCTTTTACTCCTTGAATTCTATCTGTTCTTCTGAAAGCATGTAAGAATATAAATATTAAATGTCGCCATCATAGGCAGGGGCCCGGAATAGCGATATGTTTCTCGCATCTCGTTGGGTTCTTGGGTTCGGTATTCCCCTGGCGATCGTAAATGCTTCCGCGCTCATCGGAGAGCTGGCCTACGAAAAGGAGAGACCCACTATGACATCCCTTTTTACTGCTTCTTGGCATGTAGGAGCTATTGTCGCGGCTGGTGTCACCTACGGGACTTTCCAAATGACCAGCACATGGTCTTGGAGGTTACCGTCCATCCTACAGCTGGTTCCGAGCGTGTGTCAAATACTTTCTCTGCCATTCTGTCCCGAAAGCCCGCGATATCTAATTTCGGTTGACCGAGGCGATGAAGCATACGCGATTCTCCAGAAGTACCATGGTGAAGGGGATAATGGTGAAGAGTTCATTCGTCTTGAATTCGCCCAGATCCAGAGTACTCTCGCTCAAGAGAAGGAGACGGCTAAGGCATTTGTATGGGCCGATGTTCTTCGGTAGGTGGTTACTCGGCGCTCACATTGCGCATAGACTAACTTCATACTGCAGCGATCCTCCGATGAGACGAAGGTTCCTCCTTGCTGCAATAGTTGGATTCTTTACCCAATGGAGTGGGAATGGGCTTCTTAGCTTTTACAGGTTCGTATAGCCATCCTTTCAATTATACATATGACCCCCTTATTTTTCGTCAAGTATACTGACAGTCGCATAGTAAGTAAAAATTATTGGATAAGAAATAAGCATCTTCTTGTTGATTGAAGGGGTCCATTGGGTCCCGACCAAATATGGCGTCTTGCTAACACATGCCAGTGAAGAAAATTCTAAACCTTGTTGGAATCACGGACAATCGCACGGTCCAGAAAGTTATTTTGAGCAATACATGCTGGGGCTTGATAAACGCCGTCCCTGTAGCCATCGTCGCACCGCTACTTCGCCGTCGCGTTGGGTTCTTGATCTGTACTATCGGTACATGTATCGTTTATAGCGTATGGACAGTAGCTTCGGCACGATTTGCTATAGAGAATACACCATCTGCTGCAATAGCAGTTCTGGTGTTCATCTTCGCATACTCACCTGTAAGTTGACTCTTATGCCTTGCAAGAGCTACCACGGCTGACATGCTTATCAGTTCTACAATTTGGGCTGGAATGCGCTGGCATATACTTACTGTAGGTGTCTGGTTATCACAGTTCGGCAGCACTCATCTAGGAGGTAGCTAACCAAAGCGGTATAGTGGTCGAGATATTCCCTTATCAGCAACGAGCTAAAGGGATCGCAGTCGAGCAGCTAACTGTTAGGTTCGCGGTGTTTTTCAACACATACGTAAACCCAATAGCGCTGGACCGGATCGGATGGAAATACTACTTGGTTTACTGTGTGTGGATCCTATTCGAAGTCGCGACTGTATACTTCTTGTTCCCGGAGACATATAATAGGACTCTGGAAGAGCTCTCGTTCATCTTCGAAGGCAAAGAAGTCCAAGACAAGGTCCAGAACAATGTAGAAAAGCAGCTTGAAGCCGAGAATACAAACCAAAAGACTTCTGATACGAAGAATGAAATAGGGGTTTGAGTGAGATTATCTGAGGTTGTATTACGAGGGGGCCTCTGCCGCCGTATTCGACGCTGTAGCCGATTACGAACTTATGGGTATATAGAACGGAATAAGACGATGTTTATATTTCCCTGGCCGGCATAGAGATTGTCTCCTCATTGCTGATGACAGCTTGAAGACCATTGAATCATGTAGCCCCTTTTCTAACTTAATGTAAAGCCTCGTCCAAGTCATATCCAGCCCACATACAGTTAAGAGAGCACTACGTTAGGTAAATATTAATTGATTATACGCGACGGCTTTAATCGTTCAAGCTTCGTATTACTAAGAAAAGATTGACGCTTCTCCCCCGCTTCTGCCTCCATGTAACAAAAATTACATACACCCTATCTCTCTCCCTATCTCATAATTCCTACTTTCATACCCCTTATCTTCGCGATGGCGTCCGGGAACATAGTCAGCATCTCCCCCCTTTCCGATGAAGAAATACCCATCGCCTTTGAAGTTCTGTCCAAGTCATTCGGCCACGACGCGCCATTCGTAGACATATACTTCCCGAGCCACGCCACGCCCTCGGGCCAAGCGCAGGGCTCCAAGCGTCTGATGGAGTGGAAGCACAGCTCCGAGGCTTCCACTTTCTTAAAAGCAACTATTCCTACTGCTGCAGGTGACCAAGGGCGCCAACAGACCATCATCGGCCTCGCGGTCTGGACGCTCATGAAAGAAGCCCCGCCGGCAGAGCTCGCCAAGGTAGAGAACGTTGCGGAGGTCTGGCCGGACGAAGCCGATCGCGAGTTTATGACGCGCTTATGGAAGGATTATGTTGTTCCGCGATCGAAAGTCATCGAAGATTCTGGTGGGAAAGGAGTGTACGGTAAGTGGTAACTAGACGTACCTAGACGTACCTTAGACAGGTCCATAGTATAGTAGTCAACTCGTGTTTCTAACATCTGCATTAAATATAGTCCTTGAACTCCTGGCAGTCCTTCCGGATTGCCAGCGCTTAGGTGCAGGCACCGCTCTAGTCAAGTGGGGGACCAAAGCTGCTAGTGAGCACGAGCTTCAGGTAAGTCTACTGTTCCTTTTCTCTTTATTGATTACCTCCTGGAATGAGGTGGGGAGAAAAGAACATTGGGATCACTGCGTATATCACTTTTTTTCTCTTGAGTGTTTAGGCGCCTGTTAATCCTAAGCCCATAGGTTGTTGTCGAAGGCACTCCGGTAGCCAGACGACTTTATGAGAAATGTGGCCTTCGTGCAAAGATTGAAGAGATGCGCTTTGACGTTGGAGAAGAATTTGCTGGGAAAAGGATACCAAAGCTGATATTCATGACGAAAGAGCCATTGCACTTTGTTGTAGCCTAGGTACCTAAGATTAACAGCGAGGCCAGAGGGGGTAACACGCTAGATACAGGGCAGCAGTCAAATTTTCGCCCCTATTTCCTTGAGTGAATTGTGAGGTATTAAACTATAAGCAGGTAGTCAGGTCGTCCCACCATGGTACTTCTATAACCTAATCTGTGCTTATTTAACTTGGTTTCCATGACATTCCTACGATGTTGTGATGTAGCTATCTCCCACTGCACTCGCGGCTTTCCAATGCGCATCAAGGATTCATCAGCAATTCTATTGCGTTTTGACATGATCTAGGGTATCTAGGAGGTACGTAAATATGGCCTCTGCTACTAATCTTACAACTTGCTCCTTATCCCTAAAGCGACCACAACCTGTGTATACCATAATGCTTCTACATTGATTAGTCGGAGAGCAGGCTTGATGGTCATATTCCTGAAGTCTATCTCTGCGCTCCAGATCCTTCGTTCTTCTTGAGTATGCGTCATAGTTGAGATACCGAGGTTTCGATAGGTGGACAGGCTTAATCAGTCCCTTAAATTACCTCTTAACTAGAGATTTATGTGGAGCAGCTGTCGGCGTAATGCTTTATTGCGAGATATTGATTGGTATGCGATGGTTAACCGGTGGTATGCTGACTATAAAGAGAGAACGAATTTTAAGATCGTGGAAGCTCTACGTCCGTATGTAGTATTATGACTGGAAGCTGCCTTTCCAAATAGGCGTTAGGACTGAAACCCTCGCTATAGGTTAGGTATTCATTAGTCAAGAATAAAAGAAAATATTAGCCCTGTCTGGGTTATAGAGGGCGCCGCTCTCGTCGCATGGAGTGGAACCTTGGTAAACTGGTATACAATTCTCGTAAGTCGAAGAGATAAGTCCAGTATAACCGAAGGATCTCAGAGAATACTGCACTGCACAATTGGGATTTTCCAGGTAGCGTTAAAACTCTTGACCGTACCCATCAAGCGTTGGTGCTGAAGTAATAGTTATCCCACAGATACTCGTAGTCTTCCAGTATACCGGCGACCAGACTAGGCATGCGACGACGCACTCCACCTATAAGTCCCTTTGTGAAATGCTCGTAGAATGCGCCCCTCATAATCCACCAACCAGCTGCCCAATATCTCTTACCCCATTCTTCGTTCTCCAAAGCAGTGCTACGTAGACTCCTGTCGCGTAGCTGCCGTGCTGCGTATTCCATGCCAAACCCGAGTATCCAGGGTGTCCAAGCTCTCTTATCTTTGCATCTCGACAGTGAAACGGCGAATACTAAAGGGGCGAGAATGTGTAATATCTCAGCAGTCTGGCCCGAACGCGAAAGCGTGTTTAGAAGTTTTGCTGCGGGTTTGATGTCATCTGCCGTTAAGACGCGACTCATTAAATAGGAGCTGATGTCGCTAGGATTTGGCAAACTTGGAAGACTAGTTCCGGTTCGTGGCATCGTCCATTCTTTGTCGTCAGCGCCCTTTGTGGACCTATTCATGTCTTCGGAGGATGTTTCCTCGCCCATTAACTCTTTCAGCGTGGCTTCATCTTCTTCGTTTACTTCCGGGGGGATTGGGTCCCGTTCGGGGAGCGCTGGCGTGACAAGCGGCCTCGAATTGGTAACTCGCATTAATAATAGGCGACAGACGGCTTTGATAATCTCTAGGAGAATAATAACACGCCAGCGAACTCTCTCCCCCTTACGCTTCGCAGCCATCTCCCATAATAGCTCGGTATATTGAACAATCTGCAGCAACAGCGCTATTCGGCGATATAGCTTACTCTTCGCCGTCCAGAATCTAGTGTAGCGGGTATGTGGGCTTGGTATTTTGGAAGCTAGTGCGGGTATTTTCGTGACAGCGCCGCGGAGGACAGCATCATGATAGAGGGATAGCAACTGGATTCCCGAGTGCAAGGTCTCGGAGGCGATCTCAGCGTCGCGAAATCGACCGGGTATGATATAGGTCAGGGATCGTAGCGCACTCTCTATCTGGGAGACTTGGTGGGCATTTTTTGTAATAAAATCGCCATACATGTTAATCCATTTCGGAGGGGACGAGATCTTGGTTTGGGTTGCTTGCTGGAGGTTGGCTGGTGGTCGTGATGGGCCACCTCTAAAATGATCGATGGACCGCGACATGATTGGGGGTATATTATTTACTTGACCTTAGGTTAGGTACCTAAGGTAATGAAGTATAAAGATGAGGGTCAGGTTTGGATTTGAATTAAGACATGCAGGTGAGAATTAGGTGAGAATTAGAAGAGGAATACGGTTTAGAAGCTGCGAAGAAGGAAGAAGTAGACGAATGAATAAAGATGTAATTTCCAATTTCCAACTGCTCAATTGATTCGACTACTATGTAGATACTTAGATAGAATGGTAGATAGAATGGCAGGTAGAATGGTGATTGGGGATGTCGTATGTCGTAATAGCGATTCGTAGTTGTAATGAGGTAAGTAATAATTGTGGGAAAAGGCGAAAGCAACTGTGACCTGTTAGGCTACCCGGGGTTCCATCGCGTCGTTATCTCCCACGCTTCTGTCATTGCCTCTCTGCCTTGCAGTTGCCTCGGTTCGGCCCAGCTTCTGAATTACAGCTACCTAGGTATGTACTAGGTACTATGTAGGTTGCTAGGGAGGAATGCGCTCGGACCACTTCTCCAGCAGCCCAGCCAATCTTATCGTTATCGCAGTCTCGTCCCTTTAAATCTTTTTAATAATAGTTACAGCAACCTTAGGCAAACAAACATATTTCAATAACAACAGTGGTAATATCAAATCAATGGCAACCTTCTAAGATTCTATTTCCACTTAGTACTGGAGGTCCCCCTGCGGGTGACATGAACCTTAAGTTTTATGATAAGTTCCAAGTCTTACATAAGGCCTGTTGGGGGACGCTGGGTGCGCGAAGCACCCAGCGTCCCCCCAAAGGCTCGGGTGACCGGTGGCCCCGTACAACCAGATCGTTTGATTGGGTGTATCCTCCAACCCCTTGTAATTACACTCTCTAACCACCCCTAGCCACAACACTACCTTAGCCACAATACTACCGTGCTGCAATCCTCTATTAAGCCTCTCCCCGTTCCGTAGCGGTACGGGACATCTTGATTGGATGCATATATGCGTTTTGATTAAGGCAGCTCTTAAAGTAGCTTATAAAGCGTGTATATATGTTATATATATATGTACCGATGGCTGGAAGGGTACGTACCGAGTAGCATTGTGGCTCAGGCCTGCATTAGCGCCGCGCTAGCCCTCCACCAGCCCCAATCTCCTTCGACCAATTAGAGAAGACCATCCTACCAGCGCGACAAAAATCCTTAAGTTAAAACTTAAGGCATACCCAAATTAAACAGGTGCCTTAATTTTCACTGAAGGTAAATCTACTTCTAGTTATGTGCCATACAACTGGCCCAGGTATTGTTTCCATCCGTCTCCTTTCCCGACGTAGCCTATATACATATCCGGCCTTACTACCACAGTAAAGTTATCGTCGATAGCAACGGCGTCCGAAGAGAAAGTACGCACTTCATCTTGGGATCCACTATTATGGCCATTCATAGGTGTTTGTTCCGAAGTACTTGGCCGTAGGATGAGATATGTGCAGATATTCTTGAACGACTGAATAACCTCAGACCCTCCTACGAAAAGAACCAGATACTTTCCGTACGAGGTAGTAGAATATAGACGTACCACTTCGTTGGTTTCATCGCGTAAAAGTAGAATATCTGGACATCTTTTACCAGCTTTCCATATGCTTTGTTCAGAATCCTCGATTAATTCAGATCCAATCCTGTCATACGAGACCCCCATTCCTGGATAAATCTTAGCAAGTTCCCGCTATTCAAAAAATCCATATGCTAATGCTTACCAGTAATGTATCCCGCATTCTTCTCAATCGTCGAGACGTATTGTTTCGCCGTATGAGCTGTATCTCGGACTAAAGTAGCTGCAACGTCAATGACTTCCTGTGCTACTGCACGACGCTCAGTATCATAACTGCGTATCAATTTTACCGCGGCACCTGGGGCCAAGTGCTCGTTCTTGATTGCGGCTGCGAGTCGCCAGCTAAGACTGAACGCATCTGCAATGCCGGTATTAAGTCCTTGCCCACCGTTCACTGAGTGAACATGGGCCGCATCCCCTGCCAAGATAATACGACCAGTTCCTTGGTTCGAGACAAATGTGGAAGCGATACGCTCTTTGACTGAAGACAAGGGAGAAAGCATCAGTTGGGCACTCTGTCTGAATTGTAGAATCATAGCGGGAAATAAAATCACCCCTGATGGATTTACCTACCATCAAAAGTCGAAAACCACTCCGTCTTTACGAAATCAATCCTATGCGGAGCCATATGTTCCCTAATTGAGTCTTGCGCCCTAGTCTGCGTGATTTCGCCGTCGAGGAGAACATAAAACCTTGCCATGCCTCGCTCACGAGGGATCCACGATACGCGGGACTGACCCCTGAGTTGGAACGTGATGATTTCAGAGCATAGAGGGAAGTCGGTATCGATGAACGTGTCAAGCACTGCCCACACCATCTCAGGCTTCGTTCCAGTAAAGCTGATATTCAGCGCCCGACGGATAGTCGAGCGCGCACCATCGGCGGCGATTGCATATTTACTCCTGACTCTTCGTCCGCGGTCCGTATTCAGTATGACGCCATCTTTATTCTCGGATATGGAGACAACTTTCTCCTGATAGTACACAGGCGAATCAAGCTCATCCTTCAGTAATCGCTCTACCACCGACTGGCCGATCATTAAAAAGTTGGGATGAGCACAGTGCTCGAGCGATGTCCACCAGTGGCTCTGACGAGATTTAAAGTTGCCATCTGAGAATGTCGAACTAGCTATACGCCGTGAGCTATCGAGGTCAGTTAAAAATCAGATCGACTTACTATTGCATTTGATTCCTAGCGGGAGCAGTTTATTCAGGATCCCTACTACTTCGAGATATTGCTGCGTGCGTGCATTCATGGCGTCAGCTCGGCCCACCTCCAAAGGACCAGATTTGGCGTCTGAGACATCGTCAGAAAGCAAAGGATTAGTTGACAATCATAACGCACCTATGACCCTTACGGACAGCCCTAGACGGGCTGTGAGAAGCGCCGAGAGGAGTCCAGTTGGTCCACCTTATCCTCAACATTAGCTCTTTAGGTACTTGGGCAGCGCAAAGAGTTGAATTCGTTAGCAAACCTCCAATAATCGCCAAATCGACCTCTTCCTCGGTCTCTAAATTTGGCTCGTTCTTTGCCATTGTCTCGGTATCTCAACAGGGTAACAGTTTGAAAGGCCGTTCTGGCGTTGCGATGATATGCGAATGCTAATGAGGCGACTGCCGGAAATAACATGGAATTGGTCGAAGCTTCATTGGTAAGTCGAGTTTCTAGATGGGGAAATTTCCAAATATGAATCGTCTTCGAATTTGTAGATCGAAGGTGTATCACTGCCAAGTCTGTGGCTTGTATGGTGTTAGTCTTCCCTGAATAACGAATGTTATATCCGAACACGGAAAGAATGCCGACCTATCCGCTTGTCTATACGAAAAGCTCCAGACTTCAAGGCTGATATAGGCTTTCTCGTGACTTAGTATACTAGCTGCATTGACAGTGTATTATGCATCATTGCGGAGACGACGTGAAGCAAAGTTACCTTCCAAATCGGATGGACTCATTGAACATCTTCTTTAGGAAGGAGGGCTAATTTTTCAGTTTTACAAATGGCTTCATGTTACATAGTCTAGGTTTGTAACATGTCACATGCCCAGGTCATGGCGTGGAAACCGGAGAGTAACGCGGAAGCATTGTGCTGGGCAACGGTATATTGAAGTAGAATGTCTCGAGTACAACTCTACTTTATCCGTGGTGCCGGAAAAACGTAATATAGATTAGTACTGGCTATTGGTCTACTATAAAGCTTAGTTAGTTAATTTGCAACATTGCAGCATCGCCAAGTCGGCTCTTTGTTTGATATAGTTGTACTAGGGAGGGTTGAAGAACTTGCTGCATCGCCACTAGTACCCATGGACCTCCCTAAGGTTAAGTCCCAACGTATCCTTCATATGTACTATGCAAAGCGCCTGAATTCTTCTGTAGAGATAAACATAAATCCGTAGGTTCGACCATATCTGACTATCAAGGTGTCGTTGAGTCCTACTATCAATATGCCGTCTGTTCTAAAGCTCGATACTGCCGATGACTTGGCATTCCCAGCAGCTCTGACTGATAAGCTGGGAGATATCCAGCCTTCTCATCTTGAAACTGCTTCGCGTATCTTGAGTATCATCCTGCGATATAAGCTTGCAGGTGACGCTTTATTAGATAAGAGTCACGATGGTATCACCTTTCTGGCTCAGATATACCCTAAGGTTGTGGCCAGTCAGGCCATCCTCATGTGTCTACCTGCTTTTCCCTTCAAGTCGCCAAACAGAACCACTAAGGTCCTCGGGTATCTTCCTGACAAGGCGGAAGAGTTTGCGCTCGCACACCTGAACGGCCTATGCGCTGCCGTAGGTGACATTTACCCACCTGGTGCGAGGTTAATGATCGTTTCAGATGGGCTCGTCTATAATGGTATTCAACCCTTAACCTCTATCTTTTTACAAAACATTAACGAAGGTGAAGACCTTCTAGGGGTCCCGGACAAGGACGTCTGGGCATATGGCGAAGCTCTTCGCGCGCTGAAGGAGAGAAAGGGGTTCCGCTATATCGAATTCTGTCGTCTCAAGGATATAGTAAACGTTGATGTACCCAATGAGTTGGATGAAATTAGATGTAAGCAGAAGTTCGGTTATTTAAAAATACGCCTTGTTAAACTACCCCCTTTTATGCATATCAATATTGACATCAGCTACTTAGATGTTGCGAACGCTACGAATTTCCGACACGCCCTATTACAACAGTTTGGTAGGCCCGGGTATAATGTGTCACTCAGAATATCAGAGGATGAAGACACATGCTTGACATATAGGGGATATATCAAGTTTCTAGAAACCGACCTTCAGAATGTGTACCCGATTGGCGAAGGCCGTAGTAAGTCGAAATATAAAAGGGGTGTTGAGTACATTGCCAAGCAAATGCTCACACGAGGAGATGTATGCTCTTCATTCATTTCTCCCCAGCACCAGCACACATTCATATATCAGCTTAGTCTATAGCAAAAGCAATTAATGAAAACAACTAACGCTATCTTATAGGCCTTTGCTCGGGCAGTACGTGAGAGGTTCCCCGATCGGCTAAGACTTTCGATCCATGCCTCGACAGGGGAGAGCAAACTATCTATCAACCTCCTGCCAACCGATACCTCGTTCACAACACCGTGGCATTGCAGCATAGCGTTCAGGCTCGACGGTACTACCACCACAGGCCACAGATCTGAATTCGATGCCGACGACTCCTTCGAGCTCGTCTACGAAGACAACCGGCCCAGTTACTTCCGCGAGAAGAGCCACGTAATGTCCTGGGCTACCGACAAGGGAGGTATTACCTGCGAGCCGCTATATCCCGCCGGAGTTTTAATTCGACCCGCGGCTGGGCGCGGCGCCCTATCCATAAGGGATGTGGACGGCCCTAAAGTACGCGCTTTGGCGCAGCGCAACTCTCCTGTCGTGCTACGCGGTTTCTCGCAGACCAGGAGTCGCGATCTTTTCGTTGAAAAAGTGGGAGAGCTTGGTGAGCCGGCGGGGTGGAAGTTCGGTCTTGTCCTGGAAGTTAAAGACCGCGGGGCGGATGCGCGTGGGTTAAATAACGTCTTGTCGTCTGAATGGATGCCTTTCCACTATGACGGGCTGTTCAAAACAGAGAAGAGAGTGCAAGAGGACGGTAGCGAAGTATTAGTATCTACGCCACCTGGGTAAAATCATTCTCGCCCCTATCTATCTCGGGGTTTCTCCTAGTGCTGACTGCTCGACTAGATTCCAGTTCTTCACCGCAGTGTCAGAATCGCCCAAAGATACGGGGTTTACACTCTTCTCATCATCAACGTTGCTATTCAAGTACCTCCCCGACCATATACCTTTCTCCTCGCTCCGCCCTCTTACCTGGACTGTGTCTACATCTTCTTTCAACTCCACCGTTCTTCACGGTCTGCCTATGGTGGTAGAACACCCAGTCACTCTCCGTCCCTGCATACGTTTCCACGAACCATGGCCACAACACAAAACGAAATTTGAGGCGACAAATGTTACGATCGAAAACGCCTCCGTCCACGGCTTAGATGGTTCAACGGTTAGCGACGCGGTCGTTAGCTTGCTACACGATCGTCGAGTTGCGTACTACCACTCGTGGAACAAAGGTGACCTTCTAGTGAGCGACAACGTTCTGACCATGCACACGCGGAGCGACTTCACAGCTGGATGTGATCGGGAGCTGTGGAGGATAAATTTTGACTAGGTACCTGCTAGCTCTCTTTGGGATTTGGTCTCTTAGGTAGTCCTAGGTATCAAGCTTTATGGGATATGTCTTTAATCCCCTTCAGCCTAGGTATATATCTAAGCACTGGGAGACTCGACACTAGTAGAGTAGTCCTTAATATGGAAATGTCTGAAACGGTGTTGAGGATTAGCTACTTCGCTTTGTAAAATTACGTACCAGGTCAATCATCATATAATGAAAGTCTTTTACACCATCTAGATCAACGGGCTATGAGGTAGGTAGGTATCGAACCTAAAGCTTCACAAAGAATGTAATAATAGATTACGGTATCATTTTATTGAAGGGAATTGCTCAAGTAGTTTTAGTATTTCAGCGATATCCTTGGGTCCCCCAATCAATTCCCGCCCACACATCCATCTTCCCACATGGTATTTTTATTGGGCTGTTTGCTCCTCAACACAGCTTCCCACGATACTAATTGTACTCTCCTATCTCCCAATCCCTTTATGATAGTGCGACAACATCGACGAACCAGTTCAAACGTAGATCAGTCTCCAGGCTGCATATGGGTGTCTTCCACATCTCAAACGATTCCAATCGAGGGAAAAATTGGGGATTATCTTCCGATACTGCGTATTCACGCATACTACTGATGAACCGTAAATATGGCCATTTATAGTAGTGAACAGACTCTGCGTTTCCATACCTTGCTATTCTTGGACAGGTATCGAAGTCGTAGAATGCAACTCTTAGATGCTTGATATTCGGCAACGAAAGGGTCAAAGCCCGAAACACGTCCAGCCACTCAATGTCATGGTTGGATTCCGAGAATCGGATTTCCATATGTTGAACTCGATCCAGTAATCCTGATCCAATCGTGGCAAGGCGAGTACGAGGGTTTTCTGCGGGTAATCTGCTATAGTAGCATAAGAGTTTGGCAGGATTGATGATATTCCTCTCAAGCTTTCGTTGGAGTTTGTGGCCAATACGCTCTGTCATGAACACTATTGGCTCCGGTTCCGCGAGGTCATAGAAAGCATCTGCTCCTAGGACGACTAGTTTATCTACCTTGGGGTCAAAAGGAAGTGAATTCTTGTGAGGTTGGCCGTAGCGTGCGATAATCACGTTCCGAAATGCCTGAGAGACCTGCAGCAAGGCCATCGATGCCCATGACCGTGGTTCTTGAATTATCATGTGTGTGTGACGCTTACGCGGCCGGTCTTCGTGAACCTTCGAGGCCAAGTACACCTTCAATTCGTACGGCTCCAACACCAGATCACATATCTCGAGAAAAATATCTGTCGGCAGTAACATAAGGTTAAATGGAATGCTTGCTTTCGGCTCCGGCTGAGTTTCTCTTGTAGGACGGACCCATACTTCGGGTATTCCTTCGTTCCAGCAGTTGCGTGAAGCTCTAAGAAATGGTATCGCGGCCCAGTAAACTTCAATCCAGAACTCTGGGTCTTCGTGGTCAACCACAAAGCTCAATTTCTTGGGCTTGTGAGAATTGTCGCAAAGCTGAGAGCTCATGGTCGATCAAAGAAGCTTGAGCTGGACAATGGAATTTTGGGTGTCTCTCAATTTGTCATGAACTTTCGAGTGGAAAATGGCTGCAATCCGCTAAGATTGAAGAAAACCAGGGAGAGATCGTTGCGTAGAAGATAAAAAAATGGATGAAAAGTACCTAAGGTAGTTGCCTTATTTAAGGAATGGACTCGTTTCGTAGTGTTAAGCAAACTGTGCGCAGGATATGGCAAGTACGTAAGGTAATTCGTACTTTTTAAATGAATGAGTTTACTACATCGGAATATTATCGTGTTTGAATCAGAGGTCTTTCAAATATACTGATTCACTCGCACCGGGACATGAAAATTGATTTGTTTCTAGGAGTCTAAGATGAATTTCTATATTCTTAAGTCACATAGTCTTCGCAAATTTTACCAATATTTCCAAGAACAGTACCATTTAAGTTACTGACGCAAGAATATCGCAACATAAATCCAAACAGTATCTCTATTTCCATCCATTTGGACTCTGGCGCTTCTCGCTATTCAAAATAACATAGAGGCTCAAGAGAGTAGGTACAGTAGCTGCTATAACAGTAATCACCCCGTCTTTAAAAATTTCCCTCATAGGCTCATAATAAAATCTTAATCTATTGTGCGGAGGAGTCAGTACACCAATAACCCAGAGTATATCGTATTGCAATCTTTAAGCTTTAGCATAGGTAGATGTTAACTAGCTCTCCATTATTGCCTTAGGCAACTAGTACCTGGTCCGCATGACTGAGCTTTAGCGACGAGTCAGGCCGCAAATGAAAACAATCGCGATACCCCTATCACTACCACAGACCAATTATTGATTCTCTATAGAATCTACTTCTCGGATAGACATTGTCCTGAAATATGGTAGTCACGTGAATAACACGTGGGCTTGCTACCTACATGGATTCTTAACGCGGCAACGAGACTAAACACTTGGAACTTGGTCTGTGCTGCTACTACCTAGAAGATAATGATTTTAATCCTAGAAGTCCGGTTTGTATCTTTGTACCTATGTGAAATAAATAGCTTACCTTTCCTCTTTAATACAAGTCTCGTCAATCTCATACGTGCGTTTTAAGAAGACAGCATTGCAAACCTCCTGTAACTTCCTGTAGTTATTTCTTTTTTATTCCCTAACCAATGCCAAATATTAAGCGGATCTTTTATCATTTTACGATGTGTTGGTAAAGCCTAAGCATGTAGCTACTTGGAGACAACTATAGTATTTTAAGTTAAGATAGAACGAAAGAACATGCTTCTATATAAAAATATCCGTCTTTTGCTCAATAGCTAACGGAGATTTCTTAAAAGGGACTTATCGTAAAGCCATAACAAGGGACCGACCAAGGTACGAACCAATCATAAATAGCTGAGACCCGGGAATCTTGAAACAGATTTTCTGCATGGTTCTCCGCCAAGAACAAAAGCCCTAGGCCGATCATGGATCGTCAATGGATCCACGGTTGATCCGGCTTGATCCAATCCTCGTCGCTCGCTTGCCCTCGTTCGCCCTCGCTCTTGATTTGATCTCTCATTGGCGGCTTCATCCCACCATCGCGCGTGTTTCGAAACAATGAGGAGGTAGGCTGGGATCGACTCGTTTCAGGTTGAGCCGACCATCGAATGGCCTCCAGTCCTTTTTCTCCATTGCCGCATATTCTCTGCTAGAATGCCTAGGGAGCAGCAAGGCTCATTCGACTGATGAACGTCAGTTGTAGAGCCCTTCACCAATAAGCGACCAGCATGGGATCATGATGCCCGAGACTACGGGCTACCAAGTATGACGGGGAATACGGGGGTGCTTATTTTGGGGGTAATATATCACAGAAACGTAGCCAAATGCGTGCGTGTACTACTTACAGTACAAGTTTACCCAACGTAAGTTTCCATATTTCCAGATTTGTTACTCTTCGAAACCATCTCACCTTTTTTTGACTTAGACTCGAGCATTGATCACTCGTTAATGCTCATGGACTACAGCCTTCTTTCGTAGTCCTAATTTGAACTATTAACATTAACATTAACATTATTAGTACTGATTTGCGTTGGGATAAGCTTTGACATTACTATTACCGACATCGACTACACCAATCAATACATAGGAAGAACAATGGATCATCCATCGAGGGTACTAGCGCAGGCGCGAGAGCATCTCGAAGCTCTGAAGCAATCCGGTCTCAGTCGCGATGCCTTGCTCGCCTTACTAGAGGAGGAGCCGCAACCGCAACAGCCACAACAATCACAACAACTACAACAACACCAACAACAACAACAACTGCTACATCAGCGGCAGCAGCAACAACAACAACAACAACAACAACAACAGCAGCAACAACAACAACAACAACAACAACAACAACAGCAGCAGCAGCAGCAGCAGCAGCAAGCTAACATGCTAGTTGAAGGTACGAAGACATCTCCTCGGGTTGTAACGAATTGCCTCAACAGTTGACTGGTGTCAATACTAATTCATGGTCTCAGCTATGCCAAACTTCAGTTACAGAGACATCAATTCCTTCAACCAGCAACCCCCAAGACAGCGATTATCTGTCTCGTCATCTAGATCCAGTTCTTCGAGCCGTGACAGCGTCTTCTCCGCCACATCCATACGGAGCTCTATATCATCGGCATCGGCCCTAACGACTACGGACGCGAAATTCTGGTGCACGTCCTGCGATAAGACATTCAAAAGAAAATTCGACTGGAAACGACACGAGGAAGAATTCCACGAGCGATCACGAAAATACCCCTGCCCTAACTGCAACCAAAGCTTCTGGGGACCTAATACATTTAACCAACATCACAAGTCCGCACACGGCTGCAAGACCTGCCCACATGCAGACAGCGTAGTTAAACATCTACGGAAAAGAAGGGCATGGGGCTGTGGCTTTTGCGCTGCAATGTACGGCACGTTCGAAAAGCACATAGACCACGTCGCCGCGCATTTCGAAGCCGGGAGCACAAAGGCCGACTGGCTGCACTCCAACGTCATCTACGGCCTATTGCACCAGCACCTTATCCACGAAGCATGGAAAGCGTTGATTGCGAGAAAGCAGAGTAAGTTCAACGGTCACCAGCCCTTGTTCAGTTGGAGTCCAGAATCGACCGGACGAGCTCAAGGTTTCGTCGAGAACGAGAACCCGGGGCAACTGCAAGACTTGTTGGAGTTTTTCGACGGAACGCAGGAGTCGGCGGAGCGCATCGTCGAAATGGCGTACCACTGCGTCCACATCGTCTTCCGGCCAAGATCAACTTCCGACGCCCAAGGTCCTCCCCAGTCTCCTTCGGGCTCGACTTCTTCCTCCGTTATGCCTAAACACATATCCGTCATGCCAAGAGCTCCATCAGCCCCACGACGCTCAGCATCTACGTCCGCATTAAGCCGACACGGCAGACGAACGCCGTCCGTCGATTCCAGCCGGACCGCTCCTGCTCAAATTCCAAATCTGAACTTGGCCATACCGATGGCGCCTAACAACCAACAACCAATGATGAACGCATATCAAAGTTTCTCCATGCAACCAACTCAACAGCAAAGATACGTACCGTCAATGACTACCGATAAAGCGTTGCCACCTGAACCGCTAGCACCAACGCCTACATCACCGATGAATATCGACTTCCAGATGTTTAACACCGGGGATGGGCTGCTACCACCGCTGAACCTGTCGTCAGACGATTGGCACAGCTTTACCAGCACACTGATCGAAGAAGAGGAGCCGCCTCATCCCTTAGCTTCCGGTGACTTCCCCATGACGTGGAATGATCTAGGACAATTCCAATCGAACCCCCCACGATGACGAAGATTACCTACCTAGATGTTCAAGCAAGGAGAAGCTTCGGGGCGAAGGATTTAATAACAAAAATGTACTATATGATTATTGCCTATGCCCGGGCCACCGAGCTCGGCTGGAATGCATATTGTAATAATAGCCGTTGGTGAATAGCTACTGCATCGTACCATGTAACGAGGAATGAAAATACAATATAATTTTACATATGCTGGAAGTTGACAGCTGATTGAAATGGCATTCCGGCGATCTAACAAATGACGTTTATGAGTTGTCCAAACAACGGTCACAGATCTGAACTATCCGATTCGCTACTGACATGACGGTTTATTGGTCATGCCCAGCCATTAGAAGGGGAGCTCTGCCATCCAAGATTGGGTTGACACTGGACAATATTTTCGGTCCTGTGGCATCAATAGCACGATTGACATGTGAAGACCGTGTGTGTTGGACACTGGGATCCGATCAATGTTATATCAGTCTACCTCATCACTAGGATGGATCTCAAGGCTTTAACAAAGAACGCAGACAAGCAATTGAAGAGGATGTTAATCTTTTATCAAATAAAAATAGCCAAGAATTTACTAAAAGCGCTTGTCCAACATAATTATTGCATGTGAAAAGAAGAGAAAAAGAAAATCTCGCGAGCTCCACCATGGTGGGGATGTCTAAAGCCGTTATCGAAACTAAAGTGTTCGTGCCCTGAATAAAAAGAACCAGAGAGAAAATTTTTCAATGTCGTTTTGAATAAATCAAAAAAAAAAGATAAATTGCTAGCTTCACTCCGTTTCGATCGGAGGTCCTCCGGGTTATGAGCCCGGCGCGCTTCCACTGCGCCATGAAGCTTTGCGAGAGAGAGAGAGTAATTCGTATCTCCTTGTTGGTTACAGCTGTGATATTCTGACCTATAAATCCTTTGCCAACTTCACTTGTGAGTCACATCGTGACAATACCCACCGTAATATCCCATTGGACAGCTTTTTCTTATGTACTTTCGTTCCCTATGAGCGTGAGATATTTTTTTCCCTGTCATTTAAATATCTTGGTGTTTGTTCTAATATTCCATGGCCGTGAAATTCTTCATAATTTCTCTCCGGCATGGTGTTCTCTAATGTAGGCCACAACTTAGTATAGTAAACAATATTAACATCATGATAGGCTTTCGAAAAGCTCCCCAGAAACAATTTCTTTAATTTCCCTAGATTAGGGGATAAGTCTCAATAATTATCCTCATCAGGTATAAGGGTTGCCTTTTTGTTTTAGGCAGTTTGCTTCAACAGCAGCTCAGCCTCAACAAACCTGGTACTGTTAGTATGTATGCCTCATTACCTTACTTTCTACACGCAAATCATGAAGCAAAACAGAGGTCCCACTTACAACAGATTAAGTGCCTACTTATCTTTACTTCTAGTCTGCTGCCTGTGGAGTGGAGCTTTCGAAATCTAATGTTGAGGCTTATGACTTTTTCTTAAAGACAAACCCAATACACAAATGTATAACTAGGTCAACCTTATCCGTTCAGTTGCTCTTATACCCACTAGCACCCAATGTTTATTCCTAACGAAATATTCAATGACACATTTGTGGATTTTAATATCCGGATAGTCATCCGGGTAACTCACCGGTACGTCTTTGGCACTAGGTGAGAAAAGACTTGTTTGCTGAAATCTGCAGTATGACCGTCTAACTTCCCCATATTCTATAGGTGTCACTGTAGATCTCTCTGGATCCCTTACAGTACATAGTCTCATCCATCTCTATAATTTCAAGTAGGTACATGCATCTTGGGACCTTTAACTGTTGGTCTCCCTCATCCCCAGGTTTTCGAATATCTTACGACTGACTTAAAGTCGTTGGTGACTAATCTGGGATTTTCCTAGTAGCTTCGCTGACAAGAGCCTTTATGCTATGTAATAGTATGATTTAAATACTTATTAGAACTATTAAGATGAGTAGTCAAGAGACCAACTCTCAAGTGTAGCACATGAGTGACCCCTACTCTTACAATTGGTAAGCTACGTAAATATATTGTACAACCAGAGGTCCATATACTGTAGGCATTTCTTAGCATGAACTAGTGAAGTACTCCTTTTGTGGAAATACCGGATCACTTTCCGGCTTCCTACAAATATCCTGGCCGCTTAGCTGGATAGTGCGAAAGTTGAATTGCACTTCTACAAGTCGCACAAGGACGCCGCTGACGAAGCGGTTGAGAACGCCAAGAGATATCTCGCTGGGTCTTGCCGACCCCTGACACCGTCGGCCAGCATGGATGAGACTGCGAGGATCGGTAATTTCGTGTGGAGAGAATCGCTGCTAGCCTTGAAAACTTTTGTAGCCGCATAGACACTTGATGCCGGGGGAAAATACCTAGCCCAAGATAAGGAAAAGGAGATGGTTGAGCACGGACTGCTAGGTAAGGCTTCAACAGGGGTATAATTGGATTTTGAGATCTAGAATGGGAATATGTATCTTAGACTGGGGTTGAGTGCTACTGAATTTTTTTTCCCCCGATTATTCCGAGAATACGTTGGGGGCGCAGCAACTAAATAACTACTCTTCGCTATGAACAAGTAATTTTAAACTGCGGACGAGCTATTAATATGCTAGTATTATCGGGTAGGGTTTTCTACCGCTTAGGGGTATTGTGTATTAAACTGTCATGTGTACGGGATTAAGCACGAATCGATACGAGTAAAGGATTAAAAAGACGAGGAAGCCTTGAACGGGCTGTGAGACTTCCATGCTAGACCAGCTCAAGAGGTTCTGTTGGGCGAATAGATTGCCCGAAAGAGATTGCCTGTGGACTGTAGCGAGATCGTGGGATATGATTGATCATCCTGGGGGAATTGAACTGGTACGGAAATTTTATCCGTCTAACTCGGAATCTAGCTCGGACCTTGGTTGAGGCGTACACGTACAAGAATCATAAAAGATGAAGTAAAAATTTAGTAAACCTACTTTCGCGTACCCGAAGAAGTTAATTTAGTGAACTTCCACGGATATTAGGCTGACCGGGCTGGAAACCCTTACACCTACATCTAGGTACCATGTGCATAATTAGAAATGAAAACCAGATCGGAACCGGAGCAAAGCAATCTCAGGTCGGACAGATGCAATTTTCGAAAATCCTAGTGCTTGCAGATCGCAAGAATCATGGAAATCCGTACACAAAATGGAACCTTAAGGGACTTTAGGGTCCGGAGGACTGGGTCTATTCTCTTCTCAGGGCCGAGGTAGAGTGCCGAAAGCAAACTGCGGCGGGAACTTGTGCGTTAGTCTAATATCTAGACTGGCTAGAATATGTTGCTTTGGACAACTGGAGAAGGTCTGTAACGAATAACTGTATGATGATTGGCCCCCAGCGGCTTGCCAACCCGCGCCGGCGCGTCGGGTCCATCCATAAGCTTATTTTTTTTTAATTAGCTCTCGGCCAATTTTTGCACATGGACAGAAGAGGTCCAAACTACATCATACCTAGAGCTGAAAAGGAAAATATCAACAAAAATGAACGCAAAGAATCGGGGCGTAAATAAGGCAAACGAGATAGTTGAGGAGTTGGTGAACCTAAGCATTCTAGATCTGAGCATCTGGCACATGGCTTAACTAGGGACCCCTGATATTAATGCGCGTGCTCGCTAAAGCCGGAAATTTTCACTTTATTCTAGAAGAGTTCCGAGAATCGTTCGATGTAAGGATCTGGCCTGAGAAGGCCTGAGATATCTACCCAACTACGCATGAACATGCCGTCATATCATGCCATTTTGTCTCAAAAGAATGCGCTACTCGCGTGATTTTCGACCCTTAGGAAATGTTTACCATTATCCTCACAATCTTCCAATATCACATAGAATCGGTAATGACCGCAAACACATATCTCGTCACGCTATCCCATGCGCTAGAAATTTTTCTACAATGTACATTAAGCCAGCGAAGTTTAACGCATGACTCCGCAAAAGGCGGAACGAGATGTAGCGCCTTATATGAGTCCGAGGCGGTAAGCAACGTATGGACAAGGTATTAAAGACTTGGGGGAACGTATTCGTTATCTATGAGTTACGAAACTTGGATAGTTTTAAGAGCCTCAGGTTGAAACGCGTGCTTCGAATAATTGGACTAGTACTCAACTAATGCAAATTGCGTTGTCAATTATTTTTTATCTTCCTGCCACTGCCTTGCTTTAGCATACCCACCTCTACCCATACTTATAGATCTCTACACACTTCTGTCCACTTGACAAGAGATCTTTGTCTTCGAGAAAAAGAAAAGGAAGAAGAAAAAGGGAATACCCTAGGACAGCAACTAGCCGCCATGGCTCTCAATTACAAAGAATCAAAATTAGTCAAGGATACACTTCCGTCCCTACGCCAACATGGTGAACACATTTCAACCGTCTTTTATAAGACGATGTTACGCGATCACCCCGAACTCCATAACTACTTCAACACGGTGAATATGCACACAGGGAAACAGCCGCGCGCTTTAACGACACTTATTCTAGCCTTCGCCTCCAATATCATTAATATTAGCGAACTGACGCCGAAGCTGGAACGAGTGGCTCAAAAGCACGCCTCACTAAACATCCAGCCCGAACAATATGAGATCGTCGGAAAATATCTACTGCGCGCCTTCTCTGCCGTCCTGGGCCCTGCCATGACCCCTGAGGTGAAAATGGCGTGGACGAAAGCTTACTGGGTCATGGCAAAGATGTTGACTGGTCGAGAAGCCCATATCTATCGGGAGTTTGAGGACTGGCAGGGTTGGAGGAAATTCATGATTTATAAGAAGAAGAATGAGACTGTAGAGGGAAATATTGTCTCTTTCACTTTGAAGCCAGTCGACGGAAAGCCTTTACCGCTCTTCATGCCGGGCCAGTACATCACATTGAGAATCACAGTACCCGGCATGAAGTATGCCCAGCTCAGACAGTACTCGCTAAGCGATGCTCCCAGCCATGAGCAATACCGAATCACTGTTAAGAGAGACCAGGGGTCGAACTGGGATTACGCTACTAACAAGTCTCAAGACGATATTATGACAATATCTTCGGCAGCCAGTAGCGCTTCAGATAGCAGCATCGGCAGCGTGCAGCCGTGCAGGCCTGGTGTCGTTTCCAATTCGCTCATTGACGAGTTCCACGAGGGCGATACGATCGAGTTGACGCATCCCTCAGGCTCTTTTTTCCTGAATACGAAATTGGACACGTCGATGCCCCTCGTGCTCATTTCCGCCGGCGTGTCCGTCGCCCCACTAGTCTCAATGCTGAACACCGTGGTGGAGAAGCGAATCAACAGGCCAGTGTCGTGGATCCAGGCCTCCCGGCACGATGCTCCCTTCCAGGCGCACGTCGAGAACATGGCTAAGAGGCACCCGAATATGAGAACTAAGTTTTTTAAGTCGAGGCTGTCAGATAGCGACGTGCTTTCGTATACTTCAACTTTCGAAAACGACTTCCTCTCCCTCACATCCGAAGACCTGTGCCTGAGCAACAGCTCATCCGAGTACTACATATGCGGACCCGAAAAATTCATGATGCAGGCGTCCGAACACCTGCATCGATGCGGTGTAAGACCGGAGAGAGTGCAATTTGAGATCTTCTCAGTGGGGAGCTTCGAGATGAGATTGGAAGACTGAGCGAGACAGTGGAGTTCGTCCATATGATGGAGTTATTAGTCTTGAGTAGCCATCTACGGAACTACTTAATACGACGCTTCGTGATTGAGTTATTACCTCACTCTAGGGTTTATCCGACGAACCCAACACGAACCGGTTACATGCAATATATTAGCACATGTAGCTTTACTGCGCGAAACCAGCGAAGGTCGATCTTTGGCGTTTCAATGGGCCTTACCACACGCTGTTTAAACGACTACCTAGACGATGATCCATGGTAAACAACGGCCACGGAAAAAAGAACTGGCCAACACCAGTAAGAAAAAAAAAACAGGAACAAAGCGGATCCCCCCCTCCGCCAAGGAGTGTATAAATGCTAGGTACGGCTTTTGCCGAGACGGTTTGGAGTATGGCGTTGGAATTTTGATGCATTACGCAACCAAAAACCCCGATCACTCATAGCTAATTACGAACTGTTGCATGAAACGAAGATACCATGAAGGATGTACGATAGGATACGGAGGCCATGTCTTAGATTATTAGAGCTTATGTACCTTACGGTTTCATTTGGATGTAGGCATAGACAATTGAACTAATTACATACCTAACCTATAGTAATGCTTCTACACCAAACGAGTAGCCTAGTCGCTAACGATCTATTTCATGCTTTTTGACGTCTTCCGTCGATAGTGGCCTTCTTCTCCCGCTCATTGAATTCGTGCCGTAGTTGGTGCATTCCTGCAATATAATCTTCTTCCTCACCGGCGTACTGTATCCATAAGTTTTCGCACAGCTCCACATACCTCTTGGCTAAGTCCAACTCGCCAAGGCGCATGTATGCTCTAGCGACGACGCTGTAGTGTACGAGAAGTTGGGCCTCTAGCTTCTCCGTAGCTACTAGGGACTCTAACTCCGCGACAAACTCTTCGATCACGTTTGTCGTTAGGTTGGATTTTCCAGCAGCACTGTCGTTAAGCTCGTGATAGATATCATGTAACCGTGCCCGGTTCTTATCTGACGCTGCTCTTTGCTTCTTAGAAGAAGCGCATAGTGAACATGTACAGGCAAACCCCCAGTTCTTCAACCCTTCATTGCGCTCTTCATAGGACAGCCCCAAAGGCACATCTAACATAGAACAACATTAGACTCACGAGCATTAATAGTTAAAAAAAAAAAAAAAAAAAAAAAGTGGAAAGGGGGCTATGCATAAGGGGACATACAACTTTGTACTATCTCATCTCCTGGTTCGATGTCGCGCATTGCAATGACTTCCACTGTCAAAGTCCGTACCGAGTACCGCCAGAAAACGCTGCCGATGATTTAGCGTTCTATTTTTCGTATATTACAATGGGTATAGAGGTATAAACACATACTTTGGCCTGCAGTCATGGTTGATCCGCTGTTCATGTTAGCATCGAACATAACCATCTGCGACGTACAACTTACAGAACCAATCGGAAACAATCCCAGGTGCGGTATCTCAATCCCGAGCTCAACGCCAAATATATTCGTCCTGAGAATATCCTCGACGGTTTCGCCACCAGTGCTGCGTGCTAGCGACAGAATATCACCTTGCTGCTCCTCCGGTAGCTGGCGCAGAGCTCGATCTAGAACATCCTCGCGGAGCTCAGGACCTACTACGTCGAATAAACCCATATGCGCAAGCATGGCAGGATAGTCCACCAGCACGACTTCCCACTGCCGAATTGGACGCTGCGCAACTAACCCTTTTCCCTTTCCGGGTATGTCTTCGATCACGTAGGCCAGGTCGTTTCTTCCTTCCGCCGCAAGAGAACTAGACGGATGTTCTCTAAGCTTCGGGGGCACGACCGTGTCATCCAGAGCGTCCACCATACTCGCGGCGAGTACGGGCGTAGTTACGACACTTAGACCTTTATTCCCGCGGAACGGCTCGAACGTGTAAAGACAGAATTGCGGCCCTGGTGCATCGTCCGACAGAGGCTCTATGCAGTAAGGACGACGTTTCCAAGACTCCCAGGTCCCGGTGTCTATCGCTGACTCTTCATCTACTGGGGGTGGACATATCAGTGATTCTTGTTTGCGACCTAGGATGGAGCTGTGGAAGTCCAATGAGCAGATCCTCGGCTCTAATGGCTTGGAGAACGTTGGGAGTGGATAGAGGCTGGTAAGACAGGCCAAGACTACCATACTAGGAGTGCCTATTGGTAAGGAATAACTGGGCGCCATAAGAAATATTGGGCTGTGGGATTACTGTATGTGTTGCTTTCTATCCTCGCCAATAATCAACATGGTGGAGAGATGGGACATTAAAACTGAGAAGATTAACATAAACTCAACCACGAGGTCGCACCCATACTAATAAAACAAATAATTACTATAAATATTATTCGTAAAGGAGGATATGTAATCTGTCCAAATCATTCGGTCGTGCATGCTAGACATCATCGCAGGCCTAACACGGGTACCGGCTAAATGCACCGAGGCGGAAAGGACAGCGTAGCCGAAGCGCTGACGTTTTCAAGCATCAATTGCTATGAGTGAAAGCTACTTTATAGTGTTATTGTCTTGTCACTTGATCATGAAGGGTAGCTTATAGGACCAATTCGGCTGCATTGTGTTTATTAGGGTGCTACCGAGTGGTTCACATTATCAATCCCCACGTCTCAAGTCAGGGGCTAACATAACAGGAGATTTGGCCAACCCGATCGAATTCTTAAAGCTCTAACTCGATCCTCCTCCCCGATGTAGCTAATTTTCTTGCAGGTTTGGTTGCAAGAAGCCTGTCCTTGACATCTACGTTCGAAGCCAGAATGCGCGATTGGCCTGTCGTCGTAAAAAGAATGTTGAACGGAGTTCCCTTTTGCTGTTGCTTAAACAAGACGCTCAAAAACTCCTGGCACCATTGGCTACCATCGCCCAACTCAAGCCAATTCAGCCCATCGATAACACAATATTTCAGTACAATCGCATGTGTTAGCAGTACTTCCAGCATTTTCAAGCTAGTATCCCACGATTGTTTCGTCCCATCCAACATCTTAAATGTATCTTCCCCAACATTGAGAACATCCTCGTCTTTGCTAAACTGGAGCAACTGAGAGATCAAACTATATACTAGCCCCATCAATCCTACCTGCTCCATACTCATGCCGCTGCGTAACTCATCCTGTCGAGGTCGCTGGCAAAAATGCGAGATCACTGGGGCCTTTACCTGCCACGCTGTAGATACAACAGCCAGCGCAGATGCATGTGCACTCGTTACGCCCCTTGGCTCGTAAGGGCTTGAAATCCATAACATTCGTGCCTTATCAAGTTTGACCGCCCAGTCACTTAGACTCGGTAGAACTCGGTCTTCGGCAACCCAAAACTGACCAGTGCTAAACTTGGTATGTCCTTGGTCACCGATAATGAAACTCTCTATAGTAGGGCCGTAGATGCGGGCTTGGCCGCGTGTTATTATATGCTCCGTACCATCTTGCGTTTTGGGTGTTGGTTCCATGGTAAATGAGTTATCTTCGTCGGGCTTAACTTGGTGTACCATTCTGAGAGACTGATTTCCATTCAAAGTTGCTTCCATCATATCTCTCATACGGTGGCCAGCTATGGTATCTGTGACTTCGTAGTGCATTCGCTGGTAGCGCAGTTCGGCACTCAAGCGTTCAACGTTACTGGAGAGAATGGCTACCACCGCGTGTTGGCTAATTTGGGCCTCGCGATATAGCTCTTCGATTTCCTTATCGAGCTCTTTCTCGGTACTCTCGAAACCCGCCTTCAGAGTTTCGTTGAAGGAGAAGAATGCTCTCGTTAGCTTGGAATGTAAATACCACTTGATCACCTTGTGGTAGAATTGGAACACAATAGTATAGATATCTGCGATCTTCTGTCTTACTGCCTGAGTTTTGAATATCAGAATGTTTTTCGAAGCTCTGGCAACAGTTTCCGAGATGCGACGAATCGAGTCAGAGAGCGTTTCAGCAATTTCGCTGTGGTTTTTAGCGGCCTGGTTTATTCTGTCAGTTGTGTATTGTGTGACTGTTAGGAATGTAAATCCCATTGAGACTTTCTTGCTCTTCTTATATTACGTTGTAGAGTATGAGGTAGGGGAACAACTTCGTTGCTCCGCGAGGAACGCTAATTACGATAGGTTTGAAGCCAAAGCTACCCGTGTACAAAGAATTCCTTTGTTCCCAAGGAGTCTCAAGTAAGACTCCCCGTATCTTAGGATAATAAAGCAGCGGCCTAACATACCTTTACAAGACAAGAAAGGCTCGAGCATAAAACCGAAGTGTATTCATTTTGCGACGGGAATATCGCAAATATGGCTCTATGGTCGTCGAGGGTCTTGCACAATAGTTTAAAGGTCCTGTATATCTATCGAGCCACATCATCAGAGTCAATTTTGAACCAGTGTAAAGTCAGTGTAGAAGCTGGTAACTTCCGACTTACATGTCCATTCTTCTGCTTCCAGCTTTCTTCGAGATTGTTGATTGATGCCTCGAGCTCCTTCGGATCGCTTTCTACTAGATCTAAAAGCATGTTTGTTGCTTTTGACTTCGCCGACTTATGTGAGAATCCTATACGCTGAAGCAAGGAAGGCTTTTCATTTTCAATGAACTTGTTTACAGTCTTGGATAGTACGTCCTTTGCGATCTCCGACGCGATGAAGTCTTTTGACCTGGAATGAAACGTTAGCAAGTGCTTGGATCCGACCATAACGGAGTCATAGGCAGTATTACTGATTGTTACGGCTTTCTGTGCCTTCGTACAGTAATCTGAGACGCAATCTCTCACTTTCCTCTTCCTCCTCATCGATTTCGGCTTGTGCTGCCTTGGTTGATCTTTCTAGTTCATTTGAACCTGCAAGTTCATCCGTGAATCGGCGAATGATCTGCTGGTTTTTAAACGCATCCGCCTCAGGATCACGGAGCAACGGTCGCGAGGTCGCCATTTTAGTATGTATAATACTTTGTTTTAAATTGCTTACCTTAGGTATCTAAGGTAATATACCTGGACACTCACTCTGCACATAACACCCATCAAGGGCATGAATCTCTATCCCAACAATTTGCAGATTGCTCGATTGGTATGATTCTTCTCAGAGTCGTCTTGGAATACGTAGGGAGTCCTAGCTGCATATAACCTTCTTCTGGTTGTGACGTATCTAGTGTAATGTGAGATACCTAAGTAGGTAGGTCAGATATCTAGCCCCAATCTCCATAATAAGCAGAAGTATTTATATTTAGTATCGTATTGTACATACACCTCCACCAGGATACATTAGGCACCTGCATATCTACATGTTGGTATCTCCATATATTCCGCAAGTAGTTACTAGGGAGTTTTATATGGCAAATTCCCTGACATGTACTTGTTCACCTAGAACCTTCAGTCTTACAGCCTGTGTGAAGAAAAACTTTTTGAATTTATAACGTGTTTTTATTATAGAAATTATTTGATATGTGACTTGTAGAATATGCATGGGGCTGTAATATGGGTGCACAATCTCAGAAGGGTCTTGTCGCAATATACGTCTAGGTATGTACCTAGAAGGTATGCACTATAACAAATACCTTTTGGTGCAGTGGTGAAATCTGGTAGGTCTTCTTGGGGATGCTACTTTATCGGGAGCATATGATTGGTTTGGCTTCAGCTGTAACTTGGCCCCCAACATTACAGGAATACCTCCATTGATATTACTCCTTCTACATCATAAACTCGCAAGGCTGACACAGGCGAGGCTTTTAAAATACTTCTCCACGTTTCACCTTTACCATCAAACTGCCTACCTAAAGTAACTGCAACTCATCAAGGAAAGGAACTACGCCGGATAGCTACCGTAGCCATATCTTCACAATGGACGTACTTTCCCAGACGACTCCGCACGACTCCTTCCAGGGTCCTGGGGGCAATGATGTCCCTGAAAGAGATCCAATAGATTCTCACCTCCAGTTGGATGAACGTGGTAGAGGCGAACTAGGTACGCACGAGCCTATGCGTTACGTTTCCGAGCTTGTCTAACTTCCCGGGGCTGAACTTACAGATGTTCGAGAGTCATATACCTCGCCTGTTGGCAATACGACTCCCCTTACCGAAGTTTCAAGCACGCCCGGAGAGTCTAGCAGGAACCATCCTTCACCTTCAGGGGAGAAGGATTCTGCTCGTGATCTAACTGGGAGAGAATCACCCGTCAAGCCAGCAACTACCGAAAACTTCGTAACCATAATGCACGATGCCAGGACAGAATTCATTTTCCCTCTAGCCTTGTGCAAGACCTGGACGGTAAATTATCAATTGTTGTTCTAGGGACGGTTGCTTATCTCTCTTAGGGATTCGAAGAGCTTATCAAACGATCGTATAGAGATAACGACTGTGCTTTGAAGGAGATCGATGAAGGCAAATATCAATTGTATAATAATGGAAGAATCATCTTCCCTGATCACTGGGAACAACTCGTTCAACCAGGGTGGACAGTCGATATTCAACTCAATTCCAAACCTTGGGTTGATGGAAACTTGGTTTCTGAAGCTTCTGAAACTTCTGATGTAGATGAAGAGGATGGAGCTGAAGACGGCGACCCCGAGGGTAAGTATGATTTAAAGGCGACATATACGATTAATTACTACCAGAAACACCGATATGCCGTCGATGACCAGTTTCTTTACAGTATTTCTAAGGATAACCCGGTACCTTTAAAAAAATCAAGGGGGAAAGGCCAAGCCCTCCCCGTTCTAGAGGAAAAAACGACCGTACTGTTGGGCAGACGTGGCCGGCGCGGTACATCTCGATCCATCTCCCGCTCTCGCTCACGGACTCGCCGGAGAGTGAAAAATGTGCCAAAATTAAGCGACTGGGACCGCATCCAGAAGAAACATCTTCATATTCACTCTAGATTCTTGGTCAATGCTCTACGAGCAGTCACAAAATATTCATCCGAAGCACCCTCTGGAGATGAAGCGGATGACCGAGAAGAAGGGGTATTCGCACATCCCTATAAGGATTTGTTCTACCACCGCCAAGAGCTTCTAGAGTATAAAACTCAAACCAGTGGGATCCGGGGAAATCATACCGAGGCCTACAACGCAGAGTGCGATCGTCACATCGACTTTCTACTCCAGTTTCTTGAGAACGAGCCCACAATTCAAATTAAAGCCGTGGAAGCCAAATGGGCCAAGAAAATACCAACAACAACATTCGCGGGACTTTGGCTTTTGTTGAGACCCGGATCTGACGTTTACGTCTCTGAAAATGGACAGTTGAACGCATATGTAGTAGATGCGGTCTTAGATGGCGTTGAACGTGTCTTTCAAGGATTGTGGGCGGACAACGTCAAGAGCTACTCTATTAGACTGTGGAATCTGGTGTATGATGGAAAAGTCATCAAAAGGAGATCAAGATATGTCGACGTGCCGGTTTTCGACAATGAGCGAAATATAACCTCATTGCCACTATTCCCGACAAGGTTTCATGACGATGTAGACGGCGGCGCACGGCGGAAGGAACTCATTGAACGAGGCAAGATGTTTTTCCATTGTGCCAAGTGGCCTGCTTTCTTAGAATACACCGGTGCTGGGTTAAAACCTGGTTGGAAAAGGGTAAGTGGATATCTCTACAGCAGGAGTCGAAATCGAGAGACAGCTGCGACTAACCATACTAAACTTTAGTATAACCGAGCCAGAGTCGTTGTTGAGCACGAGTCTCATCCATGGGATAGCTTAGATCAGGAGGATTTGGAAGCGATGGGTGGTTGGAAACTTGATGTCGACGAGTGGGCGACCGAGATTAGAGAACGAGCAAAAACTCCGCATTGCGAATGTCATCGTTGCAGCGAAGTGGATGTTGGGAAAGAAAGATACGTATCTGGGACTTTTAGCGACTACGACAATATTGACCCGAAGAGCTGTGAGGGCCTTTCAGAACACCAGTACTTGCTATGCATGTCTCACATGTTTGCGTTTATTCTCAAAGATCGGACGTACGGTACGTGAACCCAGCCATAAATAGTGATACAGCAAACAGCAGATAGGTTTTGCTAACTTCGAACGCAGATCTCATTGATATCAGCGGTCTTCATCCTCCGAGAATTGCGAATAACTCTATTGACCAGTTGGTTATGAGGCCGGAGACCAATAAAAACACGATTAAAGCTATTGCGCGGACTTACACCGACAGCGAGAGTCAAGCCGAGTTGTTCAGCGCCGATTTCATTCACGGAAAAGGTGAAGGCCAAATCTTTCTCTTACACGGACCTCCAGGTACAGGGAAGACGCTCACAGCCGGTAAGAATTATGTTAGAGCGTTTGAGTAAAGTGCTAAGATCTGTTCTAGAGTCCGTCGCCGAATACACAAAGAGGCCATTGCTCAGCATCACTGCAGCCGATCTGGGCCATGAACCAGTCGAGCTGGAGAAAAATCTCCTCAAATTCTTTAGAGATGCTAATAGCTGGGACGCAATCGTGTTGTTAGACGAGGCCGATGTGTACTTAGAACGACGTTCGAGCAACGACCTAAAAAGAAACAGTATTGTGTCAAGTAAGACCCCATCCTACATTTCTATGACGGGAAGGAAAAGGATTGAAAACAGCTAACATCGTGTGAAGTCTTCCTACGCGCGCTGGAATACTTCCAAGGCATTCTGTTTTTGACTACTAACCGTGTAGGCGACTTTGACGAGGCTTTCTTATCCCGTATCCACGTAGCGATTGGATATGAACCCCTTGACAATGCAGCGCGGGAGCAGATATGGAGTAACCTCTTCCGCAAACTCAAAGAAGATCACAAGCAGGGCGGGCCAGAAATCCGCTACGAGTACGATGCTAAAGAATATGTCCGGAAGAGCGAGGAGATTAAGAAGTTAGAATGGAACGGTCGCGAAATTCGCAACGGTAAGTTGGTCCCAATATCTCGTGTCTATCTAATGTACCTTGAGACCCTTAGCTAAGTTTCACGCTTATAGCCTTTCAATCGGCTGTTGCACTGGCGCTTTACGACTCGAAGACGGCTAGGGAAAGTGGTGTTCCAGTTGAGGATTCTATCCCGGAAGTCAAGGAGGCGCACCTGAAAGAAATTGCCCACATGTCTATTGCATTCAAGAATTACATTACCTCTACCCATCAAGGCATCAAGGATTCAGATATGGCGTATAAGCTAGGAATTCGGGACGACAACTTTGGCAAATATCAGAAGGGGGCATGAATTGTTAGGGGTATCAAGAGATATGACATCTGATTAGTTTTGAAGTCAGTAGCTATTTATCTTATTATATAGATAATCGACCGTAAAGAATATCGGTACCTCCTTTTCGAGGTATATGAAGCGTTCAAGGGCAAGCGCAAATTCCGTGGTGCCCGTTTGCTTGTCGACAGGTCCCGACCCTAGGAGATCTGGACTCTGGATCATGCTGGCCTAGACCATCGTCTCGTGGCGTTTCGGGGGTTCTGTTCCAGCAAGAGCCGTCTTTGCTCCGTCCATCTTCTTCGACACGGCACCTAGTACGGCCTTGACCATGTCGTCGGCGCCAAAGCTAGCGGGCCAGCCCCGCCACGCCACAGTGTCGACTATGTCGCGCGTTCCCGCCTGTTTCCACATCTCGTCATCCGCATGCTCGAACTTCTTTCGCGCTTCTTCATTATCTCCCAGCTGGAACAGCATCACACCCAACTGGTGTCCAGGCGCGTTCATGTTGTCTAATTCTCTCGCGATCTCAATCAAAGGGGCCGCAAAGTCATCGTCTGATATGCCCGCAGTAATCACAATAACGTTAAGAGGGGCTCGCTGCGGATCAAGCTTCAGCTGCTCAATGTACCAGGATAGAATCTTCTTCAAGCGGGCGCCTAGTTTGCACCCGCCACCGGGCTTGACAGCTTGGAAAATATTTTGCGTGCTGTCCCTCTTCCCAGTATCGCTGTGGACCTTGCCGATATGGTTATATCCGGATTTGCGCACAGACATACCGGGAAAGTAGAACATGGGCCTGTGGTTGATGAAGTAGACATCGACACCGTTTTCATCGTACTTGAGACAAACGGGAGCGACGGCCTGAATGAGGGAGGACACGTCGCTCCACTGGCGCTTCATGTTTGAAGAGTCATCAATGATAAATAGGGTCTCAAAGTATTGAAGAAAGGAGAGCACCTCGGTGTGCTCAGCACCGGGGGTCTGAGGGACACCCGCAGTATCATCGTCGTTGGTGTAAGTAGCCATATTGATGTTTTGATGTTTTGACGTTTTGGCGTTTTGACGTTTTGATGATGGCTGGTGTTTGGGTTCCAACAATAAATCGATAATAGAAAGCTTTTGAAATAGGAGAAGGGGATGTTGGAGAGAGCTACTGTGTAAAGTATTTATATCATTCCCACTTTGGTTCGTATTGTTTATATGAGCTGTGCGTTAGGCGCTGAATCACTGGCAAGTCACAGCCCTGAAAATACACGTAATGAGGGTCCCCTCTCTGTTAATCCCCCGCATGATTAGGGGTCGCTTTCATTCAGGGATAATTATTGTGGGGTCATCAATCTTCTGCTGTGGTTCTATTGATCGATGGATCGACATTTTCGTGTTAGCATCGTGTTACTTGGTAGCTTATCAGTTTGGCGTAAAACAATACCGCCTTTTGGTGTTTATTCAACCAAACATTGATATTCGTTTAATGGGTTTTCAAGATACGTGAACGAATTTGTTATCAATGTCATTATTAGAAGTAGGTGTTATGTTAGTGGTCGAGGGGGAAAAAAAGCCCTTGGTCCTATTTGAATGAAAGGACATCTTTGATCACTGCCGTATTTTAAACCTGAATTGCGGTTAGCTGCCTAACTATGAACAATCAAACTCTACTACGACAATTCAATTGAGTTCAAAATTACTACTGGGCACGCATAAAGGCCCAGTTCACGTGAAGTAAAGAACTACTAAGTATCTTTTCTGTCTTGATTGAGGTATAAAGTCTACTAGGAGACCGTGATGAGAATGTTAGAAACCACTAGAAGACAAAAGCTCACAGCTTACAGCTTACCTTGACCGGACTTGAACATTAATCAAGCAATTACCAACATAATCTACTTACGCTACAGAGTCACTAATACAGCAGGATGCCCGCAGCACCATTGACCTCTGCCGGTAGGCTTGTTGCAAACCCGGACTTCAAGAGTGGCTGGGGAGCAGTCCTAACGCCCGACATCAATGAGGTAGTCCGTAGTGTGAGAAAGGAAGCCGGTGCAACATATAGGTTGCAAGCCGCGAGGGATGAACCCATCTCGGCCGCTTCTATGTACACCGCATTATTCTGGGAGGCGCGCAACTTTAGAAATTCGTTAACGGTCTTTACACCCGCTATCACAGACGAACTCAAGTTATTCGCAAGGGAGGATGAAGTCTACGGCACGGCTCGGGCCGTAATTAGGAAAAAGGCGTCTGAAAACATCAGCGACACTAAATTTCACCCACTATTGAAATCCATCCGAGACTCTAAATTCACACTCTGGCCCGTTCGCCTACCCTTAGAGAATATTTGGGTGACTATCATTTTACAACTTGGAGGAATCCCCGAGGACTCCCAAGAATCTCCTTTATGTTACGACCGAGATGTGGTTGCATGTGCTATTGTTGACCCTTACCCAAGTGCGCGCGAGGTTCGAAGAAACTTCGTCAAGGAAAGATTATCAGAGATATTAGAAGAGGGCTGCATTCGCTTCAATGATAGCGCCGTTATGGGAAGCTTTACAACGGAAGACGTTCGCGAAACATGGGCTACAGGACATGTGGCTTACGCCGTATGCCGAGAGTTCATCCGTCGGCTGAATGTCCTCAAATACCAGGAGGACTGCGGCCATTCGGTGAGCACTTTTCTCCTCTGGACTCCATTTGAGCAGCACCATGATGTCGACTCTTACAGGGAATCGATTATGGCTGCTTGCGCGCATCGGACTATTCAAAACTCTAACTACCTTATACGAATGGCGCTCGAGGTGCCCAGTAAGAAGTCGAATCACGAACCTGGTCGTTTAGATCCTCACGTAGAAGACCTGAAGGACGCGTGGTTTACAAAACCCAAAACAAAAACACCTCGTAAGGCAGAACTCGAAGTTCCTGAGCAGGAGAGTATCGTAGTCGCGCCTTTAACCCCTGTTTCCGAAAATGGGTCACACGTGTCACAGTCGAATTACCAGGATGAATCCGATGAGGATGAGGATGCGGATGCAGACGACGATGAGGATAAGTATAAGAACGAATATGTGCATGCGAACCTAGTACCTCAGGATGGTGCATATGCCTCTTCCTCTCTTACGCTTAATGAGGATGACAAGCCCGTGGTAAGTCAAATTATTCAAAGCATCGAAGTAGAGCATAATTATAGCCATGAAGAAGTGAGCGCCGGGGTAAATCAAGATCTGCAAGAGCGAGATGATGCTCGCTCAGAGGACCACCCAAAGGACCATCCAGAGGAACAACCGAGAGAAGTAACCCCAGCAAAGCGTGGACTGGATGACGAAGAGGATCCTTCTTCGAAGAGAATTAAGCTAGAGGATGCTGAATAAGTAGATCCGGGGACGAGTATTTGCTTCACGCGTTCTACTTACAGTATCATATTAGCAATGGGGTAAGCTTCCTGGATACCTAACTTTGGGTACCTAGGGAGTTATGATGTTTGAATAGGTACCGAGTTTATAAGAGTGTTTATGTTGGCGTTACTTACAATAATATGCTAGAGAAAAGAATCTAGGTACCTCTTAACAGTAGGTAGGTAGTTACCTAGATTCTATGCGATACCTATTTACCCCATCGCTATAGCAGTGTTTATATTTGGGAAACCACATTATATAAATTGAGATATCTCAGTCTTACTAGCGGAGTGTGCCAATATTGGGGAATTAATTGACTGGTGATTCGAAAACGGAAATCCTAATATTATTTCTCGACTATAGAGATTTGAACGAATTCTTCGCATTAGCAGCAGACGTTGTCTATTGTCGACATTGGCAGCGTTGTCAATAATGTCAACCAATAGCGATTGACCAGAGTTTAACAACGATCATTGTCTGGTATACAACAATAACTACTGTGCATTGTAAAACGATGTACAAGTCCATTGATAGCAATAAAGAGCTCTTTAATTGATGACACAATGCCAAGTAATATATACATCAAAATATGGGAAATGATCTCCATCCTATACAAATCTTATACAGTGTATGCGAACTAGATTGGATAATTTACATCGCAGTATGCTGTAGTATTCTCTATGACAGCAGACTGAAACTTTCCATCTCTTAGACCTCAACTTTCTATTATTTGCACGACGCAACGGGGCCTCCAGGCGCAGTGTACGTTGTGGGGTCAAACCCGTTGTACACATTTGGAATATAAATATTCTTGTCCTCAGCATTGTAGGCTCCTGGTAGAGAAATTGTGGGCGAACAATCCCCTCCACTTCCAGTTATCTTCAACTGCATACAACCGATGTAGAACTGGGCGCCGCCAACTGTTTGGGCTGCGTGGAGAGCCAACATTTCTGACCGGAGCTAGACAAGTGTTAGCACGCCAGGAGTTGGTCGAAATGATAAATCAAACATACCAGATAATCTCCGCTCTTGAGACCCGTAGGTAGGTTGAATGTATAGTTTCCGCCATCGTTCTGGATCACTTCATTTGCCCAGTGTCCATCTACATAGTCGCGCTCATCGATCTTGAACCAGCCCGCACCAACCCCAGATGCTTTAGCGGCATCATCCACAGGGCCGTAGAGAAAGTGAGTGATGGGGCCAGGGTGACCTGAAGGATCCCACCCTACAGTGATCTTGTCTCCTTCGCGAGCAGGAATTGTCTCTACCCCTGAGGGCACTTTGTCGCCTCCGACATTGCACACGATATCGTTGCTCTTCACATCTGTCTATTGCAAGGCGAACAATATACGTTAACACTTTTTCTTTATACTTTGAAAGGCACAACTTACTACTGGACTGTTACTTGGGGCACGGCGAATTCCAATCTCGTAACCTGGAGAAACGTCATTGACCCAAAACTGGTGAAGGTTTTGATGAGCAGAGACGGCCGCAGCCAGCGATACAACGAGGATTGACTTCTGCATATTTGCGGAGACAAGATAGGTAGGTAGGTAGGTGCTTAGCAGGATCAAGGCGAACTGCGAATATAGGATATGGAAAGAAACGAATAAGTTTACGATGGAGATGTATACACTTTACCTTTCTTATATACAACGGCGGATAGGAGATTTCAACAGCACTGACCACTTCACAGTAGCGCGCATAACAGTAGACGTACGATGCCCTCTTTCAGGCTCAATCTGCGAGGATGGGACGAAACGCTGTATTGGAACCACGGCGTCCGTTTCAAGTTGCATCGTAATAAGATCTTGGTATAGCTCATACGTCGGTGGAGTTGAATGAATGAACCATTTGGAAGCTTATCATGACTTCGACTTATTCGGTCCATCGGCCCGCGACCCGAGTAAATAACGTATGACGGACAAAGCCATGCAGTCCATGGGTGTGCATAGGTATCGCGATTGTCATGTTTCCCATTCGAAATTTAACGTAAAGAAAATTTGCTAGTAACCAAGGGTTTACTGATAAAAAAAGGTCTCAAGTTTTGTTAATAGGTGGAAAAACACAGCACTAACTTACGCGTCAATGTCTATTAAGGATTCGGAGAATTAAGAGGCACCTAACCCAACAGGTAACACGAAACATAACGGTCCGATTTCCCTATCAAGGCACTGAGCGCTAAGCTTTCAAGAAAGCAAAGTCTTTGCTCTAGAGAATTAATTAATATATTAAAAACTGGAGAATAAGACTCACTATAGGCAAACGTCAGCCCTAAACTCTACAGGCTTTATTATACTTTCTATAACCCAATTATACTCTTGCAATATAACCACTGGCAATAGACAACTTGGATCATATATACCTGGCTTAGCTTAGTTTACTTACCTGATAGCTTTGCGATTTACGAATTCCCAGTAATCATGGGAAAAGCCCACCGGGCGACTGAAACAAAAATAAAGAAATACAACACCACCAGTGGGCGAAATTATCCGCCTATCCCGTCCTCCAAATCCTACCTAAAGCCAAGACAATAATCCATATATGCGCAATCGGGTTGAAGGTAACATGTGAATGCCTTAACCTCTTAACTTCAATCCCCACAACTCTCTGTCTAGGTACCTCCTTATAAGTTACGCCCCGCAAAAGACCCTTTCATTTTACTCCCATTGACAACCTATTGCCAAGAGTCTAGCACTACCTATTCTTTAGAACAGTTATGAAGCTAAACGTGTAAAGACGTGTTATATACTCTTATGTAATACTGGTCACTATACATCCACAAGATGCTTCCGTCTGGCTGGGAAGATCCTGCTGTTCAACACCCTGATGTCGTCGTAACTATCAATTTTTCACCCTACCTAAACAAGAAGCTCAAGACACCATAGAAATCTATTCAATGTGATATATAGGCCTTCTACCCATATAATTGGTCTTACATATGCGTTAAAAAGCTTTAGCTTGGCATTAATCCTATACCATCTATGGTCCTCTTAACAATTGCCGACGCCAAAGGTCGAGATGAATTCGGTTGCGGGGTAGTACTCCAGGGTTTTGAGTAAAGGTACCTAACCTTAGACAGGTATATAAACTTGTTCGGTGAAGTCATAGGTTTGCCTATACTAGGTAGAAATGGTCTACTGTGGATGAAACCATTGAGGGGAAGCTCTTGGGCGTGGTCCTAAAATGCGTGGGAATACCGTTTCATTTCGTCTCTGGCGCCAAAATAATTGAGCGCCTTCGTAGTATTTTCATCCATGATGGCCTCTTTACGTTCCATAATTCTAACAATAGTGTCACGTCGCAGACCATGTGGTGAGGAAACAACTTCGTTGTTCCGCAAGGAACTCTAACTAGGATAGCTTTGAAGCCAAAGCTATATACAAACAGTCTCTTTGTCCTCAAGGAGTCTCAGGTGAGACTCCTGACAAATAGTCACTTGCCTTAGCCTCCACGTACGGCGGGCTAAGGCAAGCGGTTATTGCCAGAACACAGAATGGGACTCTCGCAAGCTTCAAAGGTTTGACTGGAAACCTCGAGTGTTTATAATGACCGATATTCTCAACGAACCGGACGATTCCATGTCCCTCGTCCGATACCTCCTTTACTCGAATGAGTTTGACACAAGAGGGATATGTGCAACTACGTCTTGGTGGCTTCCGAACACAACTCATCCGGAGGAAATTCGAAGAATAATCAATGCTTATGGAGAGGTTGTTGATAATCTAAATCAACATGTCAACCCAGATTTGCCATACGATAGCGCTGAGAACTTATTAACCCTTGTTACTTCGGGACCTTCTGTAAGCATCCATGCCTGCCTATCTTCGAAAGTATACGATATTTCCTTACTAATTCTTGAAAATAGATATATGGGAGAGCTGCCCTTTCAGAATCTTTGAGCGAAGGCGCCAAACGCATCATCCTTGCACTACAAGAATCTCAAGAGCCCCTTTATATCACGGGATGGGGTGGGACTAATACGCTCGCTCAAGCGTTACTTCATATTAATGACACCATGACTCCTTCGGACGCTGCTGAGTTGAGGTCGCGAATCAGATTATATACAATCTCTGACCAAGATGATACCGGTCCTTGGATTCGAGCTCACTTTCCAGATGTATTCTATGTTGTATCGATTCATTCATGGAACGATTATTCACTCGCAACATGGACCGGGATTTTCTTCGCCAACTGTCCTTGTGTGAATTCATCAGTTGTACAGAATCCTTGGTTAGACGCTAATATCCGCCTTGGGCCCCTAGGATCTCAATACCCACAAATCATATACGGTATGGAAGGTGATACTCCTAGCTTCTTATGGTTAATACAGAATGGGCTTGGTTACCGTGATCGCATTGACTGGGGTAGTTGGGGTGGGAGATATAATCGACCTCAAGCTCCAAGTGATTGGGCGGGTGGGATTGATACAAACCACTTCGTCGATGCCGTGGAGAATGTGGTCGGGCTTGACGGACAGCAGTATTCAACACCACAAGCATCTATTTGGCGATGGAGATCAGCTTATCAAGATGACTTTGCAGCTCGAATGCAATGGACTCTCACTCCGAACTTCACACAAGTCGGGCATCCGCCGGTCTTGAATATAAACGGTCAAGAGGGTCCCGATCCACTTATCGTGAAGGCCAAGGGGAATGAAACGCATACGTTCGATGCCAGCCTGACGCTTGACACTGACAACCTTATGGATAACAGCAATTTGGAGTTTCAGTGGGTTTTATATCGAGAGTCTTCAATATTCGAAGCAGATGTTCAATTGGAGCCCCTCAACGCCCCAGAGGGGCCGAGAGCAATAGTAGAAAGCAACGACGCCGGTTTTGCCAATGTGACACTTGGGACTAAGATCCAAGTTACTATACTACAATCACAGAAGAACCGTTCTACCGGGTTGTCGCCTGGTTTCCACATTCTGCTTCAAGTCACAAACAAGGCAGGCAAATACCCGATCAGGCGATACATGAGAGTAATATGCGAGTACGATACTTAAAAACATTTACCATGTTTCTTACTAGTTATTTTAAAATGTCTCGGGGTTTAAATTTTAAGTTGGGAATAGCTACCAGTCCTTGGGTACCTAGATGGGCTATATAATATGCTAAGCCTAGGTGGCTTTCCACTATATTTATAGGGGAGATTAGCCACTAGGCTCACTGTGGCTCCCCGCCCCCAAACAGTCTCTGTTTACCTTTACCAGCATATTTCCATGACACCAATCACCAATTATACTTAATTCAGCACATGATTTTAATAATGATCAATTCAAATAGTTCGTATTTTATGAAATGAAGAAACTCGCGATTTGATGCATATCACAGCCACAACATATCCGCCGTGCACATCGCCAAAGTACCTATTGCGGCATACTTATTTCCCACCCCAGACACGCCTGAGGAAGTCTTCGAGCTGAGTAAATTTATAGTCCGGTAGGAGTTTATTCCACTCATCAGTAACATCATAAGCACCGCGACTGACGGCAATTAGGACTCTCGCAGGTGCGGCCTGCATGAAGGCCCCAATCTGCTCAGGTGTCGCAGTGCGAAGGTCTGGAAGAGAAATAGCACCAGAATTTCTAATCTCAGCTTCGAGGTCTTCTTTCTTGAGCCAATGTACCTTTATCGGTCGCCCTATTAAGAATATTAGCGGTCGTCACTTTCAAATGGTCGTCCTATTGCTCTTTGGCATATGAAGGTTAAACACATACCAATAGCCTCTCCCAGTTTTAATACCTCCCCTATGGTAGCTCTAGTCCCAGTAATGCCGCCGATGGCTGGCCATTCACCCTCGTGCTCTACCGCGCGAACCACCACGCCTGCGATATCTTGAACTGTGGTCCATACAATAACATCGTTGAGCGATCCTTCAATCGCAACGGCTTGTTGATTCTCAAAGTCAATCGTAAATGGAACAGTTTGAACGTGAGTTGTTGTCTTATGCGGATGAGCGAGGTAGTTCATGAATGTGCCAACTTGGAAGCGGCTATATTCGATAACCTTTAGAGAACCTTTAGCAGTGGTATCTTATAGGCGATTAAATGGTACATATGATACCTTCTTCTGCTCATTGAGCTTCTCCAAGTAATGGCTGATCTCTATCTTGCCCTCATACCACGACATGGCATCGAGCGCAGATTCCAATTTCGCGCCACTTTTCTATAGTTAGTACTGGAGGGTTTATAAGTCCATATAGTGATTCAACTAGTTTATGGGCCCGTGATTTGGATAAAAGAGAGAAAATATCGTAAAATGCTGTTTACTTACGTTGCCCACTCGGATGGAGCATACCGTCTAACACCAGCCTCAATAGAAGCGTCAATAAGCCGCTTTTGGATGGCATTATCCTTGTCGAGGTGAACAGGTAAGAAGCAGATAACAGTTTCTACACCCTTAAACAAGCGAACCAATTCCGACTTGTCCTCGTAAGCCGTCTGCACCCATTCGACGCCGGGGAGGGATGGAAATTGAGCAGGGTCCTATGCTCCGAGGTCAGTGGTTTCTGATGGTTGAAGGGAACGAACAGAACGACAAAGATGGATTTCTTCAATAGTACCTACCTTACGGACCAAAGCGACTATATCGTGCTTCTTAGAAGCCACAAAAGCGTCAATGACTTCTCGAGCCAGTGCTAAAGTAATCAGTTAGTTTAAATTAAAAATGAATTCAACTCAGGAATACACCCAATGTTCATCAACTTACCGCTCGAAGCCGATGCAATCGCAACCTTAACCATGTTGAGTTATAAAATTGAAACTTTCGTAAATGTTGCTTTGGACTAACTATTGTTTGGAAGTTGCTGGACTTGCTAGGTATCAAGAGATAGTCTTAACTCTTGTCTAAGAGCCGCCATCTTATACACTTTTTCTACGCTTAACGATCTGATCTTTAATACAATGTGTTGGTAATACGGCTTGATCTTTTTCGCATCATACTTCACTCACGTAACTTCTGGGATGGTTTAGAGGTTGAACGTCCGAGCCTTCGGTCACCAAGCGGTTACGTGATCGGATGGAATTGCGCCGCGCCAAGCCGCCAACATAATCCCCTTTCCAACGGAAACAGCAGGTAATACTTGATCTGACCAACTCGCTGAACGGCTTGAGATCTTTAGCTCTACGATCACATAACCGTCGTTGCATCGAACTTAGATTCATATATATCGTTCGAGATGGTAGTAGCTTCCAGTCATCACCCGGTTAAACCGGTTAGAGATACTGAAGATTCTCTTCGTGTAAGCTCACAATCACACCCCCCCCCCCCCCCCCCTGTTCCGCAATTACATATCCTAACGTTAGGTACTTTACCGTAGCGCCGACGTGAACGGGGCCGGCGTTCCCAAGCTAACTTCAGAAAACGCCAAGCTGAGGCTAACCAGCATATGCAAGATCAAAGTCGCCGGCTTAAGAGCGCGATCGAGAAATTGCTTGGCGTTACACGTGGAGACGAGCACCCAGAGCTGCTCAATAGGATATTCGACGTAGCGGAAGCTGCGGGTATCGAGGCCAAAAGGCCGATACAGAGTCCTGATCTCCGGTCTAGACCACCGGATGCAGACGGGAACAATCATTTCCCCGTGTCTACCGCCGACGACGGTGAGGAAGACATAATCATAAACGCCAATTCAAGAGAATTTGTCAGAAAAGAGACCGATCAGGAAAACTCATGGCTTAGTTCGAGCCCACCTGCATCATCCACGGCGTCTACGCAAAGACTTACATGCGGGATATGGTTGGATCATCAGCATTATATGCGAGTTTCTGTCCCGCCCGATGACATTATACCATACATTGGTTCTGGGTCTAAGACATTTGCTGGGGATCTGTTTTGGTCCGTAATGGACCACGCTCAGAGGAAATGTACGCGCAGCCATCCAGAGACCACTGCTCTTATCCAGAAAGCGCTGAGCCACTCGGAGGCAACGGAGAATTGGACTATCACGTACATCTACGCGATGGTCGAGGCGAGGCAAGAGTACAGGCGCACGGGGTCGATAAGTGCGCAATATGCATCCGCAGCAGAACCGGATTTACCAAGTATAACGCGTAATCGGATTGACGCGGATTACCGTTCTCGAGGAATCGACCCGAGAAGATGGCTGTCTGCAACAGATATAGAGAGACGCGTCAAGACGATGATAGGAAGTGATTCATTTGCGATATTAGAGGCTGCTGCAAGAGGAGAAGGCGACCCGTCTTTACAAGAGTCGTTTGCGGTCACGAAGTGCAGGCTCGCTGAGAACTGCATATGCTTTGGGGATGGACCTAGATGGGATGTTGATATTATTGATGCGCTGTTTTTAGACTGGATGTAAGATGAAGTGTTTTAGGGTGTCTTGTAAATGAGGGTTGAAGGACGAGGATTCAAGCATGTGCTACTCAATGTACCTAATCTACCTAAGGTAGATAAATTGTAGAATTAAGACAGTCATTATAGGTATTTAGGCGATATCAACGTGAAATCAATTGTCAATTCAATTAGAGGTATCGGAAGCTAGTATCAAGTCTTACAGATAGTTTACTGATTTTCTTAAGACTCAATTGAAACAAACGGCCAACTCAATAGATCTCTCATGAGTCCTGAGTGTATTTGAACGTTTCTAAGACTAGCGCAAATGAGTTAACGTTGCGGTCTTTGGTAGGAAGTCATAGTTGAGAGCTTTGCTCATGCTTAGAATAGAGGTAGTTACTGACAATGCCCAACATGATCCATGCAACAAAGATGGGAAATCGCATTTATCTTAGGTACATAAGCTTCTGACTTGGTAGTGTTAGAAACTGAGACGTGATCGCTAATGTTCTTCTGAGTCTGCCTAATTAAGACTTAAAAAGGGTTCTTTATCTCAGATAACTCCTACATTGTAGAATGTAGTCTTTGCTATAGTGTCATGTTAGTGAATAAGAGGCAATGTTACAGCGACTAACCCCACTATTAGAGACGCCTCCTAGAGAAGAAATAGGCTATCACACATAATACCTGCAGACCACCTTATGGAGATCCTCAACCCCATTTTTTTTCCTCTCTTCGTTGAATTTAAAATTTTATTAATAATTTTACGAATACCAAGAGAAATGAAGCAGCTAGGTAGTTTTTGTCATCCTTAGGTACCTAAGGTATCTAATGTCAGGTTAGACTTCCGTATACTATACGGTGCATCCCGCTTAGCTAAATCAAATAGTGAAGGAATAAACAAGCAATTGCACCGCCACGACCACCTCACGGCGAGATGAAAAGGGTTAAAATAGGGGCGTCGATCCTCCACTGCCACCTGGTTAGGTAGCTAGTATAGTGGCCGTGATGAGTCAACGGCCGAAGTATATCATAAAGATGCCTAGCAAAAAATATTATTGGCCTGAATTTTCACGATTGTTGATATTATAGGCTTTATGCTGATTGTTACTAGTCTATTCTACTCCACATTCTGCAAACTGAGACACTCTCGCGATGGATATTTAAATCGACTAACTTCCAATGTAGGTCTTAATTCTCTTTGTGGTCTTTTCCTGCGTGTGCTTATGTCCCTATAATCACAGGGTGGTCACGATAGTCTTTACAAAGTACATTGGTTAATCTGGCTATCAATAACATATTTCTCTGATATATTGCGCCGGACTTTCAATAGAAGATTTCCACTGTCTTGAGGAGTTCTCTATCGTCAATCCGATTTCTTCATTATCAGCCAGCCCGAAGAAAGCTATTCCTACCAACTTGTCGTCATGGCTCATCAGCACACCACCGAGTCCCAGTCGAATGCCGGCAATTCCCTTCGACGAAACCGCCTTATGTTAGATATCAAGGAACTTATGGAAAATCCTTATCCTAATATCGCTTTTCATGTATTCGACTACGACCTTTCGGCAGCATGCCTAGTCCTTACGCCTTCTAACTATAAGCCCTTGCACCTTACCGTGTATTTTTCACCAATGTACCCTCTAGATCCGCCACAAGTCAAAATGAACTCAGACGTCCGCCATCCTAATGTCTATAATGACTACATATGTGCCACCATTCTACGGCGCACCGACGAGCATACACCGGCATACACTCTGAAGGGTATAGCTATCCAACTACTTAGTTTCTTCTCCAGCGACACCGTCGAGCAAGAACATGGTGGTTTCAAAACGAAACTGTCCGAATTCAGGGCCGAGGATAGGCAGTTATATGACTCATTCATATGTAACTACTGCTATTTCGGACAACCTCAGTGGAAATCCCCTCAGAAAACTATCTCATCGCGGCCTTATGATGCCCGCGTGAGTAATAATCCGGATCAGTGGCCTACCCTTCACATGGCTCGGAAACCTGGTCGACAACAAACCCAAAGCACCGAAGATAAAGTAGACACACCTCCACCTACGAAGGTTGCGGTTTGCAAGATCGACCATCTACCGAACGAACTGATGCTGCTTATTCTTGAGCAGCTAGACTTCGAGGATTTGACGAGCTTTGCTGCCGCTTGGCCTAGGATCAGTGACATAGTCAGGGACTTCGATGTTATCAGGCAGCGTGAGCTTCAGTGCTTCTGTCTCAAGGAAACTTACCATTCCGTAAACCTCGGCGTCGGTGTATCAATCAAGAATGGCCATATTGCCTCAGAGTTTGACCTTCTTTCTCGGGAAGCCTACAGACACTGGAATGTTCGTCGGTCTGTCAATAATCTTCAATTCGAGCACTGGCTTCCTTTACCTATCTCTCGCGGGCATTGGGAGAGAGTCAAGAAGTCCGTCAAAATTGCCCTAGATGCAATGGTACAGAAGATACCGAATAAGGGGACTTTCACCGAGGTTCAAGTGCTGTTCACGTTTATGACTGATGTCGTTGTTCGACTTAACCAAGTAACAGACATTCCGGCGAGCCACCATTCTTCCAAGACTAACCTTCGTCATGCATCGGAAAAGGCTATTGATTCTTACTTCCACTTGTTCCACTTGCTGGTGTGCCTTGCTACGGAAGATCACACACTAGTAACGCATGCAAACCGCCTCCTACAGAACTTTATAAGTGGAAAGCGATCCAAAGTCGATTGCCCTAACCTGGGACATCTCCTCATCGCCTTGTTGATATCAGACATGGAGGTTACGGAAGGGCTTATAAAGGCCATCATCATCGAAGCGATTACGAGAAATGTGGTCTGGCTTCTTGACAGCAAAGGATCCAACATGCCTGAGCTGTCATATTTGGAGCGAGACCCAGTATCAGCTTACCGCCTGGACCAGACTTTCAGGGGCTCGCGAACTTCTTATCGACTTTTGATGTTTTCAGAACTATTCCGGCGCACCGCACGGCCTTCCCACACGAAACCGTTGACCCGAGTTCGTGACGAGCTATTCGACCGCCATGGTGCTCCGCCCCGCGGTGCCGCTCAACAGCTATCAGAAACAGTGCGGCGCCTACACACTATCAATGATTTTCCAGCTTTCCTCAGAGAGATGGGAATACAAAAAATCCCGGACGCCCAGACCTTCACTCATCTGCTGCGTAAGACTGTACAGTCGAGCATGGAAAAGGGATATTCTAAGCAGGGAATACCAACCGAATATGCACTTCTATTACGGATAGAGAAGGACCCACAGGTGCTGATAAGTGACCAGGAAGCCAAATGGCTTAAAAGCCATCAGGATGTGCGCGCTGCCAACCACTTGCAGAGCTTCTTTCCGAACAACTGGAATCGACACAATCGCCAAAGACGAGCAGGCAGTTAATTTGCTCTTTATGAGGTAAACCATGTGTCTAGGTACCTATGTAGGTACACCGCTGCGTACTCTGCATAGCTTAGAGCAAGAGTCGTGAAAATGTTCTGTAGCGCTTCGATGTAGTACATCGGTAATCACCTTATTTTCGGTGGCGAAGGGAGCTGGCGATGCTCGATGCAGATTTGGTGTTTGCTTAGGTACCTAAGGTAACAACTCTAGTCCTAAGTCATGACGGCAGCAAAGCCATTCCGTACGAGAATGGATAAAATAATAAATACGTTAAACAAGCAAAAACATGTAATTTCCTATACAGTGATGGTGTTGACTGATAGCGTTTGGGAAATGTACCGAAAAGAGTATGCGCCAAGGGAACTGATTGGATCAATACGACAACTTTTAGGCACTCAGGGGCCAGCAAACAAACCTAAAATTGTTAGTTTCCCCATGAAGTCCGTATGCGAATACCCTCGATATGGAATTTGAAGGGACGACCTTGTGGAAGGTTCTACATGCGCTAAATTGCATAAGACCATATATCACGCTAAACCCTTGGGAGCTTAGTACGGACGGTAGTACCCGTTCAATCTTCAAAGTTGAAAAGTGAATTAATTACTCAATCTTTTTCTTTCCTTTCGGTCTTTTTTCTGGATCGCAATATCTCCTCGTGGAACTCACTGAATCAAAGAAACGATTGTTCTCCACAATCGATTGATTAGCGTGTTGTTCGCTTGAAGCTCGTTATCATTCCAGGGGTCACCGTTAAGCTGGGGACGACGGGAGAGAAAGGGATGGAACAACGTGGCCGTTATAGTCTTAAAGAACACATCACAGCCTCATAACCACACAACCAGCCAAGTATAGCCGAGTACGGGCGACTAAAAAGGATTATCAAATAATTTGGAATGGGTTCAATCATTTGTCCAACCAATAGTTCATTTGCATGTCTTCCTTCCCAACGGCACCGGATGACCGCTGCTTCTTATACATACACTGCCACATCGCTGCTTGCTTGCCTGGCATTAACACGGACGCGATATCTTTCAGTTAAAGTTAAATACACGGTTTAATATTTCATTATGGATCGTGGAGAGGGCACAAAACAAGAAGCGAATTTATCGAACTCCGAAATCAAGACAGATGGAGAAGATACCCAAAGCATCAGCGTTTCCTCTGATATCAGATCGATATCTATCTCAAGCTCCCATGATTCCTCGGGTAATATCGATGATGTCGAGGAGCATCGTAAGATGATGCTAGCTAGTTTGCTTGAAGATTACATCCGTGCTCGTGCTGCCGAGTGGCTCAATACCACCAACCCGGGACATAACTATACGAGAAATTCACCAGAGATTCAGCCTCTTGCGAGACGACTTTTCGCAGACGCAAGTCGCACACTATCAGCAAATGGAGTCATGTCAGATTTTGCCGCGTCTGACGCTCTGAGAAACTCTCGTCGCCAATACCTATCAGCCTTAGACAATCTGGTGGCTGGTTCTCAAGCACCTGCATCTCCCTTATCCAATGCGATGCATGACTTGGTTCTTGGGACGTCCCAACTTACTCTTCTACCGCATCCAGCTAATGACTCCAAACTGACCCTCCAGCCTCACCCAATAAGCCATTATCAATCCTCGTTTAAAGAGTGCGCCCTCTTAGGAAAAGGTGGTTTTGGGAAAGTGTATAAGTGTTTTAACCCATTAGATCAAGGAACGTATGCGGTAAAGAAGATTCAATTGTCCCCGAGGCTCGGAAGAAGGTTTCGCGATGGGAAGCTTGAAGAGCTTCAACATATCTTACGCGAGGTACAAGCTTTAGCCACACTGGATCACCCTAATATCGTGCGATATCATGCTACATGGCTTGAAGAGCCTCATCCGTCACAATCAATTGAAGTCGCACACGGTACGTGAATATATCTACCTACCTACCTAGTTAGTTTGCCGTTTTACCCCTATTTACCTGACATGATTGACCGTACGAATGCATGCTATCCACGTAACCGAGCCTCGACTTGACGTAACGATAATTACTAACTTCCAATTTAGGCTCCAGGACGAAGGCAGACGTAGGTCAAAAGAAGCAGTTGCTATTGGAACAATGGCCCTTCTCTGAAGACGAAGAGCGCAGGCCAGAGCCGTCAGTAAGCGGCGGAATTGTTTTTGCAGAAGATACCCAATCTTGCCGTGATAGCAACGCTAATGATCAAGTAATTAATGAACAACAATGGTTTGAGAAGCTTACCTCTGATGAAACTTCTACTGAAACTTCTACTGAGAGCCTTTCCTTGTCAAATCCCAGCGATATATTTACCGACGGGAAAAGCCACCTAGCAAACACGAGCGGAAATCGGGGGACGTTCGACCCAGTAGGACATACCTTATACATACAAATGTCCCTATACCCAATGACACTAGCTCAGTATATATCTCTTTCTTCCAGCGGGCATGAGGCCTTAAGACACTGTTTTCATCTTGTCCCAAGCCTTAGGCTCCTTCATGCCATACACGCAGGGTTACGGTACGTCCACGCTAAAGGTTTCATACACCGAGACATTAAGCCGGGCAACATATTCCTCTCCTTACCTGAGGCCGAGCCAAGAAGCGGATACTGTAACCTTGCATGTAATTCTTGTCGGGCACAGACCGGGAATCTACCTCCGCGATGGCTTAACCCGCGGATTGGTGATTTTGGGCTGGTAACCCAACTTGCGCGCGGGGAGTTGCCCCTATCAATTTCAAGAGACTATAGCTCGTCAGCATCGAATCGCCCTGTCGGCACTACGTACTACCGGCCACCATCGTCAAAAGATGCCGACAACGAGAAAGTCGACATATTCGCCCTAGGTGTGGTGTTCATCGAAATGGTGTGCCCCTGCGCAACAGCCATGGAACGGGTCGATATGCTTCAGAGACTGCAGATTGGCTGTGTACCAATGAGTCTGGAACAGGGTCTCGAACGCGAGGGCTATGCCCCTGAGGTCATTGAAGAGGTTGTTTCACTGGCAGAAGCGATGGTTCGTCCTGATTCGAGAACCAGATGGTCCAGTCGGCAAGTAGATGGGGCGATCGAAGAGGTATTACGGAAATGCGAAAAGCCACAGCTTACCTAGTGCTTCTTCAAGATAGTCATCTTTGTGTTAGTTTGATTACTAGGTGCTGTTGCGTGCGCCTTAAAATTATGAGCCTTCGCTTGAATGCCATAATTGAGATTGGAGCTCTTCTTTTTTCGACGAAAGACACTCTTCATAATATATGGATGGTAATAATAAGAGTATAAATTTCAGCTGCAAACATATATATAGCAAGGATAATCCAGACATGAACCCTCACTTACTAGACATGTCGGTAACACAGCTCAGTCTGATTTGTATAAGTTTTTGAGTGTGCTCTACAGAAGTTGTTATCGCGTAAAAAGAAGAACGATGAAAACATACATTAACTAATACCGTAAAAACTTAATACTATATGAACAGTATATCAGGGATAAAAGCTATTATAAATGCTAGAGCTTGGTAAATAAGGAATGTGTAGTTGAAAGTTATTGTTAGCCCATAGGATTTATTCTATTTTAAACTAGGTTCCTACGATCGCGTTGTCTGTATTCAACGTTGATATTGCTAGGACACCAGGTCAGAGACGTAAAAGAACACACTACATGTTCCCGTAATTGACCGTGGCTGTGCTCGCGTGCAACTACTTGCACGGTTACATGAAAGCTGAAATACGAATGCCATGTACCCAATTGAAAGCCTTGGCGCTGTGGTAGGGGTCCAGATGGGGCATGTGCCCTTCCACTGCGGGATTACGTATGTACCTAAATGCAGGGTGTTGCAGGCGTCGATATAGTTAACACAAACATGTATGTACCCACATACCCACATATTCGTTCAGAGTTGGGTACCATAGGCACGGCGGATCGCAATGTCTTTTTGGATGTTCAGTACGAGCCAACCTAAATATCGTACCTTAGGTACCTAAGGTACAGGGTAGTTTTACCAACATTGGTAGGTGCAGTACATGTATATTGTATGTTTGCATTGTGATTTTTTTTCTTGGCGCCCGAATTGTCCAAACTATCGTCATCCCGACCCAAATGGATTTTCAACCAAACATCCTATTATTTTATTATTTTCTCCAACATCACAACTCCCTAATCGCCTTTCGCAAGTTTGTCGCGGCGGGCTTAAATCTTTTCTACCGTACATATTCGAACCTCTTGACCCTATCGTAGTATCGAATATTAAATAACCATCATCATCATTATCATCGCCATCTTCCAAATCCTTGCACCTATACAGTTCCCCCTCTTATAGCTCTTCCCGCTTTGCCTGTATTCAATTTACGACAGCGATTCGCCTCTTCGCCCGCATCCGACCAGATACCATTCATCCGTCTGCTAACTCTGTGATACCTTTCTTAACACCTACCTACGTCAACACGGGTTATTCGGCACCCCTTGATTTTAAACCTTGAGGCGCATTGAATAATTCGCCTGTTTGTGTCGTCGATTACGTTGGACCTATTCTCCTGTACTTTGATTTCCCATTTATTTATCCCTTGCCGTATCCGAAATCACGAATTTTATTTATCCTAGATGTTGCGATAGGTTATAAGCCATTCCGCGATTTGCTACCATGAATGAAGGGTCGTACAATAATGTCGTCCGGAGCAACAGTCCGTTCTCCCCAATGTAAGTTTATGCTCCTGTCGTAACAGCCCACAATATAGATATTCATATTGTATTTTATCCACGCATACCAATCTTAACTACCTAGTCTATTCGCTACTGACACCTATATTTTCCACGTAGGACGCCTTCTACCCCCAATACGTATAAAGCAAACGTAAATCGAACGAAGACAAGAAAATGGGTAGAAGCCAAGGTTCAAAGCTACGACGGTGATGATTGGGGTAATGAATACGAGGACGAATATGGCGAACCCGAACCGGAACCCGAGCCTGCACCTAGGGTCGCTGCGTTACGACAACAATCGAACACCCAGCAACCGAGAACATTCTCTCAATCTTCAGTCGGCATGGTTAGCTCATCGAACAGACTGGGTCCTTTCGGGGCAAGAGATCCCAATGGCCCGCCATCTTTGCATATTCAAACAGGATCGGACTCAGGTCCTCGAGTAGTCGAAACTACCAAGTCTGCCGATCAAGGCTCAACATCGTCTCGCTTCCCCCCTCGTGACACGAGTAGGACACGTGAGGAAAGTCGACTTAATGACAGGAATACCCCTGAATTAGGTTCTCGACCGTGGACGCAAAGAACATCATCGCCCACAAAATCTTCGGACCTAGTTCGATCTTTAGACTATTATAACCGACCGGATGAAGAGAGGGAGAAAGACGGTAGATTTATAGAGTCGGGTGGACTGGCTGTAGAAGGCAGCTATGGTCGGAATAATATGCTTGGACCACAGGGAGAGCCTACGAACCAGCGACAACTATCTACCAGTCCCAAGTTGCCCGACCTGGCACGTATGTCTGGGTTTGGCGATGATTTCTTCTCGACTGCTGGAAATTATAATTCTCAAGCACGTCCAGGTTTATCGACAATTCCGGATGGTCAACAGACGGATGGAGCAGGGGACACGTCTGACGAATTAAGTAGACTGAATAACGAACGGCGCGGCACCTTTGGAATCTCTGAAGAAAAGAATCCCTCAAGTACTTTGGCGGGACCAAAGCTCGAACCAAACCCCCCAATAATTATGCCGCCGCTCAGCGCTGATTCTGAACCGAATAAGAGTAACACTGTCAATACACCTAGCCAATCTGCACCATCTAGACCTCAACTTCCAGGCACTTGGGTGTCCGAAAGTATCAGTGTCGGTTCAGGGGCCCCAACGCCCACGGAAAAAGTCGAAGGGTCCGGCCTGGCCTCCTCGGGCGGCGCCGCGAATACTAACGCGTCTCCAATAAGCATGAGACACGCAGAACCCGCTGATCTCGAACCAACCACTGCTGTTCGACAGCTGCCATCAAAATACGACGACTTAGACGCGACGGCGGAAAATAAAGCTCTGCGTACGTCTAAAGAGGACTTCAATAATACTGTTGGGAAGCATGACCAAAAGGTAGCATCGAAAGTAATTGCTGCTGGACCCGGTTATCACCCGACGCCTTCTTCTCTTCCACCATTAAAGACGGATAATCGCCTCTCTTCATTGTCTAATACTACTTCACCGGAGAAGCAAGATGATTCCGAAGTAATTGGTATGGGACTACCGATCTTACAATCGAGGGATTCTCTCCCGTTGTCTTCTGCTCATCAAAGTGCGACGAGTAGCTCAAGTTTTGCTCCTACAGCGCCGTTAAATCCACGGCGATCCATCATTGCTCCAGCAGAGGTTGTGACACCCACGATACAGGAATGGAAGTCTACTCCAAGCACTGTCGATACTGCATCTCCTGAGAAGGAAAGCGACAAGTTGAGAGAAGAGATAATGAAATCTCTGAGCACAAGTCCAGCTACTACACCTGATGCGAATACTGTCCTCGACGCATCTAACATGGCCTTTGATCCAGCGCCAGGCAGACTGACCCGGGAGAGCACTTATTTATCTGGTGTCTATGATGATTACTTAGCGCCAGTCGAGGACAAGTCTCTCCAAGAGACAGGTTTACTTCTTAAACAGGGTTCTGCGTCAGCTAGTTATGGAATGGGAGAGACTGAGACTGAACCTGAGCAGGTTCTACAGGAGGGAAATACCTTCCCGGATATTCGTCCTTTGAGTCCACATAGAAGCCCGGAACCAGGAAATGCGAACTCTCAAAACCGGTTCTCTTGGGAAAATGATACAGGGAAGAATACACCCAATCCTGCCGTCGTGGTTCCAAGTGTGTCATCAACTCCGAGTGATTCAGCTAATGATAACCGGATTGAAAATGAACCTTCTCAAGCGACGGAGCCGAATGCGATCGCTACTCTCCCAAGCGCTCTCAAGGTCCGAACGGAGAGCCGCGCCACTATATCCCATCAAATTTCTGATGTTAGCAGTCGTGCTGCCGCAGATCTATCGATAACCAGTTTTGATTCACCGTCTCCTGTTTCGCAGGTGACGGATAATGGTCCTAGAACTCAATCTGCAGTGCCTGAAATATCGCGTTTATCGTTAGCAGAGGAGAAAGAACAAGTCTTGGTCCAATCATCATCAAACACGTCGTCGACCGAACAACATCCTGCCCTAACACAACCCGTCGAGCCTGCAATTGAGCCGCCACCTGCCCTTCAACCCGCCTTTGCAACTCATCCGTCTCCTCAACCAAAGATTATGGCGTTCAGAGATATCCTTAACATCGTGTCAATTGAACAGAGAATACAAAAGTTCGATGAAACGCGGACCCAGTTCTATTCCATGGATTCTGGCTTATCAAATTGGATTTTGTACATGCAGAGCCAGCCGGAGCATAGAACAGATTCAGCGATGCCAATTGGAGGACGAATGTCTCCGGGTGTTAACTCTACATCTCAACAACCATATCGCCAACCATATTCAAATTCCAACAGCCCTGATGCCCCAGCGCAACGCGGAAGGGCTGCGAGTAACAATTTGCAACACATGTTCACAGGTCCGACTATGACTAATTTGGGCTCCTCTGGTGCTCAGGTTGGGACAAAGAGTAAGGAATTTTTACAGGCCGCAGGGGCATTTGGTAATAAGGGTATGAAGTCGGGCATGAAATTATTCAATAAGGGCAAAAACAAGCTTCGCGGAACAGGCGACAAGGGCTTTTTCCAATAGCATTACTCCTATCTTCCCCCCTTCGTGTTTTACCTTTCGATTAAGGAGGTCGTATGAGAGCAACGAGTTTATGTTGCAGCGCCGCATTCTGTCTGGACTAAATGATAAAAATTGAGGGCGGAGAGGGCTCTTGTGTGAGGGGCGGAGGCATTGTTTCCCTGCTATTCATATATTCCAGCTCAGGCTTTTTTTTTTTTTTTTTTTTTTTTTTTTTTTAATCTGTACTGTACTAATTCATCTTGCGAGTACGTGCATTTCTTATTTGGGTTGGGTGAAAGAATCTGGGCGGCGATGTGTAGGTTGTACGATTTATCGGGAGCATGAATCTAGTCGAAGGATGGAAGTAATTCGATTTAAGATGGCATAATACTAAAATGAATTCCGCTGCTGGTCTTGCCTATTAATACCGCGAATAAGTCCCTTACATGAGACTGTATTGGAACTTGGCAGAAGACATCTACGTCGGTGCTATCGGGTAAATACCCGAACCCGTGAAAGACCGCGTACCTTAGGAACGGATTCGTACAGCGTACCGCGTTCTCAAGAGCGGCCTGTCAACTGGGATATGAGGCATATACTGCGGTGTGTCCGCGCTGTTGCGCAGCACGCCCCGGTTACGCATCTTGAAATATTTTGGCAGTGATTGACCTATTGACTACTGTCTATCTCCTGGTTGGCTATTGACAATAGAAATAGACGGAAATGTTCCTAGTCCAACCTTATCATCCTAGGCTTGCTGCTCCGTGTTTATTCAACTTGTTTAGCAATGTTACCTTACTCCATGCGTTGAGCATTGACGTGCTGCTATAAGGAAAAACCTGGAAATTGCAGGAATGTATTAATAGAATCTTTGTTGGTGCCAGATACTTACCTGTCGACGTATGGAATATATATCATGCTTTAGGTAAGTACAGAAGAGAATATAATTATTTATTTCTGTCACTATACGTCATTAATACGACATACAGCAAGGTACCTATCACTGTTGGTCGCAAAGCTCTATAATTCGAGAGGAAACAGGGAGAATAGTGACAGTTATCCGTGGGATCTTAATAGTAATATCACTATTAGAATATCACTATTGGCATATAGGTACCTAGGCAATAGCATGTCCAAACCTCCACCGCGTTTGCACGTGTGGACAGGGGGTGATGATCCTTCGCCCTACCAATCTTCTCAACTATTGTCATGGGCGATATGAGCTATGATTGGTCGCTACAAAGGTGATGTGAAAGAGACATTCAGCTCCCACAGCCACCCAAGCCGCGGGACTAGAAGCAGAGACCAGCGGCAGAAACATTCTCCACAGTTATATAGGACTTTGTTATTATTACGCCCCCAACCTCTAGAGTTGAGGTTAGTTGGTTTAAAACTGCCTTCTTTTAAGCCCCCAAAGACTCGCCACCACCACTATGTAATCGTCTTCATCACCACATCCTTAGCTCGTATTTACTATGTTTCTGCCAAATGACTATTGGTGCCTGAAGCTAGGTAGATAGTTGAGCGGCTAAATAGGGGCTACGCAGTGTATAGTCAAGCTAGGCCTAAGTCAAGCAGCTATCGTCCGTAGCACCTGGAGGAGCATTGTAGCCCTACTAAAAGCCTCTTTAGAGAAGCGGCTAAGCTAAGTCCAGCCCTGCCAATCGAGTTCGTTACTAGAACCCAGAGAGAGCAAAAAACGCCTAGAGGCACAGACAAAAAAAGGGTCGTACCGTAGTGCCATGGCCCATGGTGTCTCGGCCGTCTCGTCATTTTATCATAAGAGAGAGAGCCTAGCTGGCCTGGCCAGCTTTTCAGGTACCAAAGTAATAAAAATCGGATCCCACCAATCCACCATCAACCCCCCCGTCCCCGTCCCATCCGCCATCTTAGCTCCATCCCAGCCCTTCTGCCCTTCTAGGCATCCTAGTATTCTCCTAGCATCCTGGCAATTTCAATTCCAGATTTCGTTACACAGGTGCTTTCGTCGGGGACGCGAACACGTTCGTCTCTCACCGTCGCTTCTAACTCTCCTGTTCCAAACTCCACCCTCTTCAACTTCCTCTCCAATTATCGACATTGTCATAGTCTATGTCGGACACTCGCTCTATTTTCCGAGCTTGGAGTTGCTCACCGTAACTGATTTATTATTTAAAAGTGGACTAGACTGTATTGGATTATATCTTCAGTGGGAGGAGATGCTTGTTCTCACCCTTGTCCTTCGCGTATTCTACTCCGTCTAATCGCCAATTTCGCAAGTCGCACGCCTTTTTTGGTCCGGAATTCGCATCTGAATATTATTTCGCGACGACGCATACTGTCTAACACTAATCCCTCTCCCCGTCTCTCTCTATATCTCACTTGGGTGAGTCTGTCCGGTCAACAACAAGTTTAAGTTTGATGTCCATCGTCTATATTTGTCTGTATTCGTCAACCAGCATTGCGCTCTTGGAGGGAAGTGGTATTTTAAAAGGATATAAGTAGTCGGAACGACAAGAAGACCCAGCAGCATTTACAGAGCGGGCTCTGCATTCAGCATCCGAATGAAGCGCAGTTTAAAAATGATGTTGCGCATTTAGTTTACCCAATAGCAAGATTGAATGAGTGCGCCAAAGTGACAATCTCGGGGATTATATTGCCTTCCATACCTTGCTACATCTATCTAACTAGGTCGTTTTTTCTCTGACCAATCTGTACCAAGCCGTACCAATCCGATTGACCGCTCGCGTCAGACTATGAAAGCTCTCAAGGCCGCTGACAGGCCGTATTCGCCAGGTCTCGGCAACTCCAACCCCCCAGAAAAAAAGCCATCTTCTGGCTTCACCCCATTGCCGCCCATTCGCCGTACATCAACATTCGACCTATTATCGAGAAGAAAGTTTGACGGAGACGAAGACGACGAGACCCCATCGCCAGTTGGGTCTTCGGATAATGAAATTCCACCAGTACCTCCCATGAAGGACAACATAAATTATCACCCAAACGGCAATGGGCATATGGCCGACCGGGCACAAGGCGGCGGGCAAGTCAACGGCCAATTAAGTCAAAACCAGAACTTCACACAACCTCCGCCGCAGCATCACCCGGGGTTCGCTAACGGCTTTACTCCAGCTCCCAACGGGTTTGCAGCCGGCAGAAGTATTAGTCAACCTAACGGGTCACAATCTCAGGGGCATGTAGGAGGAGGTCCTGTAGCATTACCTATACATCCTGGCCATAATTTTGCTTCGCAAATGGAAGGGAACCCTATCCAAAAGTTACCTCCAGGTGGCCAATGGAAGCTAGAGGAGTCTCGCCTTACGGAACCTCTCATCCAGCACAAGACCCGACCGGGGGCGAATAGTCCATCGCAACAAACAGGCTATTATGCATATGATAAGGAAACCGAAGAGTCGCCTCCTACAAGAGGACAAGGTCCGCCGCAACGGCCAAGAAATAACAGCAATAGCATACCGCCTGTCTCAGCGGATCGGTTTCGGAACCTTAATCTTTTTGCTCCGGGATCCCAACAATCACATCCGATGCCCCAACCGGAAGCTGCTCCTGCTCTACCACCACGACCCATTGAAAATGTAAGTCAAGGGATACGAGATGGTCGTGATGCTGGGCTTAACAAAGAGGCGGAAGGTAAGTCTGTCGTGTCCGAAACTAGATGGTCAGCTAATAATATCATCAATTAGTCCACGTCGATGAGGTCTCGGTGTCGAGTGCTACCAGCGAGGGTCAAAACAGCACTCGACGAGGTTCAGGATTCTTTAGTCTTACCCGCCGGGTCACGGGCGCTGAGCAAGAACAGCAAAATTCAAACCATAACAATGCATCCACCAAGGACAAGGCGGCTTCTTTCCTCGGTATGTCGTCAAACCATGTCAAGTATCAACCGAATACGAAATCTGGCCTCGCGTCTTCCTTTGATCATGATGATAACCCAGAGCCCGCGTCGATGAGGAAGAGGTTGTCTGAGCTTACGGGAATGATAAAAGGTGTTGGAAACGCGAAGGATGGGACAAAGGATGACCAGCCAGCTAAACCGACTGTTACGTATGTTCCAAGACCTGCGATGCAAGGACCAATGCAAGGACCAATGCAAGGTCAAATGCAAGGTTCCGTGCGCAACCAGATGGGAAATCAGCAGTTTCAAGGGCAAGCTGGATTATATGCAGCCCCTACTGGCATGCTAGGACAGAATAGTCCCAATGGACCTCGACCTCCCGAAGGCCAGCGTTCCCAAGGTGACGAAGACCGCGAAAAGAAGCATGGATTTCTAGGTGGACTTTTCAACCGGCAAGGTTATAAATCATCAGAAACGAAATCAGATTCGAGGCAACCGAGTCAGCTTACGTCGCCGCCCCCTCAGCGGCCACCGCCGCAATTTCCTGTTCAACCCGGACAGCAACTCCGACCGGGTCAGATACCCCCGGGACAACAATTCGGTCCGCATCCGATGTATCCCGGCGTACTTGCCATGCAGCCGGGTTCGTTAGGACAGCAGCAAGGCGCGCGAAGACCTATGGCCCCTGGTTCAGGTCGACTAGATCCTTCTGATACCATCCAATCACCTACTTCGCCCCAAATTCTTGAAACTGCCCGGTTAGTTCAGATGCGACGTCCTTCCGAAATAACAGTGTCTCAAAACCCCCTTGCTGGATCGCCACTTTCGCCTAACCAACGACCACCAATATCTCAAGGAGCGCAAGCCGGTATGCGACCTGGCACCGCGCAGGATAATAGTGCAAGAAATTTTCCTAGACCGGTGGGAGCCGAAGATGGGTTTTCTACGCCTGGTCAGCTTCCGAAGGACTTCCATGGCCCCCCGCGCGCGGCCTCCTTTGATATATCTAATGCTAGCGCATCTTCGTCGGCAGCACGCTCAACTCCGAATAGAAAACCTGTAGCTTCCGGTCTATCAAAGCAAGATGGTGCATCTCTTACCTCTACCCCGACGACACAAAATTCTATCCAGCAGTCAACGCCGAACCCAAGTGGAGCTGATGATTCAACGCCGCGGTCCGAGAGTCCAGATGATGAACAAGGGTTATCTAGTCATCTTCCATCTGGCCAGCAAAGCCCTACTCTTGGCAAGCTAGGGCATGTTCGCCAGACGTCTTTCCCGTCCCCGCCTGCGTTAACTCAGCCTGGCCAAGGAACTCCTACCTCGATTGGAAGTGCCCAATTCTCTCCCCAGGGGGTGAGGCCTTCACAGGATCGGCAGATGCCAGCACAACCACACGGGGATCCTCAAGGCCAGAGTTCAACGGGTGGTGGCTCTCCACAGGACCAGCGACCAAGCTCTCCTTGGAGTCCAAATGTTACCTTCGTCGATCAGCCACGTGCGGGACATCTACCAAGACCGCTAGCTTCGACTCCTGACCCGGGAAGCACATTGAGGAAATTCTTCGGCGTCGATCCAGACGGCGAGAGTATTACATCAGTAAAACCGGCGAAGGAGGCGAAAGAGAAGAATGCGGCGGCAAGATTGCTGGGAGCCCTGAGAAGAGGCAATAAATCTGAATCGGCGAAGGTTGCTACTGGCCGTCAGACACCTCCAGTACTAAGGACTGGCCAACAAACGAGCACAGCAAATGTACCCCGGCCGTCTGTTGGCTCAGCCAACAACCAACCAGTAGGTCCTCAAGGGATGCAGTACCCTGTTCGGCCGCACCCTCCAATGATGCACGGAGCTGGACGCGGGCAAGAACCTCGGTATGCCCAAGTCCCCATCCCCCGTGGCTACGAGGCTGTTCATGGTTATGGTCAGCCGGGTATGATGGCCCCTTCGCCATACAACATCGGACGACCCAGCCAACCACCCTCGAACCAACAATTCCAAGCCTTAGTACCGCCTGGTATTCCTCAAGGCGCTCCGCAACAATGGGATCCTCGAAATGGACCTATCCCACAAGGTGTTCCATACGGCCTTCTCCCTGCCCACTTGCAGCCAAACCACCAGACTCTTCCACCACAGCTCCAGCAAAGACAGGTAGATTCACAATCTACTACACCTACACCATCTGACCAAGGTACTTTCTTAGACATGGCAGCTACTCCTCCCCAAAGACCCCGTGAAGACAACGGATACGATCCACAGTCAACCCAGGGTGTGCCACCCCAAGCTATCGGCGGCCCCGCGTTCCATCAACCACAAATTAGACTCCAGTCCAACCTCCATCAAGTCCAGACACAGGAGGCGCAAACCCCCGCTAGTTCCAACTGGGGCAGCGCAGCAGAAAGCATTCGAACAGGACAGTCTCCTAGAAAGCCAGGCCCTTCTATACCTAATGGTAGCCTCCACTCCAAGCCGTCCGACCCTAACGTATCTCCTCCCAGCGACAGCGATGATACGCAGCGATCGCCTCATCAGCATATTGCTACAGCGATGAAGGGAACTCACGCGCATACTCCAGTACTTCAGCCTAGCGCTTCACAAAATAGTCTTCAATTCAGCGCGAGCCGTTCCTTTTCTCCTACCGCCGCACAGGCAAGAGTACCCGCTTTCGCAGGTCAGAGCCCACCTCCGATCCAGGAACCCATCGGCCAAGCAATGCCCAACGGTACGGGCCACCATCTGGTAAGCAAGATGTCGATGACCAACCTCCACGAGCCGCCCCGGAACGCGTCGCTCAGTCCAGACGTCAATGCAAGCCGCGCGACGAACATCAGCCCCGAGCCCCCCGCTCCTATGACTATGAGGTCGTCCCCGTACCACCAGGTGTCGAGCAACAGCTTGAACATCAACGTGGACCGCGCGAACGAACCCAGGGAAAATAACGCGGTGGAGGATGATATCTACGATGCTACGCCTAGGCTGAACAGTACCGTGCAGACCCAAGGCCAGACTCAACCTCAACCTCAACCTCAACCTCAGCCCTCGATCCAGGAACCCGTGCGCGCGTACGAAAACACGAAGTACGCCGGGTCGGAGAAGAGCCGCACGGGCTCCACGAGCGGCGGGGCAGGAGCAGGAGCAGGAGCAATCGCGGCTGCCGGCGGCGCGGTTGGCTTAGCGGTTACGGCGGACACGAGCAGCAGCAGCATCCCGGGGTCGATAGCGGAAGAGGACCCGTCGCCGCCGTCGCGGCCGATCGCGATGATGAACGTGCCGGCGGAGGCGGAGGAGAAGATCGCCGTGGACCACCCCGTAGAGCTCCCCGCGGTCAACGTCGACGACGACGACGGCATCCCCGTGATGAGCGCCACGTCGTACCCCGGCCAGGAGTGGAACCCGTACGAGGCCGGGGAGTTTGGGGACTTTGATATGTGATGAATTCGTTCACGATGGTCGTTACCTACCTAGGTTAGGTACCTAACATAACCTACATAGTGTCTGATGGTTTCTTCTATATTTTTTTATTTTTTTTTTTTTTCGGCTTGGAAATATGACACGATATTCCGACTTACCAAGAAAAAAAAAACGCGAGAGAAAGATGATGGAAAACATGCTTATTTACGTCTAAGCATTCGCGATGATGTTAATATCGAGGGAATCGTCGTTGGCTGGCTGTAATTTCTTGTATGTTGGCTGGTGCTGAAGGGGATACAACTATACCATACCATATCATACTATGCCGTACTATATATATCATAGATGTCATATATGTGATGTCTTTTATATTTTGTTTTTCTCTTAATTCCTGGGGATTAGTTATATACCTTTTTAGTTTACATACCCTACATACCCCCAGCGGAAAGCGTTTGCTTTCCGGATCGGAACTATCAAAAAAAAAAAAAAAAAAAAAAAAAAAAAAAAAAAAAAAAAAAAAAAAAAAAAAAAAAAAAAAACTGTCTTTGTCTTGAAAACCTTGGATCGTTGACGTGTATCGCCGTCTGTCTACTTATAGATTCTTAGATACGTTTGGTGGTAGTTACCTAGAGCGAAACAGATGATATATGGTTAATGTTATATACATTTATTCTCTTGCAACTTTTTCTTGCCTTAGGTAATAATCGTGAGTCCTAAAGTTGATTCTGTTGTAAAATATAAATATTATGATTACTCTGTATGAATGTTTGCATCTTAGTTGTTGACATGTTAATACCACATGCAGGTACCTTAGAGGTACCTTAGGTACATGTCTGCTAGTTTCAGTGCCCCATAGGTGATGTCACATATCCCCATAACGGTGACCAGTGACAAAAATAGAATAATCCATGCCAAGATGAATTATTCAAGTTATGCACCGCCACAAACCGAGGCCGCGTTTGACCCTGCAATCTCACAGAAGAAACAGACTGGCCTCAGGAGCTGAGGTTTTACTGTCTTGCTTTCATAACCTCAAACAACCAGATAACCGCAAATTACATATTTCCTAGTAGACACCACCGGCTGCAGGCGATTTTTAACTTTATTATCTTATCCTAATTAATCTCACCGGGAATCTCTAATCAATTATACATCGTTTTAGATAAGAAAACCCAGCATCAATTGTCGTCTAGAACACTTGGAATCCAATGCAGCTTTCTTTTATCCGGTTTTCCCGAATTCTTACCTACTATCACAACCTCACTGCCGGTGTCGAGTCTACGATCTAGACAAATTTCCATATTCGATCCACCCTCTTCGACCCTCTTCGACCCTCTTCGACCCTCACCGAGTTTCTATACTTTTCTACTCCGGCATCTAAGAAATACCTTGCTTCAGATACTCTACCTATAATAATCCTACGATACACCTGCCTTCGTCCACGCGAAGAGCACAGAACGAAGAGCACAGAACGAAAAGCACAGAACGGCGCTTCTCACAACCTCATCTACCTCAGGTAGCCATCCCGACAACGTGTCAGGATGGCCGTCGCATCTATACAAGACCGCACGGCCGAATTCCGGTCTGTGCTTACCCAAGTACAAAAGCGACAGGCCTCGTCCAAGGTCGGCGCGCAGAGGAGGTCGCTCTTAACAGATTCGCAAAAAGCTGCTGCCAATGGCGACGCGCAACCGCATCGGAGGTCAGAATTTGCTAGACGCGCCGCCGAGATAGGGCGCGGGATCGCCGCTACAATGGTATTACCTCGCACCCGACTACGACGGAGTTGAAGCGTGTAAGAAGTTTGCTAACGGGAGTTCCCAGGGCAAATTAGAGAAGTTGGCGCAGCTGGCGAAGCGCAAAACGTTATTCGATGACAGGCCCATCGAGATCAACGAACTTACTTTTATGTATGGACCCTTCTACTTTAGGCTTCTGCCAGTTTACAGCTGCTAGTTCGTATATCTAACATTCCTTCTCGCTAGAATAAAACAAGACTTGTCTTCCCTCAACCAGCAGATCAGCGGATTACAAGCACTAACGCGGCAGCAACATCCCAAGGCGGATCAAGTTGGCGAGCATAATAAAAATATCGTGTTAATGCTACAAGGCAAACTGAGCGATGTTGGGGCCAATTTCAAGGACGTACTCGAGGTGCGCACGAAGAATATCCAGGCGTCGCGCTCGCGCACCGAGAACTTTATATCCTCCGTATCGCAACATGTCCAGCCGCCATCTATCCAACAATCCGCGAGCCCCTTGTACGGAACGCCGAACCGCGGTACGCCATCGCCCGGCGCGGACCTCTTGACGCTTAACCCCCCGGCGGCGATAGGTGACCAGCAGTTGCTTATGATGGAGGAGGCGGCGCCGCAAAACTCGTATATTCAGCAGCGAGGCGAGGCTATCGAGGCTATCGAGAAGACTATCAGCGAGCTGGGGTCGATCTTTGGCCAATTGGCGCAGATGGTGTCCGAGCAAAGCGAGATGATCCAACGCATTGATGCCAACACTGAAGATGTTGTCGACAATGTTCAAGGCGCCCAGCGCGAATTGCTCAAGTACTGGTCCCGCGTGTCTAGCAATCGGTGGCTGATCGCTAAGATGTTTGGCGTGTTGATGATATTCTTCCTGTGAGTTTTCCTTCTATCATTATTCTCCCACTTGACTCCAGCTAACCATATAACAGTTTATGGGTCCTTATCGCCGGTTAAGAAGAAAACATACGAGACCTATACGAATCAAGAGAAACGAGAAGACTCATTAGTAGAGGCGCCGGTGTACTACTACTACTATTACTGCTATATTCACTCTGTATATTTATTACGCCGCGTGCCCCCTGGTTCGGGGACGGTGAGCAGTTGGACTACATTTAGTAGACTTTTTAATGGCGTGCATGGCGACGACTTGTTTAATGCATGCAAAGTATTCCCATCAGCCCAAGGGGGATCTGACATGGCTTGGTTCTTATGCAATCCTGAATCCGAATAATTATGAGTACGGTCTTGGCCATGTTTATGTTATTTGGTGCATGATCGTGACCTTGGGTTCGGGTTTCCCTTGCCTTGGTTGGATGTCGATTGGTTGGGTTGGTTCTGGGCAATAGGCTCGCTCTTTGGGCGAAGGTAATGAGTTGCAGATTCTGATATCATAATTTATTATAATTGTTGGTGTATAGGATTTACAAGGATACGAGGAAACTCGGTCTTTAATCCAACCGAAGTTTGCTCCCAAGAAACGTCCAGGACATTCTGTACAATAAATCCTTCTAACGAACGAATTAATGGACTTATTTCTCCGTTTGTATAGAGTACAGACAAACTTTTCTCCAAGTCACAGGAATAATCGTCCAAGAGGCCATGGTTTTGATTAAAACGGCTCTTATTTGCAAGAATTTCTGGTAGGCCACATGCTCCCAGCATCTCGTCTCGTACCTTGCGGGCGGCGGGGTTCCCCTACTTTAGTCCACGTGTAAGTCGCTACGGTTGAATCACATCATCCCGAGCGGAATCTGAAATTTCGACCAGTGACGTTTCTCGGTGACCGACTACCCCGACATCACCATCTAAGTGGAGTAAGTAGTAGCCTCCAGTCGATCAACTTTAGGATTAAAGACTCTCAAGTACCAGTATGAGGTAAGGTACCTCTTTATAGAATGGCCAGTATAGCATATACATATAGCGTATATCTTAGTAGGTAGATGAGTAAGTGGTTGTTATGTGCTAATAAAGGATATAAATGCTGGAAGCCTTTACTCGGTATCACTTACACATTTGTTTACAGCTCTGCCGTCTAGTAGAGATATCCCTCCGTTACAGTGGGTACGAGATTCTTCTAGTATCATTGTATCACATAGTAGACAATAAAGCACCCCGCGGGACGACCCCAGTTACTATAAGCCTTTCCGCGACTGGCCCCCCTATCTATACTACTTTGTACCATAGCTCCCCCATTAGTCTACCTAGGCTCGCATCGTATTTTGCCGGATGTGTCGTAATAAATACTGTCACATAGCCCCCGGGAAGTATCTGGTAGATCGATGAGAATGTCATCTAGAATATAAAACCTCTTGTTCCTTTAATTCATAGTCACTTTAATCGAAAACTGGCTTGAGCGTATAAGTGAGCGCAAATATATACCTACACATAAGTAAATACTTCTAACTTCACGATGGCACCCTCGTCTTTCAAGCTTAACACGGGCCAGGAAATCCCCGCTGTCGGGTTCGGTACGTCTATTTGTTCAACCAGTTGGTTGAACCCCTCCCCCTCTTCTCACTTTCGCAACACTAGAAGAGAAACAGAACTTGCTTCCCGTATTATCGCAACAGATGTTACAAAAGCTAGACGCGCAGTGACTTGTAATAATTACGGGCTTTCCGGAAAGAAATGCGCTTTCAGATTTTACACTATCAGATGATACCATCCACTAACACGAACCCCGCCGTAAAATAGGAACATGGCAAGCTGCGCCGGGCGAAGTCGCCAAAGCCGTCGAGCTCGCGATAAAACACGGATACAAGCTAATTGACGCGGCCTACTGCTACGCGAACGAGGAGGAGGTCGGACAGGGCCTCAAGGCGGCTTTCGACGCCGGCTACGCCAAGCGCGAGGACATCTTCGTCATGACGAAGGTGTGGAACACATATAGTAGTCGCGTCGAGCTGGGCCTGGACAAGTCGCTCAAGGCCCTCGGGCTCGACTACGTCGACCTGTTCCTCGTTCATTGGCCCGTAGGTATGAACCCCAACGGCAACGACGACCGCTTCCCCAAGCTGCCTGACGGCAGCCGCGATATCCTCTGGGACCACGACCATGTCGCTACCTGGAAGCAGATGGAGGGCCTGCTTAAGACAGGCAAGACGAAGGGTATTGGCGTCTGCAACTATAGCAAGCCATACCTAGAGCAGCTCTTGGCTAAGGCCGAAGTCGTGCCCGCTATTAACCAGATCGAAAACCACCCGGCCTTGCCCCAGCAGGAGGTTGTCGACTTCTGTAAAGATAAGGGGATTCATGTCGTGGCGTATAGCCCCTTGGGCAGCACGGGCGGCCCGTTGTTGCAGAGCGAAGCTGTGACCAAAGTCGCCCAGAGGAAGGGAGTCAGCCCGTCAACTATCTTGCTAAGCTACCACGGTACGCGATTCTCTACATAATATGTCTATCCCCTTCTCCGATTACTCTTAGTGTTTCACCTCATAACGACGCCTCCTACGAATACTAACGACGAAAACAGTCGCCAGGGGCGCCACCGTGCTAGCCAAGTCGGTAACCGAGTCGCGCATCAAGGCCAATCTCGAGATTGTCGACCTCAACCCCGAAGACATGAAGATCTTGAACGACTACTCCGACAGCCTCACAAAGGAGGGCAAGGTCCTGCGCTACGTATACCCTCCCTTCGGCATAAACTTCGGGTTTCCGGATAAGAAGGAGGGCAGGAGTCTACCGAATGGCTTTGCGGGGTGAAAGAAATGCGGCGCTTGTTTCGGCAATAGCCTGCGCGTCGTAACTGTGCAGCGTAAAGGAGGTGGGTTTGTCCAGATTAGCATATTAATAGAGAAATGACTTCCCAACATCTGTACTGTAGATATGAACCTGATACCAAGAGCTGGAAGTAACTTGCCTACGGTGTGCGAGGTCGCGAATGAGAAGGCTCAGGCTAATGCATATGAGATTGTGCCAAAAGCAAATACGATAGGTCTCGGTGAAGATTCCCATCACTCTTGTGTTACTAACAACTATCATTGCCTTCAAAAAGCGATAAACATGAATCATATTTCATCGATTAACTCCTATGTATCACCCAAAGGACGTGCAGAGTTGGGCCAAGACTATCGAAGTCCCTACCGAAAGGGTGGAATCAACGAGGACTTCTAAGAGGTTACTTGCATCCGATCTTGAGATCTACCAAGTCCAATTTGTCAAACCTCGTAACTCAGCCTTACCCTACGCTCGGGGGCGTCCGATGCTCGAAGGTTTCAAATATTGACTCCGCGCACATAATAATTTTCGGTGGGCAAGGTACGCCGATTGGATTGAATTTGAATGATGCCCTCCACCATATCAACCTGGAATCTGGTACAGCGCGAGCTTGTTCTGCGTGTCAAGAGGCGAATATAGCACATCTACATGGAAATTATTGCTAAGCGAGGCTTTGGGGTCGGACAGGATGAGCTATACCTAGTTCTGTCGTCCAAAAGTGAGCTACCTCATGGAGCTATTGACCCCTTGCCATATGGTAAGCAACCTAAACAGGCAATACTAGCCTATCATACCACCAGCATAGTATGTACTTTTTAAGTATATATAGTAACTAATAACCTGATACTTGATTATCATGGTCGAGTAAGAGGCGCCACGTGCAAATGGTGATCGGATTATCCGGTCGATTCAGCCTCATACATGTTAGTATGGAATACCCGATAGTGATTAACCCTTATTCGATAGATCCGGCAAAGTCAGGCTGAGCCTCGCGGGGAGGTAAGACATTAGTTGCGCGATCTTCTTTTGATTCATATCGAATTTGTATGTTTTCTCGCAACATAAAGCCTTTCGAAGGGAATGTCCTAATGCCACGAAGGCACATACGGTGGCGAAACAAAGTAAGAACTTTATTGAGTTGGAGATCTGAGTAATATTTAGTCTGTGTATCCCATGCATGATTAGTATGCCACAAGTCCAGCCAGGGTTAGTCGTTTAACTTATAATAATAAAGCTGCTCTAAATATATCGCCAAGTAGAGAAACTGTATCTACATCTAGCTCCCGTGGCGGAAGGGCGTAAAGGAAGGGAGATTATGGTAAAAAATAAGCAAGCAGGCCTATAGACATGTACATCTAGCTTGTAGCTATACTCCATGAAGGGGGCTTTTAGACGAATTCTAACCTTGCCTTGGGAATAGCTGGCAGGCTAGCAGATGAGACACATCCGAGTAAAGGCCATGGGCCCCTTTGCCACCGAGAACTGTAACTTCTAAGCTTATTGTGTCCTAGTATATGCCCTGCTATAGCCTTCACGGTTGTTAAGCTATGCTCAAATTTGAGTGCAGATGATGTATATAAAGATGAAAGTGTAGGCACTGCTGAGGTAAAGAAAGGGAATCAGTGGCATTCTAAAGTGTTCAATACATCGAATCCTTAGTACCGAGTTTAGTCTCCAAACCTCACAATGCCTATTGAAGAAAACTTTGAATTTAATGCTGTCCACTACCGCCGGGAAGTTAAGGGCTTCAGTGTGGCAAGGCTTCAACATCAAGAGATAGCTATGGCGCGCAAGTACTTAACAAGCGGCTTTGCTACCGGTATTGGGCTAAGTAGCGCACTATTTACAGGAGGGTTGAGCTTGCTTTTAGCCGGCTACAAAGGCCGGAGTACGTATGTGGCCAACAAGAAACGGGAGATCATCCAAGCCGAGCTTCGCAGCCGCCAGCTGAAGACTCGCCATATCACCGCCAAAGATGCCGCCATCTCCTGGTCCATTGGGATTATAGCAGCTTTAGTCGGCGCCGACATAGGCGACTTCATCGAAGGAGCCACCAACATCAACGACATGGGCGCGGCACTACCAGACGGCGCGAACGAAAGCACAGGTTTGACAACTGATCCGGGGAAAGTGGCGGAGGGCATGGCCGGCCAAGTCCAGCAGCTCGCAGCGCACGTCGCAGGCGACGGAGCTGCAGGCGTCGCCGCACAGGTAGCGGCTACAGATACCGTTGCTTACCATGCCGGCATGGTCCAAGCGAAGATCATAGAAGAGCACCTCGCAAACGAGGCGACGGAAGCCACGTTAGTAGCTCTTACGGATCCACCCGAAGAACCGAAACCTGGGTGCTCGCATACAAAATCCAAGGTAAAAGTCGAAAGTCTCGGTTGTGATAGATGTGGAGAAGTCATCAAGAAAGGACATTGCTACTGGCGTAAGTTTTTCCCGAATACGGGTTTCCGATAGAGCTCGGCTAAGTTGCATATTGCTTCTAGACTGCTGTGACTGCTCCAGCGACAATTACGATATCTGCATCAAATGCAGAACGAAAGGTGCCGGATGCAAGAACAAAAACCATAGTTTGAGAAAACTTCAGGTGCCGACCTAGTCTAAAGTTAGGATGCATCTTCTCAGTCAATATGGCTTGATATTGCCATATCAAGTTGTTAGCTCATCTTGCGGTCTTACCTGGTAAAAAGGTCTTCAGGTTTGGATAGTCCACGATCTACGATAGTAAAGGGCTTTACAGTTGACTCTGTCATTGTTTCCCCTAGATGACGACGCACTAAGAGGTAGTAGTTAGGGCACATACAAGTATGTAAGGGGCTGAAGAGTTGGAGTTGTTCTTGTGGCGCACATACATTTGAGATAAGACCTTAAGCTTGCCGGTGAAAGTTAACAGTTTAATTGGAGTAAAAGTGTAGACCAATATGATTTTGGGAACCTAGCAAATTGACGGTCTAGTTTTATTGACGTCGTGCCATGGGATATAACTGCGAATATATTTGATGTTAGCTCTTTTTAAGTAGAGGAAGGCCTTCTACACCGTCCATAAGCTTGGAGGACACAATATCGATTTTATTACGTGCGCTACCTGAGCTGATTATACTCTCTCCTAGCATAGCCCGATTCAACGGCGATATGAGGCTTTGGTGGCTGATCATACAGGATTTCTCCCGCGAGTATCACGTACGGCTGTGGTAATCTCTTTCTTTCATCACCAATCCTTCGCAGATACTATCGTATAGTTCCCAAATCACTACCGTATAATTCCAAAAGGAGAAGCACCATATGTGCCGTAATGGATGCGGCCGGGTTAGCGTTGACGGTGACAGGCTGTGTTCTAAAGCTGCTAGCCTTTTCAACCGACTTTGTTGCCAATGCGAAGGAGGTCTACCATAATGGTGCCACGTCGCGAAATATAGACTTGGACATAATTTCAAAAAGCATTCAAAGTGCGGCAAAGAGTCTTGACCACCAACTGGATGAACTTACGAAGGAAGGACAGGAACAAAGCATAGATCCAATCCAACAGGTAATAGATAAGTACCTAACACTTACCGTGAAAGCATCGAAATATCATCATCAGCCACTCGCAGCAGTGATTAACAATCTAACATTAACATAGGACATTTGTACCCTTGCTACAAGAGCTTCGGAAATAGGCAAGGACATAGGACTACGTTTGGAAAAGGCACGGGTCGCTCCAAAATCGAAGCGGAAGACCTTCAAAACTGTTGTGCGTGGGATGTGGGACGCTAAAGATATCGACGCCGCCGAAAAGCAGCTCAATATGATGAGAGACCAAATCAACCTACGGATAATCATTAGCATGAAGAATAGTCTCGAACTATCTCAGAATAAACAACTTGCCCGTGTACTTGCAACCTTGGAAAGCGTTTCGACTCTCATGTCGGAATCTAAGGAAAACACTACGACTATAATACAGCTACTCAACCAGATCAATAATTCAATTTCACATCCACCACGAGATATCAACGCGCTGATTCCGAGGAGACATGAGATAAGTCGAAGGTCGAAAGCCGTATACCCTAAAACTTGGCAGACAAAAGAAACCTCGAAAATCACAGAAGACGCAATCTTAGCTCGGCTCTGGTATCCAACCATTTACGACCGCGAGGAAAGCATTGATGTAGCCTATCACAAGACACTTGCTTGGATATACGATAATTCCACAGATGTTGACAGGAAATGCAAGTGGGATAGTCTGGTAGAATTTCTTAGAGGAGAGAGCAGTATGTATTGGGTAACCGGCAAGCCTGGATCTGGAAAGAGTACTCTGATGAAATTCCTTAACGAGCAGCCCCAAACGGAAGAGATATTGAATCCATGGATAGGTGGTAGGAAACTAGTTCGAGCCTCCTTCTATTTCTTCTATAAGGGGGAAATTGAACAGAAGTCTGAGCTCGGCTTGGTGCGATCTCTTCTGCATGAGATCCTCTCACGAAGAAGAGAGCTAATATCTCGGGCGTTCCCTGGAAGGTTTCTGACTGAAGTCGATAGAAGGTCTTATACTGGATTAACCTTACCGGAAGCTAAGAAGGCTTTAAAAAAGGTTCTGCAAGACAGCCCTGATATATGCTTCTTCTTCACAATTGACGGACTGGACGAATTTGACGAAGATGTCTCGAAGACACACGTCAATTCCCTCATCGAATTAACTAGGATACTTACAACTTTCCGAAATGTTAAAGTAATCGTGTCAAGTCGGCCGTTACCCGAGTTTGAGAGCGGCTTTATGTCATATCCGCGCTTGAGAATTCACGAGTTGACTAAAGGAGACATCCATCACTATGTTTCAGAGAAACTTGAAAACCATGAGCATATGCAGAGGCTTATCAAGAGAGACCCTACCAGCGCCGAGACTTTGATAGATACTATGGTGTCGACGTCTCTCGGAGTATTCCTTTGGGTTCGCATCGTGACAGAATCACTTCTACAGGGTCTTACGAATAACGACGGCATTGACGATTTGCTACAACGACTTGAAGGCCTCCCTTCAGACCTTCAGGACTTGTATAGCGTAATATTAACGAAAGTTGACCCAAGATACCGTGTTCAGACTTGCAAGCTTCTGGACTTGGTCTATTACGGTACCCTCGATATATCGGATTTGAGCCTGCTTGGCTTATGGTTCGCTGAACGGGCGGATCACGAGATGGTCCTTAACACTGAGACGAAGCCACTAAGTCCAAATGAAATGGCTGATCGGGAAGCTGAAATACAATGTCGTCTCAAGAGCCGCTGTCTAGGTCTAGCAGAGGTTATAGAGGCACCGCCAGATCCAAGTTTCGTCGGTGCAACAGTAGGGTTTCTGCATAGGACGGTTAGAGAATTTCTTGAGGGGCCTTTTTGGAAGGAATTTTCTGCAGCATATTGCCGTCCTGCATTTGATCCACATACATCCCTGTTTTACAGCGCGATTCTTCTCGTCAAGGCGTATGGGATCCATCCATTGCGGCCACGTACCGATGACAATGACATGTTACAGCTGATTTCACATGTAATGAAAAGGGCTAGAGAGCTGCAGCACATCAACGGGAAGTTCCAGCCTGAACTTATGCAAGAGTTTGATTCGTCCGTGGACATGTATCTCACGAAGCATATAAGCCAAAACGAGGCAGGCGACAGCCCTGGAGAGAATACCCACAGTATGCCAATACACTGGTCTAATTATTGGCATAAGTATCTCGAATGCATTGCTCCCCCTAGCTTGGAGATTGGCATTTCTTACCCACCTTACGACACTCATCCAAACTTCCTGTCTTTTGCGCTCGCGAGTGGACTCGACTCCTATGTTAAGGAATGCGTTAAACGCCATGGTCCTGGAGTTCTCGCAAAGGAAGGACTATCGCTTTTAGGACACGCTCTATGTTTTTCGTACTATGGCGATCCTCGCGCAAGTATGGTAAGGTTCTTTTTGGATAACGGGTGTTATCCGCAGCAAATCTTCGAAAACATGACAGTTTGGCACTGGTTTTGGCACGGGCTGACCCACCAAGCTATTGAAGGGATCCAAGTTCTTCGAAGAAGGCTGTCCGACGCACTCGAAATCATGAGATTGATGCTTAATGCTGGCGCAGAACCGAACATCTTCATACCGTGGGTAATCGCTTACCCAGAGGATGGTTCTGCTGCTGCTAAGTGGGACTATTGTACTCCGCTGTCAGCATTGACTCGCTTGCAAGCATGGCTCCTAGGCGAGAAGCCGACGGAGAAAATTAACCAGTTACTGGTCAATATAAAAATCCTGGTTAATCTATTGAAAGATAAAGGTGGCATCGACAAAGCAACGGGTCTCAAGGTGAACCCAAAGTCAGCACAGCAAACGATAACAAGACCAAAGAATAGTAAGGTCAAGAGTTCATGGCGTAGGAAGCTGCTTGCATCGCATTGGGGGATGTCGTTTTAGGATTCTCATAGTTAGACGTTATTCAGTTCTCAGTGATACTACCTGGAGCTTCAGGAGATGGCTCTTAGGTGTATTTAGTATAAGAGGAACTCTAATACTCTGTCCTATCTTGAATAAGTAGCGCCCATCTACTGTGTCATATCTACCATAACCTTGATAACTAACCCCCCTTTTTCGTCTTTTACCTTGGCGGCAGTCTCAAAAGCGTTAGGTACATGGTCTAAACCCCGGAACAGATGCGTGACGAGCTTTAGAATGTCAGGTAGCACTGGGTTCCCACTGTCAAGTAGTTCGATGGCTTCGCGATATGCGTTAGCGTATCGGAATACACCAACTAGATCGACTTCCTTGAGAGACGCGGCCATTACTGGCAGTGTTTGGACAGGCATACCCATACCAATGATCATAATCTTTCCACCGGGTTTTGTCGCCTTCCAGCTTCGTCAGTTCTTTCATAAAAGAGTTTATATAGAAAAGGAGAAATCTTACGTATATGGCCGCTTGCATGCATGGCTCGACACCTGTGCATTCGAAGGTCACGTTGACTTCGCCAAGAACATCAGCACCTTCCTTGACCTTTAACGATTTCAGCTTTTCAGCTAGATCTTGTGCGTATGCCAGTTTATCTTCGACAGTCTCAGGCCTCGGGTTTGAGGTTGGGACTGTAAATGCGACGTCGGCAAATCCGTTATCCACGGCGAACTTGACACGGTCCTCAAGTATATCCGCTATAACAACCGTATTGGCTCCAGCTACCTTGCTAACGGCCGCACAAAGCAGACCTACGGTACCAGCACCGAAGACTAGGACAGTCGATCCGGACTTCAACGCAGCGCGGTTCCGGGCGTGTATCGCGACGGACAGGGGTTCTACGAAAGCACCGTACGCTAAGGATAGAGTATCTGGTAATCTAAGTAAGAAACATAATGATTAGGACTCTAAACAAATATAATTGGAAGAAAAAGAAGTATCGAACTGTCATGGTAACCGTATATCCTATTGCATTGTAGACATACTTATGGCACCACCTAGCTGGGTGATTAATCTTGTCCTGGAGTGTCCCTTGGGCATGCGGGAAGGCCTTAGCAGAACTGCGGAAGCTCATGCCCTTACAGAGGTTGTAGCGCCCTCCCCGGCATAGGTCGCAGACTTCGCAAGGCAGACCGACTTCAAGGGCCACGCGGTCGCCAACCTTCAGAGATGATGTGGATGAATTGTTCTGGCCCACGGCGACGACGGTACCAGCCGACTCGTGCCCTAGAGTTAACGGCTCACGCACCTCGATCGTGCCGTTCCGAAAATGCCGGAAGTAGTGCAGGTCCGAGCCGCAGAGGCCGGTCATCTGTACCGCTACCTGGACTTCATCGGAGGCCGGCTCCGGTAGCTGTCGGGCTTCCTGTTGCGCTCGTTAATAAGGGCCAACAAGGTTCTCCCGAGTCCATATTTTGCTTCGGGCATATTCCGAAAACAGAGCTTACAACTCGGAGATCTCTCGCCCCGTGGAGGACGGACGCTTTGATATTACTTGTCATGATTTCTTGGAATTGGGGTTTTGTTTCCGGGTTAGAAAAATAGGCCTAGTATCGCTTTGTCTTTGTATAGCCTACTGGGTATAACTTGACAGAAGTAAACAATAGAATAGCGCAGGGAACCGTGAAGTATTACATCAATTATGAGGTGAGGTAGTGATCTTGCTAATATTCAATCTTTCTCTATTTACTTCTACAGCTTACAACTTACAATAATATCTGGGAAACTTACCCCGGTCCTAATCTACTTGCTAACTTCGGCATGATCGTGGGAGCGATCGTGGCTGAACAAACGCTGCAGGCACCAGCATGTGTTCTATGGTATTGGACCTAACATCAAACGACACTTCTGTGCTGAACGCGCACCATCGGTCCACTGTGGGGAGAGCCGGTAGAATAGTGCCCTTGTTCTGTCCGTTTTGTCGAAAGCCGGCGAAGAGGTATACTAGACCTCGGGGAAAATAGTCGTTTCTGGTCGAACCATGTTCGTGGAAAAATTATTTCTTACCCCAATCTTCATCCCCATTTACCCCGCTTACACGCTCTCAAGTGGGATGAGGAGGGGGAGGGGTTGGTGTCTTGAGGGGCCGAGTTATCGCCGACTAACACCATGAGATCGGAGGAGATTCTGTCGAATGTACAATTCGCGACGTATTTTCTTTCTAGGCTAACGGAATGAGTTAGCTCAGACAGAGATAGAAAAGCATTAGGCGATAGGAAACCAGGATATTCTCAAAAGATTATCCTAACGTATAAACTATAACTACCTGATGTTTTCTTAGGCGGTCTATTCTATACTTGGGTTGGGGAGGTAATTACACACATCTTTCCAAATCTAATCTCAAACTTACCAAGAGATTGGGGTATTACTAGTAGTTTACGGTATAGTAAAAGCTTAGAAGGTAGGTAATTTTTGGCTTACCTTACCGCGACGCGATCTATTGAACTTCCGAGTAAAATCAATAGTTGGAAGCCAGGCTTCCCCAAAATATGACGGACGCTTTGTTCTCGCTCAAGGGCGAGACAGCTGTGATCACTGGCGGTACGAGAGGTATTGGACAAGCTGTTGCCGTTGGACTTGCAGAAGCGGGTGCAGATATAATCTTGGTTCAAGTATGTACCTACCTCGTAGAATATGATAACTGTCATCCTGATGAAAGCTAACCTTCTGTAAAGCGGTCTACAGCATCGACCGAGACCAAAAATGCCGTTGAAGCTCTCGGTCGCAAAGCTCATATATACACGGCTGATCTCGCCAACGCAGAAGATGTAGCACGTCTGATCCCACGCATCTTAGCAGACGGACATACGATACGAATCCTCGTAAACTGCGCAGGCATCCAAATTCGACATGCCCCCGAAGTCTTCCCCGACGCCGACTACCGCGCGGTTATGGGCGTGAACGCAGACACGGTATTCACATTAACCCGGGACGCGGGCGCACACATGCTAGATCTTGAACCCTCCGCCGTGACGGGCCGTCGCGGCAGTATCATCAACTTCGCGAGCCTGCTCTCGTTCCAGGGAGGGCTGAACGTGCCCGCGTACGCCGCGAGCAAAGGTGCTGTCATGCAAATGACAAAGGCTTTTGCGAATTCGTGGACGCAGAAGGGTATCAATGTTAATGCGGTGGCGCCCGGGTATATCGCGACGGAGATGAACACGGCCTTAATTAATGACCAGGAGAGAGCGGCGAGCATTAGCGCGAGGATTCCAGCCGGACGTTGGGGAGATCCGGACGATTTCAAGGGCAGCTCTGTATTTCTAGCTAGCAAAGCGAGCGCGTATGTGAGCGGGCATACATTAGTTGTCGATGGTGGATGGATGGGCCGGTAAAACGAAAGCGACGCACAGCAAAAGAACACCTATTAAGGGGTGGCACCAAGACATCGAAACTAGATTCAAACCGAAACTGAGTTATATAACACAATTTACCCATAAAGCGTCAAGTATATTTTCACAGCGACCATCCTCTTCCAGGAATCGTTGAGACCTTCCCATCACCCCGTAAACGCTCAAATACAATCCTAGCCACCTGATCCCATCTCGTAAAACTAATATGACATCGGTAGAAGATCACTTCGCAGAAGCCATCACTTGTTCCATCCATGGATATACCGAAGCATTTGCCATGGGATATCCCATGTGCAACGCACCAGTGAAGAAACGCGCCTCCTTAGGCGACCCATACTCGAACAACAGCATCGAGTCCTCAATTGGCATGAGCCCGTCATGCGTTCCCTATTGCAAGCGTCAGTATCGAGCCAAGAGTCCGCAATGGGATCCAAAGGTAAAAAGAGAAAAGATAAATTGAGACAGGAGATAGACATACGTTAACAAGCAGCAACCTCGTACTCGGCATCCCCAAGATCCCCGTCTCCAACAGCGAAAACTTCCCCTGCGACCCCTCCAAATACGCCTCGACGTCGTCGCCGTACCCGTACTTCATCGCCAGCGCGGGCGTTAGCGTGAACGGGTACTCGTGCCCGTCGGCCGTCGCAAGCCACTCGCGCGAGAAGAAATGGTGCGTGCCGGCGCCGTGCGCCACCACCCCCAGCAGCTTGTCGCGGTGCGTGTGCGCCGCCCGCACCGCGTAGTACCCACCGCTGCTCAGGCCCCAGCACAACACGCGGCCCGCATCGAATCTCCCGTCGGACGCCATCCACGCGAACAGGCTGTCTAGCAGCCGGTCCGGCGAGTTCGGGTCCGCGGGATCCGCTGGGCAATCGGCTGTACCCGGGATCTCGAGCACGACGGCGGCCCAGCCGCGCGCGAGGAACTCCTCGCAGCGCGCGGTGTTGTCGGGACGGTACCCGTCGAGGCCCGTGAAGAGAATGACCGCCGGGTGTTTCGAGGCGCCGTTGGATGGAGATGGGGGTACGCGGACGTATGCGGGGATGCCGTCGCGATCGCGCCCCTTGGCGAAGGCATGCGGGATCAGGACCTCGGATAGCGGGGACGGCGACCACAAAGATCCCGCTTTGCGGTAGATTGCCTTTTGAAGTTCCCAGGCGTCCCACTTGGCGGTGTTGTTGGGCTGTGGAAAGCCCGTGATATACGGAAAGCGCGCGATGCGTAAGACGCATGCGGCGCGCAGATATAATTGCGACGCTTCCTTCTTGCCCTCCTCGCTCCCAAGCGCAGCGGCCTCATCGCCGCGTTTCTCGAGAGCCTTTGCGGTGGATACAAAGCTTTGCGTGTAGTTGTCCGAAGTCCCGTCGTTAACATCCTGTGCGATCAGACCTAGAAATATCGGTTCGAAATCCTCAAACGCGCCGTCGTGAAAAGGGTACACTGATATCCGACACGGCTCCCGCCACTTAGTTTCCCACAGCGCGCGTATGTTGTTGTGGTGTGGCATGCGACGCTCGAAGGCCTCCGTACCCATGAGCCATTGCTGCGGCGCGGGCCGGGAGTTGGCGACGGCACCATTCGACGCCATTGCGCAGGGGAGGGCGCGGGGGGCGCGGAGTGGGGCTTAGTAGTTAGAGCTGAAGCTAGCGGAGCGCGAGGACGACGTCTCGTCGACCAGCGTGAAGCTGCTAGTATCTCGGGAATCCTCTTCTTCCTCCTCGAAGTCTACCGGGATGTACGCCGTCTGTTTCCGCGAACCGAGCCGCGAGAGGTGGATGCGGCCGTTGCGCTTCCGGACTACGACACGACGGCTCGTGTACCAATCCTTCTTCTCACGAATCCTGTAGTTAATACATGTTCAGTTAGTAGGTATGTTTCTCGAGGCGACACGGTTAATGTAAGTCTGCGGCACAGGTAATGGTGTAGCTTGAAGGATGCTGAAACATTCCACAGGACTTCCAATCTTGGAAAGTCCCAGTTTCTATACATAGCAAAAAAGGCCTAGGGTCACTTGATAGCCTTTCTCAAGTAAAAACGACTTTAGGAATTCGACAGTTATTTAGTCAAAACGTACTCTCGTTGAAGCAGGGCTATGTTGGTTCTGATTAGAGCGTTGCGAAGGTCATGATCAACAACCACGTTCGCGCTGTTTGTGTTCGAGTAGGACATTGCGTTGGGTATTTAAACAAGATGGGAAATAGAGAGGGGCCGATGGGGATATCCGAGAGTCCGGTCTCTTGCAGATGGAATGGACGAAGTGAGATTCCTAATAGGAAGCCCTAGGGAAGGTATAGATAAAAGATATGGAGGAACTGTACGTTAGGTAGGCAACGGATGAAGTAAAGGCACAATCGAAATATATACCGTCGACGTTAAGGATCAAGTCTTATCCTTCTAGGAGGACGAGTTGAGGTGAGATGGGGCATAGCTTTATAGTCGTCAGGCTCACAAGCCAGAAATATATGCCGAAAGCAAAGCAACTGAACGAATCTGGAAGTTGGATATTCACGTGTTACCACTGCGGAGCAACAGGAATATATCCGTATAGGTATGTATTTGTATTTGGCCGTTCCTACGCTCCGTTGTATCTGAGTAAGCCCCTGTCAACTTGTGTGAGCGCATCGCAGTAAGATGCCAAGAATGATTTGGATTGGATGGGGAGCTGTGGGGAGTCAACTTGCGTCTCGGCGATGCTCAGAAACTTGCAACCATTAGTTATCATAAGGTCCGACACAGCTCCCTCCCAGACCACCCACCAACCCGAATGAGAAGGACAGACATACTTGGGGGCTTAGCCGGACGAGACTTAACCAGAACCATTCCTACACTAAGCTTCGTCGGTCCATGACGAAATCCTCTCAGTTTGCTGTTGGCTGCTTTCTCTCTTCTTTCTCATATGAAATGTTTTGTTTCACATGTCTTTAAATTTAGACTCTATATCTACTCCATCCTACAAACAAACCTTCCCGAAACGCAGAAGTGGATGTTGTTTGTTTGTTAGGTATCCGAACTCTCTATAGCCTTAGGTACTTTTTCTAGTATATTATATGCCATCCCTTCCCTTCCAATTCTATGAATCGTGGTCTTGCCTGAGTGGTCCATCTCATTAACCTAGATCTTCGGTTCTACCAAGTGCCCCGAGAGTCAGCCGAGGTATCAAAAGCAAGAGTACTTAAGAACAAGCGCAAGTGCATCCATATATATATACCATGTCCACTATTATCGCTTGTTCCCTTCTTACTGGGCCTTACTCTTATCGTTGTTATAGTAATGGGCCATTTCCAATCCGGCCCTTCGGAATCCGCATTTTACGTAGAACCCTTCGTTTGCTTCGCTGCAGTCGAGGATAGTCTTATAGCAGCCGACCTTCTCGGCGATGAAGTCGAGGGCTTGTATCAAACGAAGGCCAAGCTTTTTGCCCTGTTGATCCTTGGCTACGGCAATATCCTCGATATGACCGACTAAGCCAAGGCTGTGAATGCTATTAAATGGGAATTGATCGTATCAGCAATTGTTCCTTATTACCTAAGGGAAACCAGGTAGGCCCTTGAGCTATCCGCTGGCCAAATCGTGCAAACCCGATTGGCGGCGGGGTATGGAACTTCTTACAATTTTCTTTCTACAAGTAGAGCTCCAGTCCCTACGATTTTCCCCCTCGAAGTATCCTCAATAACCAGGACGTAGTACGTGTCTTGCGATGACATCCATTGGTATCTCTCGGCAAACTGCTCCTGGCTAATTTCACCGACGGTGGTTAGAACGCGTAGGCAGTCGAGGAAACCAGCATCGTAGTCGGACAATCGCAGGGAACGGGCTATGTAGCCTTCTGGGAGGGCAGCCGAAACGGCGGGGGAGATGAAGTCGGACGAGAAGAGACCTTGTTCAGCCATTGTGAATTGTAAATTGTAAATTGTAAATTGTGAATTGTGAATAACGGTTTGTGTTCCGTGTATCGTTTCGAGCTGGTGGAGAGAGAACGAACGTATGGGTAGCGAGCACAGACGAAACGAACGCGCAACTCTGAGGAAGAAGCAATTGATGATAAGTGGCTAAGGAGGAAAAGGTAAGGAAGGAATGGGCTTCTCTTCTCTCTAAAATCGATTGACGTCGGGATGATAATAAAATAAATAAAAAAGACCGTCGACGATAAAGAATACGAAGAAATCGGAATTTGGGCTGAGCTGAGCCTGGGAATTCACTCTAAGACCCCTAAAGGAGGTGAGGTACTGTACCTACTACATTGTACAATACAATACAATACAATACCTAATATTATACAATAGGTGGACAAAAAAACCGCACACTTTATTATTATACCTTTGCATTTTAAATTTCCATAACTTTATAATAAATTATTATATTAACTTTCCGTTTTTTTATAAATATTATATAATGGATTATTAATATAAATATTATTTTTAATTTATTTAATTAATAAATATTATATTTAAAATAATAAGTTTAAAAAGTATTAAATTTTATAAATATATAATTTTAGTTTTTACTGTAAATATAATGGTTAAAATTACGAAAAATTCGTAAAAGAATATTTTAAGTATTTATTTAAATATAAAAGTAAATTATATATTTTTACGATTTAATTTGGTTAAGTTACAGAATTTTTAATATATTAAGTTTTATTAAAAAACGCGGTTTTTCTTAAATATTTTATAAAACTTACACTTTTCAAAAATTTATAACTTATTAAAAATAATATATAAAAATATTTAATTTAATTATTTAAGTAATTAAATTATTAAACTGTTTAAAAATAAAGAAGTAAAAAATTATAATATTTTTTTATATTTTTAAAATAATTTTTAAAATATTATTAAAAATATTATTTTAACTTTAATTTTTTACATTTTTAATAATTTTTTTTTTAGAAAATCATTATTATATTTAATTATAGATTTAAAAATGAACTATAATTTACATATATAACTTTTTTATATATTTAAAATTAAAGGTGTAATGATTAAATTAAATAAATTGTATAAAAATTAAAGTGTTCGGTTTTTTTGTCCACCTATTGTACATGTCACAAAGCAGGTACCGAGCTAAGGGGACTCGTCGCTGTACGAGGTACCCGCAGGTACCTAGGTAATTATGCGCGTCCCCTAATTTCTAGGGTGCTTAGCCTCAATTGATTGGTTTAAACCCCCCGGCAATAGCTCTAAAGATCCCCGTAGCAGCCCGTAGCCGGTTAGGACTGCTGCATAACCTGCATAGAAGCTGAACAACCGGGACTCACGAAAAGCTTGAGAGCACTAATAATAGAAGTCTCGGGTGCTACTAGCCTCAACTCAACACAGTAACGGGTACATACCACATGTGGACAGGAGGCAGTATGTGAATTGTCATAACCGCTGACATCATTTTAATTATTTTGAGTTTGGAGGCTTGCAAACTCAATCTGGCATAATGAATCGATCAGTTCCAATCAAGCACTGAACTTTAGGCACCTGCCTAAGGTATACCTACCTAACCTAAGGTATAGGTACCTACTATGACATCTCTCCATTTTATTCAAGGTTCTAGTTGGTATTCGTATTCAAAACCCAAGCAAACATTTTCTAGTTACCTTTTTCACATTCTTCAACCGCACGCGGTATCATATAACTTATAGCCATCCTACTCCTTGTTTTTGGTAAGATTGATCCTGTCATCCCGTGGGATATGTATGCATCGTAACGAGGCGTGGCCACGTCTCAAAATTGAATCGCCATTTCGTACTTTTTATTGAATATGTTCTAGACTATGTTTCTTTTTTAGACGATTCATGTTTATATGATACGACACTACATGACTCGATCGACGAGACCTTGGAGATGACGTGGACAAGCCTCCATCTCTAAGTTTCTGCTTTTCTTTTCTTTTTTTCTTTTCTTTTATTTTATTTTTACTACTAATGTTTAGGATATGTCTTTCATTTCTACCGAGGTAAAATGAAAGATATCTAGAATTGACCAGGGGTTGGAAAGAAAGATAACGAAAGGCGCCTAGGATATAAACACGTTTTCATGTGTTTGAAGTTAACCTAACTCATGCGTCGTAACAAGGTACCTGGCTAGATCAACCGTCGACCTAAGGTAACTAGCTAACTCTCTCCTCTTGTCTATATCCCCAAGTCTTATGATATAGTCTTATGATATAGTCTTATGATATAGTCTATGATATAGTCCACGGCTGCCGTGTCAGAAAATCGTTGGGAACGAATAATTTAAATACATTCAGCCTAACTCGATTAATTCTAAACTACAAAGGGGTTAGCTCACTGACGACACGCAAACGTCCACTCTAGCCACTCCGGCCCCTGTGGCCAATAGCATCTAGACCCGACTTTAGAACCGTTACATGGCTCAAGTAAGGTACCTCTCTCACTGTCTCAATGCATTCTGGCATCGTAATTGTACCTTAAAAAGGGAATCCCTGTGTTTAGGTACCATTCCGATTAAGTTTCAAGGTTGCTGAAGCCTGAACGAGTTCTAGTACTGTCACATGTAAGTTCACACTAACAACTTAACGTCAACACTTTTTTTTCTTCTTCATAATATTAGCTCCTTATTCGCTTCAGGTTTAGTTAAGACTATCACTAAGTCTTTCATATACGACCCTACAATAATTCTGCAACTTCATTTTCGACTGTCCGTTTGGGCTATTTCGTCTCGAGCTCTAGTAGACATGTAATCAACATAATCATCGGACTGTCTACGATAAATGTAAATATTGGCCACCCTCATTATTGTATTGTCTAATTTTATTGGGTTCAAACGCGACTTATCGTCATCATCATATTTATGCTCTTTATTATTCAAAGACGATCTGCAGCTTCGTCGCAATAGGTGCGACATATGCTCTTTGCTTGTTTTAGAATACTATCGTTTTTCTGGAGTTAATAATGATGGCGAACACGGAAGCAGATCATAATGAAGACGAAAGCTACTCTGCCGAAGCTCTTATACCCTTTTCGACAGAGGAGCTTTTACCCCCTTCCGCGGGGAGAACCCTCTTGCCTAGCCCAATAGCGAGCGCGGTTAGCTTCGCCGCACGATCGACTTCCTTTGCTCTTCGCGTGGGTACATTTATCGGCGGTTATGGGTTGGGCGCTGCCAAGTTTACCACACTTTCTAGCCTGGAGCTGGGCCGCGGTATTTTGGAGGGGATATTAAGTAGAGCCGGAAGAGATGTCATGACAAGAGCCCAGTCCGAGCTAGGTAGATCAGATGCCGAGTCTATCCTAGAAAGCAGTCTCGAAACTTTGCACCAGACGATGTCCCAGATCGTCTTCTGGACTGCGACTGGCTTTCACGTTACTGGCACCACCGTGTCAACCGCTTCCCAAATTTCTCAGTTGTTCCTATCCGTCCTCGATCAATTTTTCGGTTCAACCGATTCTTCTAGAGCTATTGCGAGCATCATTACCTTGATCCGTCGGGAATTCCAAAATCCCGCTACGGGCGTGCAGGGAGAGAAAGTGGGAGTAATTGACCTTATCCTTGGTTTATGCGGCCTAGCCTATTTACAGAATCGGTGTAAAAAGATGATGCAAGATGAATCACGTCGGCTTTATCAAGAAGAAATTATTTGGGACGTTGTTCTCCTCGATGATGGAGAACGAGTTGATATTGACGGGGAAGACATACATATCAATAGACATGAAGGATCCTTTTTAGACCACCACGAAAGAGTGGTCGAAGCGGTTGAACAGGATGGTATGAGTTGGAACGGTGATGATGAGGACGAGATACCTGAGGCCCAGCTTAAACAACAAATTCTAAGATCGCTCCCTAAAGACGCTCAAGTATCTATCACTACCTCTACAACCACAACGAAAACCATCACTGTGGATATCAGGGGTACCCCGCTTATGCCAGTCTTGTCACTACCCGGGGTAGATGTCGTGAAAAGAGAAATCAACAGTTCTGAAGATATTTCGCCAGAAAATGGGGAGGCAGGGCCTAGCTACAGAGTTGTATATAGGATAAGCCGGAATAACATGAGAAATGTGGCTGTTGATAGCGATACCGACGACGATACACAATCTAGGGTTGAAGTGGTTGACGATGGTGAATTGCAGTCACCCAATAGCCCAGATGCTCACCGACCCGACCAGCCTCCTCCCGTCCCACCGAAGGCTGCACGTCCAACTTTTGCTTCATCAGCCAAGGGAAAGGGCAATATTAAAAGCGACCACTTGGGCTATCAAGACAGGTCCTCTAACAATCTTATTGGGCCGAGTTTCGGTCCTCCGAAGGATCGAACATCTTCACTTGCTTCTCACAGACAAGGCTCTGAGCATGCTGCGAATCAAAAACGTACAAGGAAACCATTAGATGATTCCCGTCAGAGCTCTCAGAGCACCCTTACCGTTCCGGCTTCGCCAGGGAGTGGTAAATATTCGACCAAAAAGTTTGAATCGCCGCCAGCTTTGAAGGGGAATGAAAAGCGAGGTGGCATTCGTGATGTCCTTAGGAAAGGGTCTGTTTTATTGAACCGCGACTCAAGCTCGGAAAATCTTCAAACAAATAACGCCAAACCAAAAGCGCTGATGAAACCGCCCTGGGGTAGCAACAAGCCTTTGCAAAGTAAATTGCCGGTATCACAGAGAAGAGATTTTTCGGAGAGAAATTCGAATCTAATACCTCACAACGAGCCTCCCCAATCGCCCCGCCGAGGGAGCCCGAATCATTTCACCTCGAGAGATCTAGGTAATGTTGGTAGTTCTTCTACTATACATGGGTCACCATTGCGGGCAAAATATGCGCCTTTACAGAGCAAGAGACGTAACTCGGTAGTCTCTCAAACCGATACATTCTCGGTCCACTCGTTTGAAAGTCGTCCGTCATCTCCTATGTTGCAAAGAAATGAAGCCAGGATCCATAACAGCATATCATACTCTGACACTGGACATGATACGGGTGTACAGTACCCTCGCTCGCCGTCGAGGGGCCATAGAAGGATAACGTCGGAACATCGCGGTTTCCATAGCCCAAGTATCTATACGCTTCAGACTCGAGATTCTCAAATGTCATTAGTCCCGTCTTTATTTCAGCAAAGGAGTGCATATAGCGATTCGGAGGCCGTCGATGCCCTGCGGCGTACGGGAACGGTCGACGGAATATTTCCCAACTTTCATCTTCTTAGAAATATTACCCGATACAGTCGATACGCCTCAGCTGCGTACGGGTCAAACTTTTTGAAATTTATGGGCATTACGAAGGAGTTACCTATCTTGAAGGCGTTAGATGAAACACAACGGGATGTTCGTTCATTCGCCCATCATACTGAACTACCACCAGACAGCATTCTCTTATCCTCATTCATCGATCCTCAAGGCGGCTCCGACTCTACCGGGTCTACGGATACCGGAGTACCCATGGTGCATACAATTGCAATTGACGAAGAGTCTAAAGCTGTTGTGCTATCCTGCCGCGGTACACTGGGATTCGAAGACGTCTTAGCCGACATGATGTGTGAGTACGACGATCTGTTCTGGCGTGGAAAACCGTATAAGGTTCATAAGGGTATCCACGCATCTGCACGACGACTTTTGTATGGGGGAGATGGAAGAGTACTTGCAACCCTTAAAGAAGCTCTTGAGGAGTTTTCGGACTACGGTCTTGTCCTATGTGGGCATTCTCTCGGCGGTGCTGTCACTGCATTACTGGGAGCTATGCTTGCTGAGCCTGCTTCTACGGGAACTGCGTTTGTCACTTCGGCTGAACCCCATCAGAGACTACTTGCGAGCGGACAGTCCCATCAAACCAACTCTCACATATGTTTACCACCCGGCAGGCCCATTCACGTCTATGCATATGGCCCGCCTTCTACTATGTCACCGGCATTGCAAAAAGCGACAAGGGGATTGATAACCAGTACTGTAAACGGAAACGACCTCGTTCCATACTTGTCTCTGGGTGTTCTACACGATTTTCAAGCCGTGGCATTAGCGTTCAAGACTGATAACAATGACGCGAAGGCAGAAGTGCGACGGCGTATTTGGGAGGGGCTGCAGTCGGGTTTAGCTAGTAAATGGTATAATAACGGTTCGAAACGATCACACGAAGAAGAGGAACAATGGACATATGCGGCGCTCAAGACTTTACGCGCGAGTATGATGAGTGCTAAATTACTACCTCCCGGCGAGGTCTTTTCGATTGAGAGTACTCCAGCCCTTAGGAGAGACGCATTCCTCCAAGCTGGTACGGGCCAAGTCGGACGACCTGCAACTCGAATCGTGTTGAAGTATATTAGAGATGTCGAGGCCCGGTTTAGAGAAGTTAGATTTGGCTCTAGCATGCTGTTAGATCATAGCCCTGGGCGGTATGAGGATGCTCTTCGTCGACTTACACTGGGCGTAATGAACACATAAAACGTCATGGTTAGAGCGAGCACACACGATACCTGCTAGACAGACTATCAAGACAGCGTCAAAATGAAATTCCGGTCTTATGTGTAAACGAAGTATTCCGAGTCAAGATATACACGAACTTATTGAGATATAATCTGGTGCCTCATGCATCTATGCAACGTTCACCCGAAGAATATAGAATTATTATGAAGTGTGTCGGTGCCTTCTTTTTCAGCCTAGAATATTGAATATGCTTGGCAACAGGAACTAGTCCGGGATGCCTGGATGCTAACCCGAGTAGTAATGATTAGAATCTCGGCGCTCACTTATAACCACGCATGACTACAAAGAGGGACATCGGATACGGCAAGTGGGACGAAACTAAAGCAGGCGGAACGGCCGGTTAAATAGGGATAAATTGGAAGAATACCGGCGTCTATTCCGCCGGGATGACAGGGAAGCTATATTCACTACAGTTAACAGTTCTTATACGCACATAACCTAAGGTAGGGACTCTCTCTAATGGGCGTATGCACTGCATTGCATGATCAACTGGAACGAAGTCATACGGTATAAAACAAGATAAGTATAAGTTCATCCGTATCCTAGATCATATCCACGAACTCCTAAATCGTTAAACCAAGTGATGCTCAAAGGACAACCCCCTCAACACCGAAACGCCTCTCCACTTTATCTTCATCCTCCGGGTATAAGAACCCCGCAGAGTATCGTGAACTCGGCTGGTTAAATATTAAAGGCCAGTATACTCACATAGTAGATTAACATACTTATTGGCCTGCCTAGTCTTTGGCTTGAGTAAAACAAGAGGAAGGATTTCCTCATCCAAAATATACCTCCATATTCAAAATGTCGCCTCCCCTAATAACACATCTCTACACCGCGGACCCTTCCGCCCACGTCTTTGACGGGAAACTCTACATTTACCCATCTCATGATCGCGAGACTGACATCCAATTCAACGACAATGGCGACCAATATGACATGGCGGATTACCATGTTTTCTCGCTCGACTCTCTTGACGCCTACGCGTCATCCCCTTCTTCCGCCTCCGCAGAACCACCCAAAGTAACAGACCACGGCGTCGTGCTACGTACGGAAGACGTGCCCTGGGTTAGCAAACAGCTATGGGCGCCCGACGCAGCCCGTCGCAAGGGAAAATACTACCTATACTTCCCGGCGCGCGCCAAGGACTCCGTGTTCCGCATCGGCGTCGCGGTCGGCGATACTCCCGTCGGCCCGTTCGTCCCGGAACCAGAGCCCATCCCGGGCAGCTTCAGCATCGACCCGGCGTCCTTCGTGGACGACGACGCCGCCGAGTCCGCGTACCTGTACTTCGGCGGCCTGTGGGGCGGCCAGCTGCAGTGCTACCAGAAGGGTAACGCGCCCGAGCACTTCGACGCGGGCTGGCTCGGGCCCAAGGAGCCCTCGGGGCCGGGCGCCAAGGCGCTGTGCCCCAAGGTCGCGAGGCTGGCCGACGACATGCGCTCGTTCGAGGGCCCCGTGCGGGACCTGGTTATCCTGGCGCCGGAGACGGGGGAGCCGCTCGATGCAGACGATCACGATCGGCGATTCTTCGAGGCCGCGTGGATGCACAAGCGCGGGGACATGTATTACTTTAGCTACTCGACGGGAGACACGCACTACCTCGCGTATGCGATGGGGTCGAGCCCGTATGGGCCGTTCACGTATGCGGGGCGGTTGCTCGAGCCGGTGCTGGGGTGGACGACGCACCACTCTGTCGTCGAGTTTCAGGGCCGGTGGTGGTTGTTTTACCACGACTGCGAGCTGAGCAAGGGCGTGAATCACTTGAGGTCTATAAAGGTGAAGGAGATTTTCTACGATAAGGACGGGAAGATAGTATCGGAAAAGCCTGGGGAGTAAGTTCTGGGAGGTTTGGGTTATGATGTAACTGATTCTAGTATACTTATATGATAATAATTACCTGGGCTAGTTCTAGAACATCAATATGAGATCAGTCTGATTTTGTTTTATTAAATGGTTCCCCAGCATCTCTAAGCAGTATAAGTACTACACCCTTATTAACGCCAACAAATGTTTTAATAGGGGTGCGTTCACACTGAGCTCAACTGCCGAAGAAACCCTTGCTATCTCGTGGATAAGGAATTAGGTACCAGCCCGTACTCAGCATAATCTCCATCTTATACCCAAGACATCCTCAAATACAGGTGAGGTAGCAGCTCTCCCCCCCTCAAAATGACGAGGCCATCTACCGACATTGGAGAACAAGCTTACCTCCCCCCTATCTCCAAGGCGTTCCAGGTATTTGTTAGATTATAATGAGGGGAAAGTTCCCCTGCTAATCTGCATCATTGCCCCCGAATCGCATTGATTGGCATTATAATAATGAATGCTATGAATACGATTTAGGTGCACGACTCTTTGGCGGGGAATCGGGATTGGATTTGAATCGCAAACGTGAAGGTATAGGAACAAATGGTAAAGCCTACTAATGTCTTAAGGAACACTACCTGTTCCTTAAGAGAACTGTTAGTCAGGCGCCTACGCTTTTTCAAGTAAAATTATAGTCCCTAGCTCCTTTCTTATCAAAGGCGTCGCCATGGGCATCAGTAGCCAGCGCAACAATGGCATCAGGGAGAACTGGAAATGTGCCCTCATCTGCTTGGGCATGGCCTTCGCGACCACTCAGTACGGCTTCGACGTATCTGCCATCGGAACATTCCAGACCATGCCCGGCTTCTTGATGACCTTTGGATACCGCGATCCAACTCTGAAAGGTGGCTGGGGCATCTCCACGACCGATCAACAGCTGATCGCATCGTTCTTGAATGTGGGAACTATAATCGGGGTTTTCTTCATCGCCCCGTTTGGTCGCTACTTTGACCGGAGGCATGGGATATGGATGGGCACCATTGTAGCTTTTGCCGGGTGTGCTGCACAGATAGCGGCGACCTCGGTTGCCACGTTGTGTGTGGGGAGGGCGTTGATGGGAGCTTCGAACGCGTTCTTCATCACCTTCTCGAACGCGTACATCGTGGAGTGCGCGCCTCCGCGGCTACGTGCAGTTTCCTCCGCCATGTTCTCCACCACGATCAATATCGGAACTATCCTTGGGGCTGTCGTCGACGAAAGGACATCTCACATCATGGGGAAACTTTCTTACCAAATACCCCTCGCTTGCCTATTCATATTCCCTACTCTGCTGAGTATTTTCGTATTCTTCATCCCCGAATCTCCTCGGTGGCTGGTGCTTCACGACCGTCATGAAGAGGCTGAGAAGTCTCTCATTTACCTCCGTGGTAACTCTCTCGAACCGGAGTTCCTCCAAGAGGAATTTGTAGAGATCATCCGAGGGGTGGAGGAAGAGAAGTCGAATGCGACCGGATCTAGCATGGTCGATATATTCAAGGGTACTAACTTACGTCGTACGATGTTATGCGTGGCCGTCGCGGTTTCGCGCGCTTCATCGGGTGTGTGGGTATTTCTGTCATACGGTGTGAGTCCCCTATTTCCCGATGCGCTTGCTTTGGGTACCTGTTTGTGCCGTCTAACGTTGCCCAAAGACCTACTTCTACCAGCAAGCCGGGATCGATGACATCTTTAGAGTTAGCATCTACTCCATGGTGGTTCAGCTTGTCGGCGTTACAACCGGCTTGTACTGCGCATACAGAGTCTGGGGTCGTCGAACCATGCTTCTCATAGGGACCGGTTCAGCAGTGATTGCTATGGTCGGGCCAGCCATAGCAGCTACGATAGCTCCTGGCACGGCGGAAGCAGCAAAGACATTCCTCGCCTTTAACTTCTTCTACGTTATTACATACAGCGGTTTCGCAGGCTCCATGACGTGGCCCGTATCGGCCGAGGTTGTCAACTCAAGATTACGGGTGGTCACATTGTCCTTCGCCACTGGCGTAGATTATGTATTTGCTTGTAAGTGTTTTGTCCCATGGCGTAGCACAGCACAGCATAGCATTCCGGATTCCGTTGAGCTACGAGGAAATCAAGTGCGCGTGCGACATTCGTAACTAGGCTGATCGAAAATCCAGGGCTAATCTCTTTTTGCTCGCCATATTTCATCAATCCCACCGCCTTGAATTGGGGAGCCAAATACTGCTGGGTCTGGGCGGCTTCTAATGCCATAACGTTCGGTGAGCGTCCTAGGACATCTACGACGTAAGCTATTGTCTTGCTAACAGGTATCTACTCAGCATTCTTCTGGCTATTCTTGCCGGATATGAAAGGTAGGTCTCTGGAAGAGATTGACGAATTATTCGAGAAGCGAGTGCCCACTCGCGACTTTCCTATCTTCGAATGCCAGTCTTCCTCTCAGGCTCACGATATTGCCTTGCATAATATCGAAGAGGCAAAAGTGGTGGCCATGCAAGTTGACAGAGTTAACTGAAGTCATGACATAATAAGCTTCTTTTATACCAATTAAAATTGCTTGAGACTATCTAGGTATTGGGATTTCTTTTGAGTGCGCGAATCATGTAACTCCTATCCTACGTGCCTTGACCGCCTCCACAGGTATTTCATATATTCTGTCTCATTCAAGGTATATTCAAGTGCAAGATAGACATACACGGCAATTTCTACACCGAACGATCTGTCTATATATCTATGTAGTGTTCTCGAATCGAGGCTTCCAATAAAAATACTTGGTGGATATAGCTGACGGATATAACCGCCGCATCTCAATCTTTGCCGACTGCAATGGTCGCCTTAGGGAAGTAGAGAGCAGGATTATTGGCCAAAACCCTTTGAAGGATGCCACTACATATAATATTGGGTAGCTGCCTAGAAAGCGGGAAGGAAACGGGCATATGTAAGTAATGCAGCTTTTCGGTGTATAGGCCTAATTTCAGGCGAGCTCTGCATGTCCTCATGGCCATTCCATGTGATAGGGTCAATTTCTATTATACCAGGAACTGAACCCCAAATGTAACCCACCCAGAATTAGAACAAATGGGGGTTTTCAATATAGGGTATGGTGTTATCTAGAAGCTACCTACCTCAGGCACTTATTCTACATCTCTCACAAGGTATCTGGCAACTCACATCTGCAGGTGATTCGCATTAGCGGCAGTCATATGTCGCACCCGCAAGGAGGGTGGAATGCCCGTATCCGTCTAGATGCCGAGCTGTTGGCATCCCAAGCATATGTAAGTTGGCACCTATCAAGATACGGCAGCAGAATCGCTATATGAGTTGAACCAATGTCAGATGATGATACCATCTGAACCCTCTGCACGCGAATCGGGGTGGGATGTTCCAACGTGTCGTATACAGACAGGCTAGCGTACGCGGGGCTGTTCCCTGTATGACGGGTTGTTGATAAAATACTTGACGATCGCCCCCCTTGGGCCTCCGTCCCAAAATAATGTTTCTCTAGGGCTGCGTCGCTGCCCATTCCCGAATTCCGATTCGTGATACCACGTTAGGGGCCTTATTTATGCCGCCAAGATGTCCGTGAACTCTACAGCATTAGTAATTACTAAGGCCCCGGAATATACGAGCGTCGTCGGAAGACAAGTCACATTGACGCAGACTATCACGTACCCGGATGCGACATCTACCGCCGTTGTAACGCTCGACCGAGGTGCCCCACCGACCGAATCGCCAGCTCCGAATTGGAATGCAGGCGCTGCTTCGTCCGATGGTCTAAGTCAGCAGCAAATTGGCATTATCGTAGGGTGTTGCATCGGAGCCGCTGTTCTCGGTATAGTCATATGGTGTTGTTGCACAAATAGATGCGGCTGTAGGCCTTACAGTATCTATAACGACGGTGACGAAGATGTAACCTACTTTTCGGACGATATGGAACAGGTTGCTTGGCCAGAAAGAAGCTACTGGCCGTCATTCCCTCGATCAATACCTCCACCTGTTATCCCGACCTACGTTGCGACGGATACGAGTCCTGAGTGGATGGCATATGAAGCATCGAATAGATATCATCCAGGCTATTATGGAGGTTAAAATCCGCGATCTATCGAAGGTTTATCTTATGCTATCAAACACAACCAGTCAATTCCGAGCTTTTGGAGTACAGGCCCTACTTATGTGTCCCGGTTCAGCCGGGGCTTCTATACGGGGAAACTATCCCCTTATGGATTTCTTTGATATGACTCTTTAGTGAACACATCTTCGGTAAGTCCAGCCGTCATTTTTCGTTTTGAACTATAAGCTGACCTAGTGTAGATGCCAGTATGCATGCTGGGTACCCCCTATTGATTTTACTCCTGTTGATTTTACTCTTATTGATTTTAAGGAATCTGATATTTATTATTTTGAAGGAGGATGATACCCCTTTTCAAAGCTTTGATATAATGTGTTCGGTTAGTGTTAACGAGAGAGAGTAAGTGAATGAAGTTGAGCGTAGATGTATCAACTGGAGGATCTCGTCAGGGGTAGTATTTCGGGGCGTCATTTCTACTGTTTGAAGTCTGTTGTCTTCCATCCTCCAGGACATAGGTAGCTTTTTGAAGACTTAGTGAAGGTCATACTTCCCGCTACTAGCTTGACCGTCTTCATAACTTCAGTGTAAGCTGAGATCCCGATCAAAACACCATTCATGACATTTCGGGATATAAACAAGCAATTCCAAAATCGGATGCAAATTTTTTTCCATGCAACTACTACCCCTACCGTATGATGGGAAGTCAGGAGGATATATAAAGAGGTAATGATTCGTAGAGTAGCTGTTCAGAATTATCGTGGATTGCCAAGTTGACTATATTAAATGTACTGTATTTCTACCATAGAGTACATCAATCATGCGGCAACTCAGTCAATCATCTTTCCTAGTCTTACTTAGTGGGACTGGAACTATCTGTAATGTGTTTTCAACTTCAAACGAAACATCAATTGATGATGTGTTAACTACAGCTTTTACATGGCCTCCATATGCAGACGTAGAGTACGCCACAGCTCTGCCAAAGCCATCTGAAACAGTGACATACGCGAGGCCTTACTCAGAACTCGAATCACTCGCTGGACCTCAGAAGACAACAATTTGGGCGAGCATAGCTAGTCCAACTGACTCATACGACAAGTTTGGCAATGTCGCTTGGTCATCTCGATGGTTCCATTTCACTGTTGAACCCCCTCCCTTTACGACAACGGTTACGCCAACGCCAATCCCAAGCTCTCAGCTGGTTAAACCGACACCGTTACCCTTTTCCATTGGAAAGGGCGAGACCGATGATTTCAAGTTTCCAGAGGACTTCGAATGGGGCTTTGCCGGCGCCGCCCTGCAAGTCGAAGGTGCGGTTAAAACTCAGGGGAGAGGCCTGTCGATCTCTGAAGTCATACTCCCCGTTATACAACGAAGATCTGATGGTGCTGGTCCGCCAGATATTTCCGTGTTGAATTACTTCCTATATAAGGAAGACATTGCAAGGCTGGCAGCCCTGGGAGTCAAGTCCTATAGTTTCAGTATTGCTTGGCCAAGAATTCTCCCATTTGGGTATCCCGGTTCGCCAGTCAATCAGGAAGCCATTGACCACTACGACGACCTTATTAATACGATTCTGGAGTATGGAATGGAGCCTATTGTTACTCTACATCACTTTGATACGCCGTTACATTACTTGAATTGGCAATCTTGGGAGTCCTGGCAGTCAGTTATAGCGGTCCATGTTAGCCTCAGCTTTGCATTGATGCTAACTTGGCTTTCAGGGGATACGCGCACTCCGAATTCGTCGATGGATTTGTTAACTATTCCAAGATTGTGTTGACACACTATTCTGATCGGGTTGGTACTTGGATAACTTTTAATGAGCCGAACCTGGACCCCGTCCTACTTAAGAATTGGAAGGCGGGCTACCATGTTGTGATGGCTCATGCCAGGACAGTCCACTTCTATCGAGACGAGATTAAAGGAAGTGGCAAATGGGGCATTAAGCTAGCTTTGACTTCTGGCTTCCCCCTTCCACTGGATCCCGGGAATTCTGATGATATTGCTCTTACCGAGAGGCAGCTCGACTTTTTAATTGGATACATGGCGGATCCAATATACTTGGGAATACAAACTCCCTCCAGCGTCATCGAAACGTTAAAGTCAGAAGCGTTTATTTATACCGAAGAGGAACTACAATATGTGAATGGAACAGCAGACTTCTTCGGCGTGGATATATATACTGCAAGTTACGTTACTTCCCTAGATGAGGGAACGGAGACATGTGTTGGACATAGATTCCATCGCCACTTTCCGACCTGTACGAATATCACGTCGGTACGAGAAAACTGGCGCATAGGAGCTGAGAGCAACGGATCTCCCTCGGTAACCAGAAATCCTTTCACATACCAGAATATTTACTAACATTCATTCTTAGACTTGGTATCAACATGCCCGTACTATATTCAAATATCTGCACACCAAATATCCTACCGCAGGTGGCATCCTCCTCGCCGAATATGGATGGCCGACTTTTCACGAAGCCAGCATGAACCATGACCAAGCGCTAACAGAATTCACGGCGACATTTGCCTTCCTATCAGTCTTAAATGAGATACTCAAGGCGATATATGAGGACGGGGTGAAGTTTAAAGGCGCACTCGGATGGGCTTATATTGATAATTGGGAATGGGGCCAGTATAATGATCGCTTTGGTGTCCAAGCATTCAACAACGTAACACTAGAGCGTAGTTACAAACGCTCTATATTTGACTTCGTCGACTTTGTCAGGGCACATAGTGAGACTTAACTCAAAGAAGGGCCAAGTTGAACTTCTTACCGTATAAAGGTTGTCTTACGTCCTTTGTTTTACTTGGGGGGGGTGAGAAATCGATGTCAGGCTTCTTAGATTCCAAGCTAGGTTAGGAGGTGCTTATGCTACTACTATACTGTCTTTAACTTTCATATATCTGGTCTGAGATCCAGTATTGACTTAACAGTGTCCTTGACGCTTTTCTCAAGCGAAGTATATTCCAAACCCAAGACCTTCACTGACTTGCTGTTGTTGAAAGTATAGACTTCGTCAGAGAAGTCGTCCGGTGCGTTCTCGGGCGGTAGACGTCCTTCAAACTTCGGGTACCACTTACGGATCGAATCCACTATCCACTTGTTGGAAAAATGCCCACCTACAATATAGAAGCGATTCCCACCGGCCTCTGGCACAGTTATGGCCTTGAGATGTGCGCGGGCTACATCACGGACATCAACAAAAGTGAAGACCGGTGCCGTAGAAGGCATGCCTCCCTTCATTTTCCCTTGTAGCATATCCCGAATACGATGGTTAGATGTGTTCATGCCTTCCAAGCTTGGGAGGTTGCGCTGCACGGGACCGAACGTGTAAGTACAATTGATGACAGCGAGGTCAAAGTTCGGCTTCTCTTCTTCGACAAAAGCCCATGCAGCTTTTTCCGAAAGTGTCTAAAGGTAAGTTAGTAAGTAAATACCGAGACTGTAGACAATTCCGCATAGTTTTACCTTACTGACTACATAAGCTCTCGTAGGGTCTTTGACATCCTCCCAGGTCCAAGGGGCCCAACAAGTCTCATCATACACCTTGGCGTGATTGAGAGGGTTGATCATTGCTGCGCTAGAAGATGTAATCACTACACGCTTTACAGTAGGCGCATGCGCTGCGATTGACTTGAGAATTCCTGTCGTCCCCTTGATCGCTGGGTCTAAGAAATCCTTGACCGGATCTTGAACGTTAAGGTGATAAGGGGATGCGGTATGGACTACATAGTCAAAGGTTATTCCTTGAGTAAATGCCTGTATTCAACAGTTAGATATTTCTTCCTTAGGTTGATATGGCTTACGCCAAGACGTACGGTATCAAACGCGTTCTCCTTTGCAACGTCTCCTACGACGACGTATGACAGGTTACTACGCTTGGCAGGGGTAGCTGATTCTACTATTCTGCGACCCTTTTCCTCGGATCTTGCCGTTGTAACGACGTTGAACCTGCATAAGGAGTTAGGCAAGTGTAACGGTTGTTTCGGTAATTATAGAATAGGTAATACCAATCATCCAAGAGTGAGTCGATGATATGGGATGCGATGAATCCGCTTCCCCCTGTGCTCAGTTGATTTGTCAGATTATTTACCTCCTATACGCATATAGGCATCTAGGCAAGGATGAAGAAGAGACTGCTTAAGGCTGGGTTACGTGTGGTTCACTTACCTGTCACCAGGGCAACCCCTTTCGTAGAACCATTAGAATAGGTCATCGTCTCAGATATACCAATACCTATTACCGTATAACTTTAAGGTACAGATACCAACTACATAGGCAGCGAAGATGCCCTTTCTATAATTAATCAGTTAGCCATGCAGTGGCATAAAGAATCCAGATGCATATTTGATTACGCGTATTGATGAGGGGGATATCGGCCTTCCGCTATGACGCTCGGTGTTCCGGCGCATCTACCCCAACTGAGACCGTAAGAAGAGAAAGTAACGTCGACGCCATCTGCGATTATCGGGGTCTATACCATGTTTCTCCATAGCGGTCTCGCTTTCAATCCAAGACATCTTGCCCTAATGAAATGCATGATAGGTAGGTCTATACTGTATATTCCTTTTCCACGATGATCGTCAACACAGTGTGGCAGCTTTGAATATCCAAGGCCAAATCCATCCTTCCTAGAGGTCTATGAACACAGGTTGGCCTGCATGTGGCTGCATTTTCTAGGACTCCTTGCGTTCCACATCGGTGTTTCCCCTTACTTTTATGTTCTTTTTATCTTGGGATGCGGTCTTTTTTTGGTACAGCACACTTCTTCAGATCCTCGCATCGAACTTTGAACAAAATCAGCCAATATCGCGATGCCGACATCAAGAGATACAGGGCGCATTTGCGTAGCTATAATTGGAGGCGGCATTACCGGAGTTATATTAGCGCTGGGCCTACAGAAGCGCGGCATTGACTACATACTCTATGAGCGAGCTTCCGCCTTTACAGAAATTGGAGCCGGTATCGGTTTCAGTCCCAACGCAGAGCGTGCTTTAGCCGTCGTGGACCCTGAGGTATACCGCGTCTACAAGCAAGTCGCACCGACAAGTGACGGCGAGGAATACTTCCAATGGGTTGACGGTTATAAAACGAACGAGTTCGCAGCAAGGCTATCAATTGGCGTCGACTCCTTCCAGGGAGGTCGGCGTTCCGACTTCTTAGAGGCTTGGTCTACCTTGATCGAGAAAAATAGGGTTAAGTTCGGGAAGTCCATAGTTTCAGTCACCCAGAGCGATGATGGAGAAGTATCATTGGACTTCATGGATGGAACAACTGAGAAAGCTGACATCGGTAGGTAACTACTTACCCACTAAGAGACACTCCGGTGAGAGATGCTAACAAGAATACGTTATACACAGTTATTGGCTGCGATGGCATCCGTTCACGTGTTCGTCAACTCATCCTAGGCGAAGGAAACCTTGCATCATATCCGTCTTATTCGAATAAGTATTGTTTCCGGGCCCTGGTTCCTATGGACAAGGCCCGCGAGGCATTAGGAGAGGAGAGGTCAATCGGTAGCGGGAACTCGTTGAACAGGCTCATGTATATCGGGCCAGGAGCACACGTTATTAATTATCCAGTCGGCAAGAAACAAGTGATGAATATATTGCTCGTCATGAGCGATCCGAACCCTTGGCGTACCGGGGACGGGAAGCAAACGGCTCCAGGAAGCAAGGCAGACGCTATCCGCGCATTTGCGGACTGGCATCCATTCGTGAGGGCAATAATTGACCTGCTGCCTGATGAATTACAAAAATGGGCCATTTTCGACATGTTCGAGCATCCAGCACCGCATTACAATCTTGGCAGCATGGCCGTCGCAGGGGATGCTGCTCATGCCGCCGGGCCTCATCTCGGTTCGGGTGCAGGCTTCGGAATAGAGGATGCCCTAGTCCTAGCGAGCTTGCTTGAAGCCGTCAACAAAAGGCTCGAAAGCCGAATCGACAAGACAAAAGTAGAACTATGCCACGCTGCTCTGGCCACATATAATAATGTCAGATACGATCGCACTCAGTGGCTAGTTCGCGCTACTCGCGAGGCTTGCGCCTTGTTTCATTGGGAAGATCCGGAAGTCGGCGGTGACTTTGACAAATTCCTACCGGAAATTAGCCAACGGTTCCATCAGATATGGGATACCGATATTCTAGAGATGGTTAGAGGTGCGCTGGAGGCCCTTGACCAAGTGTTAGACCCGAAGTCAAGAAGGGACACATTGTTACCAAACTGATGTAAATACCTTAGACACCATACTACCTGGATTCTAACTATTACATCAATTTGAAAAATGTTCAATTCATCTTCCACAATTTCTACCTATATACAGGGTATCTCAAATTTTAGTCCTGGGTAGTATGAAAATGTCAACTTCATACACCATACATCTACTGCGTGCTGTTCGGGCAGTTCGAAACGGTCTCCCCGGAATCATAAATTGCAAAGCATGCTGCAATGGCCAAAAAGCAGTATCCCCCTTGTCTGTAAACTCCTTTCTTATTAGGGCGTCGTCTTTTTATACCTATCTAGGTGTCTAGAAAGGTAGTATGCCGATGCTCATACCTAGTCTCAATTATGCATCCGATGTGTAGGTGACAAGGCGTGAATGCGACCAAGTTTATGAACGGGATTGCGACGCTCGGGAAATATCGTCGTTAGGATATCACTGCAGGGCACGGAGGCGTTGGATTATATCGCACACCAGAATGGGTCGCTGTAAGGGCAACCTCCTCGTCCATCTTTATCCAAGATTCCCTTTCGAGACGTGACGGTCGACTGGCCGTTTCTCCGTTAGTATATCGAGGCTCACTTCTCTGGCCGGATCGGTTCCGTCGAGCAACTCGCAAAGAGCCGTAGATAGTTGGCGCGTTCGCAACGAAACAGGAGACGATCATTTGGACCGACGCCCATACACTCCGCGTAGTTTGCAAAGAGTCCTCGTTGAATACTAGGACTAGCCTTATGATGGTGATGACCATGCAGAAAGTGCCAAGCGCAAATAGGGAGTAGAGGGAAATATACTCCGATAAACTCCGTCTCCTCAGACAGATCAAGGGGTACGCAATGAATAGAAGTAGCAAGTCGATGAGAATGTTGGAGATTCCTTGAATAAGTAGTTGGATGTAGGCTTGCACGCAGTGTCCTGGGTCGGGGTTGGTTTGCCAGTATAAGCTAATTGGACGGCATTCGAGTAATGTTGCGAGTATGATAGCAATGAAGGTTAAGATGACTGCGACCCAAGCTGTCTTGGTGAGGCGATCTGCCCAATCTATTCCGGACGTTATTCTGGAATAGAACAAGAGCAGAATGCAAATTTGAAGCCAAAGAATTACTGTGAGTAAAACTCTCGCTACGAGGACGAGGACGCTGCCAAGTTTTATATGACTTGTATCGTGATGATCAGAAAAGTGCGCGTCATTCAATACGTCGTTGGCCGTTCCGTATCTCAAATAAAAGTTGTTGGCGATGATTCTCCCAAGGATCACCAGTATCGACGCCACGACGAAGAAGAAACTCAGATCGATAGGCTCGCGCCGCCATCTAGATATCAGTACTCGACCAGCTAAGATGACGACCGACAACGCCGCGCACGCATAACCGACATCCAGGGCTTCGTCCGAATCGTATAGCATCGTGTCATGTTTTCGGGAAGCAGTCGCTGTAAAGCAACCTCGTTATTAGAACTCCATGATATGGTATAATATGAGTGAAGAAAAAAAGACTATGTTCGCCGAGGGGAAACAAACATGTTATACGGTTGACAAATAACCCCGGATTTAGCTGCACCTCGGGCTCGGGGCTTAGAATAAGATAGTTGGGCAATTATGTGCGATCCCTCCATAACCCCAAAGCCTTCTCCGCATGAGAATGACGGGCTGGAGTTATTAACAGCACTAAAGCATCAGATTCGAAGCGTCTGGCTAATTATGGTTGAGCCTAGCAAAGCCCATCTCCACCCTCAAGAGGACCGGGTATCGAGGCTAGCCCGGTAGTACGTATCGGCGAAACTGAACTGAATTCAGGCGATGTAGATACCTTAGGTAGTTAGAATAAGTTGGAGAGAAGAGATGGGACCCTTGTTCAACCTATACTGTCGGGATCTGGGGGCGAAAGGATCATACACATTCTGCACTCGCCATGTGCGCCATGTGCGCCATCGAGGATCATAGAAAGTCGCCATGAGTATGCGATGGTGGAATACCGATGACAAGGTGTGCTGACGCCTCTAACCTTTGTCGGCTCTTCTCAAACGCTGATTGGAACACACCGTATTCCTCTGCCTGCTAGAGGCGGTCTATAAGTAGATTATATCAAATCTTAGGTCATCTCAGCAATGAAGGAAGAAAAAGTTCTTCATAAGCATTCATATTCTGTTGAGCAAAGACCAAAGGCTGGATTGGAGGTGGTGGCTAACAGGCTGGCTGGGCAAGCTAAAAAGTGCAAATACCACGCTGATCAGGGGAGGCTCACCCCCTGATGCTGTGCTGTCCACCATTTAGTTCCCCAAAGTTCAATTATGCCTGCTAGCTTCATCCTCATGCAATGTGACCAAGAATACCTGCCTCGGTAAGGACCTTAGACCTTGGCATTTACCAAAAAATTGTGAAAAATGATCTTGATTAGGTAGATTTTACTAGCAACAGTTGTTGAATTTTATTCTCATTTTAAACCCCTCCTCCAACATTTCTGTATTATGTACGTACGTCGAAGTAATTTCTCAATGCAAGGGCTTGTTGGCTAGGATATAGATGCAAGGCAAGCTTAGCAGGTATTCCAAGAATAACAGTCTTATAACGAAAGGCGTAACGTAACGACCAACCCTGACTCGTATTGTCATATATCGCTTAGAACGAATACCGAATTCGACTACGAGGTGTAAAGTTTTAAATATTCCCAATTTCCTATGGATATCAAACTCCCCCACAAAAATCTACTTAAACATTCAAGCCTCACTTTTAATGATCTCGATCCTCGAACCTCGATTAAGACGCGTAATAACTCCCTATAATATATACATTAAGTGTCATGTAGATAAAATGACGTTTTAGACCACTTTTCATTCCGTGCTCGCTTGTAAAACCAGTTCTCTTTGAAAACCTTCATACTATGTAGAAGCTATGTACATGCTAGGGAAATCCCTCTCTTATTGTATAAGTCAGGTTGCTATACCTCAGGTGATATATCCCAAGTTCTTCAAGGATAAATAGCAGCTTAATACTATTCCAGAGACGCACGGTCTCGTTGCTTGACTCCCTTTCCGGAGATCGCCTACAGGAGGCGATAAAGGGGGTCAGGTCATAGATTAAAGGTCACTTAGTTACCTTGAAGACAACAACCGTACAGTTGTGCTCTTTTACGTTGTATTGGTTCCTTGGGTGCGCAGCAACGTCTAACAGGAATATACCTAATGTAATTCACGCTACTTTCCTTCCTTGAGGCATGATTTAATACAGAAATAGCATGGCTGGGTGCCTCCTCGGACAAAGTGATACGTACAGCCGCATTTACAACCGCACCGAAAGAGCGGATGGCAATGTCCACACCTGCGATGTCCGCAACCACGCGGCCCATCACATTTCATAGCAGTGCCAGGCGCGGAGAGCTTTCGGGCGCATTTATGACACTGCCAGTGCAGCTTCGGCCCCGTCCTACGAGCTCGGAGAGAAGGTTCTACCTGCGCAGCCGGATCGCACTCCTTTTGGCACGTATCGCAGAATGCTTCCCCTGGTTTTCCATACGTGAGCTCGAAACAGTTGTGCATGCGACACTCGCACTCAATGAACACTTTCGTGTCAGCATTTCGCACACATTTGCATCGCGAACAGACCCATCCAATCTGGTTAGAAACACCACAGCTACTGCATTGGAACGTCCTGGATAGACAGGTCAATCCGCAGCTCTCTTCAAGGTCGGGCGGGATTTGTATACTCATACGTCCATCGCAGGGAACGGGTGGCCCCCGCTTTAAGATGGCTTTAGTCTTTGCCTTACCGCAATAGTCCCACGTTGACCGTTTGTGAGAACACGGGTAAATAGCGAATGATTCAGTACACATATTGGTCTCTCCTGATAGATACTCAGTATTAACTAGTATCTCGTCGGGTATTTTTCAGAGATCATCGGTGGGTTTTTGGCGGCTTTGGTTCGAAAATTGAAAAGTAGAAGAAACCGATGTGCTGAAGAACCTCATATATAATAAACGATGCGTAAATTGTCTCGTTCTAGAATCTTCAAGGGAGTACATTTGGAAAACAAGAGATTGTTTCAGGGACAATGAAATCCAAAGCATTCCTCTCCAAAAGATACAAGGGTGCACAAAGGTTACCTTACATTGTTAACATTTTTTCTAACTTTTGGTCATTGTAACATGGAGCTGCGAAACATGATGAACCGGTGACATGAGTCAAAGAAGGCCGCCAGACCTATGAATGTAGTTGAGTGAAAAGTGTCGAGACACCTCCTATGATAGTAGTACATAGCCGCACGATTATCTTGAATTTGCGATTTACCAAGGCTGAATACTGGTTGTCCTAATAACCTTCCCAGTATCTTCGTCCCGCTTCCCTTGTAAGACATCCTTAACAAACTGACCGCCGATAGATGGATCAAGCGCACCCATCTATACCAACCGTTAGTGATACCCAATACATGCGGAGTCCAACAAAACTAGAGGATTGCAGGGCCATCCTGTAGAGTGACTTACCTGCTTTAGCTTGTCCGCGCCGACGCCCATGAGTCCCGTAGCAAGGAACCCAGGACTTATAGCCCAGACCTTGACGCCGTCGTTCTTCAGGATACGGTACCATTCACGCATCAACACTAGAGCATCATAAATCAGTATATTTCTCAACTTGGAGACGAAGATTCTTTAATTCATAGATTCCGAGTCCCCTTATATTGGCACCTAATCTAGACTAGAATGGAAGAAAACTTTGATGTTACTTACTATTTAGGCCCGTTTTCGCGGAACGGTACGCAGTCGCTGTCAGCCCAACTTTCGGTTTCGGCCATCCTGCAGGTGGGCTAGCGTTAAGGCGTATGAGATTAGGATGGGTCGTATGCTCTGTCTCCGTGAGTGTGCTGGTGCCGCTGGTAACGAACAGGAGACGGGGATCAGACGACTTGAGTAGTAGAGGGACCGCAAGCGAAGTAAGCACATGAGTGCCGGACACGTTGAGGTCCCAAGTGGCGTTAAAACCTTCACGTAGAGTCATTTTGCCTTCCTGTATCGGCATGTCGAAGCTACCTCCGGCGTTGTTAACTAATGCATCTAGCTGTCCATACTGATTCTCAATAGTTTCGATGGCCGTCTCGAGGGATGCATCGGAATCCAGGTCGACTTGTAGGACGCTGAGCGAGGAGGCGGACTGCGGATATTCCTTGCGCAGAGTTGCGATAGCATCCTCACCCTTGGATACGGTCCGTGTACCGATGATGATTTCGTAAGGAGTCTCGGATTGGCACAGGGCTTTCGCAATCTCGAAACCGAGACCAGTGTTGCCTAAACAAGATGAGTAAATATAGGAGGCATCTATCAATGATTCGGGAATATCGTCTTACCCCCCGTTACTAAAACAACCTTCTTTTCCGAGGCCATCGTTAAGAACTGCAGATACTTTGTCTTTGTGATTACCTATGGATTACGTGGTAGCTGAGATATCCTAGTCGAAATCTAGGAACTTTACTACTTCATGTATAGAAGCTATAGTCGCTTATATATTCAGACACTATAGATACTATGCCAAGTTGAGAACAGGCCTATTTCGATCCTCCACAGCACTCATTCATCCTAAATTTTATCTCCGAAGAGCGAATCGCGACCTAAACCTTTGGTTTAGCATGGGGGAAGTTTTGGATCGTCACTTGGTCCATTATATGGTTCTTTTGGTTGTCCAGTCGATTGGCGCGTGGCTAATAATCGATCAAGATAGGTAGGGTATATACCTAGGGTAACCACGATGGAGCATAGATGATATGCAACGTTTAATACCAGACGAGGAGTGGTGTCTTACAGCTTAACTCCGGCTTTATCGGTTATATCGGATATTGAAATCAAATACGGTTAATCAACAGACATATAGAATTATATAGCGGACCGAACTTGATGAAACCGGCTGGATCTAGGTTTTAGGCACTTAAATCCATAATTTAACTCAAGAACAAGACATTTCTACAGTTTGCTACGTTAACTGAAGCACTTACGGGGTTAATAAAAAAAATCAATCTCATTCAACAGTTGTAATGCCAATACTCTAAGAACGACAGCATACAATACGCCTCCCTTTGACCAACCCGGCCAAGAACATTCAAGACAGAAGAATACCATGCAGCAAACTCAGGTCGGGCAAAAGACCCTACACCTGGCAAAAGAACCTCATCTCCGATAGGCGAAGTCATGCAAATTTGGAATATCTCCTTGGCTTCTTTCTCCTGTAGGTTTACCAACCACGTCGAGTATCCGTGTCCGACTGATTAAATGGTACGGCAAACGGCCCGTTGTTCTCCTAACTCCAGAATGATTCCGAGAAATGATTATTGGGTATGTTGGCACAATTTGTTTTTTAACGCAGTGGGATGCAACTGTAGCCTCGACTACGGCGGGCCGGTGCGACACAAGGCCCTGTGAATGGATGCGAATTAGGGGATGTGAAAAGAAAAATGCAAGTCGTAAGCGTCGTGAAAATCCATGACTGGTCTTCGTAGCAAGAAAAAATAACAGAGAGAGACAGTGCAAAATGCTATATTGAGTGATGGACTAGAATCAAAGCACGAGAACAGGTTCCAAACCAGGCGTTGCCGCAATTACTATGTATCAAGTTACGTGGTTATGTTTGAGACTGCGCAGTACTCCCAGGTGTCGGCGTCGTTGATGGTCCAGGGTGTGTGTGAGAATGGTGAGAATGGGTTTGTGAAAGCGAGGTGGGGATACGTCCACGCTTGGTGTGCGACAGGGTTCCGACATCGTGTTTCCCTACATTGAAGTTAGCATAGATAGGTATTTGGAAGAGTGGACTATACTAGACTTACCATCACAGCAGGCCCTGACATTCTCGAGTCTGTCGGACGCTCGGTCCTGCTCCTCTATTATTTGCCTTAGGTCTTCGGCGCTGTCAGGGACCTCGCTTGCTTCGTAAATGGCGCCCTCCTGGGGTAAATGGGTTTTGCTTCTCAGGCTACTAAGGGTGCTATTTATCGAACTTGATTTCCAATACCCGCTCAGTCTTCCCAGAGTACCACTTCGGACAGATTCTCTCTCACGTGTAGGGGTAAGTGTAGGGATGTTCATGGACATATCCACCCGTGGTGAGCCAGTACGTGTTCCTCCCGAATTATATGAAGACAGTGACGGAGGAGGCCGCGAGCGGTTGCCGTTCACTGCCCGCCGGTGAATTGAAGGATTGAACTCGTCAACATCCTCTTGCGTGATTTGGCCGGCGACGTCTTCAGCGTCCGCCTGGCTTTCGTTACCTGTTCGAAGTAAGAGGTACGACAGTGCATTGAACCAGGTCTCATGCCGTTGACCGGTAGTACACGTAAATTTCACTGTGCGGCCGGGAGAAACGATTATTAGACTCTTCCTGTGAAGGCCGGGTGGCATTGGATTGTCGTCACCGACAATGCGTACAGCCTCGATTGGAATGCTCTTTGCCCTTAATTCAGTTCGGCCGGCAGTGGATGGGTCACGGTCGCTCCAGTATAAGGTTCTAGTGTAAGGATGCACCCAGAAATACCGCCTATGCCTGTTCTCAGACATCTCTCCACGCCCGGTCTTGCGCGTGTACTTCCAAAGATACTCGCCAATCATGGTCTGAGTGATAGCTTGGATCATGCGAGGATCGGTACTGGGACCAAAAGCTGAGGCATCCATGCCCATATTACCACGAATGTTGAACCTTGTATCTATCTCAGATGCAAAGGACGACACAGATGATTGTCTACTGCGAAGAAGCATTCTTTGACTGGAGTGGATGTCGGCGTGACCAGGAGTCGAAGATCGGCCAGCTTTGGGGGTTGGCGTGCCTCTGACGATCGAGTTTGGTGACAATGGGCGTCTGCTACTTGGTGTTTCCGGCCTCGAACCTGAATTGCCGTACGCGGATGCAGGAAGAGCCGGAGGTCCCATTGATCCCTTTCCACCACCGGATGAGTGCGTTCGTGCAGCCTCAATCGCCTCGCGATGATTAAGGGGCAAAGGTGGCCTGGATGGAGTAGATGCTTGGGCACTAGCTGAACTGCCTGGTCGTAGTGCAGCTGTTGGATCAGCAGTAGAGACAACGCTCGAATCGCCGGTTCTCTGTCTTGCATCTAATTCGTCAAAGGGTGTCACGGTGACCTCACCCCGGGGGGTCGTAATCGTCACAGAGTCAGGGGATAAGTAACCCTGCTGCTTCAATAATCGATCAAGACCATCTGAAGTAAGAGTAGTCTGAGAACCTTGGTTGGAAGTTTTGATTGCCAGTTTTTGCGAAGGACGAACGTTTGTGTTGGCAGATAATTCTTTCAGCGGCCGCTTCGATTCTGGCGTCTCTGGAGCGGGAGTAGCACTTGGAGACTGGCGAGTATCGTCTTCAGCAATTTCAGGTGTCGAGGCTCTCTCGCCTCTACGCCCAAGCAGTCCAAGTCCAGTTGAATCAGATGACATATGTGCCGGGCGATCTTGACGGGGAATGATAAACGCGTCGCGCCTGGGGCTTCTAAGTTCAGGCGCTTCAACCGGCTCGGTTTCAGTTGAGTTGATTGTAGAGTACCCTAGGACAGGAGGCACAACTTGGAGAGATTTTCGTAAAGCCTCCAGTTCTGCGGCGTGGTCTGCTAAGAGCCTCTGCTTCTCCGCAGCGGCGTCATTCTGGTACAACTCAAGAGCGCTTGCATGCTCAACCTTGAGAGCATCCAGTTCTCTGGAGAGTGCTGCGTCGGAATCGATCTTCAACTGGGCCAGCTCTTCGGAATGGCTTACACGCAAAGCTTCAAGAGCTTCGGCTTGGGTTGCGTCATGTTGCTTCTTAAGTTGCTCGAGTTCATTGGCATGGTTTACCTTAAGAGTTTCCAACGCGTGGTTAAGAGTAGATTGATGCTCGGCTTGTAGATCATCGAGTGCTTTGGCATGCGTAGCATTGAGCTCTTCTAATAGCTGCCTACGTGCTGCTTCATTCTCGCGTTTTAATGATTCCAACTCAGCAGCATGTGTTGATGTTAAAGCTGCCAGTGCCTTAGATTTATCGCTATCCTTTTCGGCTCGAAGGTCCTCCAACTCACGTGTATGGCTTTCGATCAAGTCCTGTAATTGCTGCGATTGCTCATTACCGTGTGTCTCCTTTAGTCTTTCTAACTCAACTGCATGAGCTGCCGCTAGAACCGTTAGAGCTTCAGACTTCGCCTGATCACTAGCTTGTCGAGCGGTTTCCAGTTCACGGAGATGAGCGCTCGTCAACTCCTGCAACTTCTTTGCTTCGGTCTCATCGCGCTCAACCTTGATGGTTTCTAATGTCTGGGTGTGTGCGTCTGCTAGCTCCTGTAGTTTCTTCGACTCTGCCGTTGCATGCTCATTCTTAAGCGTGTCTAAAGCCTGAGCATGACCATCACTGAGCACAGCTATTTCGGCAGCTTTAGATGACTCGAAGTTCTTCCGAATTTCGGCAATTTCTTCTGAATGCGAATTGGCAAGGTCTTCTGTGAGCTTGGCTTTGGCAGACTCGTGTTGAGCATTCAACGCTGCTAGTTGGTCTAGGTGACTCTGGCGAAGGTTTTCCAACTGCTCCAAATGGCTCGTGGCAAGGTCATCCAGAGCTTTGGCCTTGGACGACTCGAGCTCTTGCCTCAATACGTCCAACTCTTTCAGATGACCTGATGTGACGTCTTCCAGCTCCTTTGACCTTGCAGTTGCACTTTCAGTCATCAAAGCTTCAATGCTCCTTTCGTGTGAAGCCTTTAGAGATTCTAACGCTTGCAACTGAGACTTCTCATTGTCACGCCTTTGAGCTTCAAGAACCTCTGCATGAGCAGCGTTAAGCGCCTCGATCTGCTGAGAGTGTGCCGCATCACCTTCGATCTTAGATGATTCGACTTGCTTGTCGATAGCTGCTTTGAATGCTTCTAGCTCTTTAGTACGAGTAGCGGCATGTTGACTGTTTAGATCACTGATCTCTTCAGCATGCACTTCCTTCAATACTGCGAGTTCTTTCACTAATGTTGCTTGGCTCTCAGCCTTGATTGAATCAATTTGTCTCTCATGTGAGGCAACAAGGGAAGCAATCTCTGCGGCGCGTTGGGTGTCGGCACTATTCTGAATGTCTTCAACATGTTTCGCGTGAGCTGCCTTGATAAGAGCTAATTCCTCGCCGTGAGCCGCCACTAATGCATTTTTAACTTCTTCGAGCTGCGTTAAATGCGCTGCCTTCAAAGATGCAAGCTCTTCCGAGTGGGCCCCGTCGGATTGCTGTCTAACCTTGGCGAGCTCCTGGGCGTATTCTATCTGGAGGGTCTGTACTTGCTTCGAATGCGCATCGAATAGCTCAGTCTTCAACTGGTCGATCTGACTTGAGTGCGTGGCAACTAAAGCAGCGATTTCGGCCGCATGACGGGCATCGTTCTCGCTTCTCATACTACTCAACTCATCAACGTGTTTAGCCTTAAGGCTTTCCAATTCAGTAGCATGTGCGGCCTCGATCTCGGACTCTCTTGCAGCTATCTGCTCCTTATGAGAGGACTTGAGAGCTTCTAACTCGGCCTCATGGGCCGCCTTACTTTCCAGCTCTTTCTGGGATGCCTCGTTCGCGAAAGAAGTCTTGAGTGCATCAAGCTCTTGAATATGAGCAGCTTGGCCTTCAGCTGATTCCTTAGCAGCTTGAGCAGCGTAACTTGATCGGAGCTCTTCCAATTCCCGTTCGTGGGATGCACGGAGATCGGCAAGAGATTTGCTCATTTCAGCAGAATGGCTAGATTTGAGAGCCTCCAATTCACGAGAGTGAGCACTTTGAGCGTCGGAAAGAGCTTTGCTCAGCTCCTCGCGGTGGCTTGCCTTCATAGCTTCTAGCTCTTGCGAGTGAGTTGCGTTAGCATTGGCAATGACCTCGCTGATCTCCTTGGCATGATTTGACTTCAATGCCTCAAGCTCCTTAGCGTAGACACTCTGGGCATCATCAAGAGCCTTTGCAAGCTCGCCCGCATGGCTTGACTTTAAGGACTCAAGTTCTTTCTCGTGCATGGCCTTTACCTCTGCAACAGACTTATTCATCTCATCCGCATGGTTTGATTTTAATAACTCGAGTTCCTGAGTATGAGCCAGGTTGACTTCGTTGTGCATCTTATTCAGCTGCTCTTCGTGTTCACTCTTGAGCTCATCCAGAGCTGTTGCGTACGCAGTAGCCTTTTCGTCACTGATTTCTTTTAGAGCCTTCTCATGTTCAGCTTGAAGAGCCACAAGCTCGGCAGCGTGAGCGGGATGTACACGGGGTAACTCGTCTGTCATCGTACCATTATCCACCATAAGCGCCCTAGGCAGCGGTAGAGGAGGAACCGGCGGTGGAGGTGACACAGTCCTTCCTCTAATAGACCTACCACCAGGAGTTCCGCCAGGGGTTCCAGACACGTACGAATCATTGTCACTACCATCGAAGTCGCCCAGTTCAGCAGCTAGGTTTTGAATAGGCTGCTGAGGAGTGCCTGCTACGCTGCTGCTCGCAATACTTGGGGGGCTGCTGGGGAACCCGGGCTCCTCACTAGCCTGCCGAGGGCGCCGATAAGCTCCGCGACTCACCCGGAGAGGGAATTTAGCCTGTAAGGGCGGCAGAGTAACGGGCGCTCCCGCGTCATTGCCGAAGGGGAAATCTTCATCTTCAGTTGAAGCAGTGCTATCCATAGACCCGCTACGTGGGCGGCTAGGGAACACAGAAATACTATTCCTAGGTGTGCGACGCTTTGATGGACTTTCCGTTTCAGTCTCCGCATCATCATCACTTGAAAATTCCTCGGCGCCTGTGTGGAAATCGTCCGTCTCGGTCGCCGGCTCATGCGCGGTCTCGAACGCAGCGTCACTCGTCTCATTAGCCGTTTCAAAATGCTCATGTGGCTCTTCGGCGACTGATTCGAACTTAGTGGATCCCCGCGAAGCTAGTGTTGAAGCAGCCGGACTTGTAGAATCGGGCTGGTCTTCCCAATTCGAGTCTTCCGAGAAAACCTCACTTCGAACTGTGCGCAGACCACCAAGGAGACGCAACGGCTTTCTTTGTTCCTTCACTTCAGCTTTACGCGTGCGCTTAGGCGGTGGCTGCGGTTCATTTCGTAACTTCTCTAATTCATCGCGAGCTTCTTGCAGCATACGCCTTAATTCAAGCTTTTCGGTCTTCTCCCTATGCACGTTGCTTCTCAGTCCTTGAATTGTACGATGAGCATGGCCTAACGACGTCTTGAGCGTTTCTGTTTCCAAGAGAGCATGTCGAGGTGTTCCTTTCACAGGTGAGGGAGGTGGCGAGTGTTCAGGGGTAGTTTTATCTTGCGCAGATTCTGAATCCTCTTGGTTCATATTGAGGATTGACTCGCGCTCGACTACTCGCGCTCTCTGCGAAGCAGCAACGGCCTTGGCAAGCTCCTGGTTCTGTCCGGTCAAATCGTCTATCTTTCTGCGTAGTGCCGCTCGTTCGGCATCAGCGATGACCTGATTACGTTTTGCGGAACCAAGTTCTATGTCATGATGTTTGACTGCCGCAGCATACTGGTCGCTGAGCCTCGCATGGTTCAGCTTAACCTCATCCAACTCCCTCTGGGTTGAACTCTTTTCGGCCTGGAGGACAGTTAGAGTCTGTTGTAATTTCTTGTATCGTTCCTCGGCCTCTCTCTCCTTCGCCAAAAGATCATGAACCTGAGTCTCAAGACTCCAGTTTTCATCCTTGTAACGATGTTCACTTTCATCTAAAGTCTTGACTCGTTGTTGAAAACCCTCTGCCTCGTACTCAAGCTTGGACTTCTCGGCTCTGATTTCCTTCAACTCTTCTTCCTTCTCGGCAAGCAGGCCCTGCAAATTGCGCACCTGGGCGATCAAAGACGTGCTGATTTCGGCCGCGAACTCGATATCGTGTATTCGATTAGCAGGTTGGTTTCGGACTTTTCGGTTGGGGACACTAAATTTGGTTGGAGATGCGGTTGCCTGGCCTTCGAACTTGGAAGGACTCACAGAACGCTGCATGAACGATTAGCTGACTGATACCTGACAAGTTTCATACTGGAAAATCTTACCCTCCCTCCTTTGCTCTCTGGTGCATACGGCGATCCAGTAGCAGCTTCGTTACTAGGTATTCTCTGCTTCGGCATAAATGCCCGTGCGCTTTCCCTGGCCACATCATTATAATCCTTTTCAATCTCGGCCAGCCTTTGGCGCAAGTCATCAGAGAGCTCCCCTTCGGCCTGTTGCTTCTCAACTTCCATTAATCTCAGGCTCAGTTCCTTACGCTGTTGGAGCAAAGCAGTGCCTAGTTTCCCAGCTTCTTCCATCCTTCGGTCGGTCTCCGCGAGGTGAGCTTCCAAAGCACGTTTCGCCTGGGTCGGCGAGGCATTGGGACTTAGCGAAAATTGGGAGTCGAATGTGGATAATCGGTGACGACCCGCACTTGGAGGCGACGGTGCGACCACGAAAGGATCATGGCGGGAATCCATGGCAGGTGAAGGCGATGAAGCCCCACCTCTATTACCAAAGGAAGCCATCACGCTGCCGATTGCAGGTGTCCAAGGAGAAGGCGATTTCCCCTTGGATTAAACTTGCGGCATGCAGCCTGATAAAGACGCGAAGGCCGCACGTGAATCGCACAAAATCTGGTAAGTAGAGGGTTTTTTGACGTGGCGGGAGCTAACGAATACTGCCCCTGGGGCCAAGAGCCAAAGAGAATCGGCCTGATTAGTCGCAAGTGATTGAGTGGCAGAGCGCAGGCCCAGCGAGCAATGTACACGACCAATTAAGATTCGAATAGCGTGGCGTGGACTTGACAGCGCCCAACTTTCGACGTGAGATGACTTGTAGGATCCGGACAACAGCGAAAAAAAAATATGGCAAACAGAGCAGCTAATGACCAAAAAATTTTATTGATTTGCTGTCAATCAGAATTGAATGCCTCGGATGACGTTCCTCAATCAAAGTCTCAGGTCAATTCGAATGCGCTGGAATTCTCAGTAACAGGGGTAGTGCGATGTTACTGGTGCAATTCCAAACAGAAGGACGCGGCCAGTCGGAGTTTGCAGTTTTGACTAGTCTTGACAGGTCGGTTCCCTGGTGTTGTTGATATGGATATGTACCAAGTACAGTGCGCGAGTCGAAAACATGCAATTGCGACGGTGTAACGGTGTAACGCGAATGGTGAAGGGACGGCCTTAGGTGGACGAATTGTTGCACGGGAGATAACGCGACGTAGGTGCCCGCCCAGAGAAAAAGAAGAAAAAAAACGAAGAATTAGTGCGTCCTTAAGGTTTTAGGTAAGGTACCTAAAGTCTTATACGTTGAATTATTCAAAGAAATTGAGTTGGCCTGTCATTAAACCCGTCTAGGATAATCGAGAATGATGTCGTCGATTGCAGGTGATTGTCGGAAAAAAAAGACAAGAGAAAAACCGTTTGTTTTTGATCAGAAGTCGGAATTAAAGATAAGGTAAGGTAACGATAGTAGGTATTAACAATTGATTAAAACAGAACGAAGAACGAGAACGAGAACAAAAGGGTGAAAGGGTGTCGTGGTGTCGTGGTGTTGCGCAGGTTAATCTGATTTGAGGGGGTTAATGAATAAGAAAAACGAAAATGGGGGGGAAATGGAGGTGATACAATTAGAAGAGTGTACGGTGTACGTCGGGTGAGCGAGTGACGAGGTAAATGATTAAATGAGTGTGTAGGTTTGTTAGATAGAATGCAGGTACGGCGCGAGCATGCGGTTGACCGTCGACCGGTGCCGTGTAAGACGACGCGTCCTATTTCCTGCTCAAGAAAAAACAATGAGCTCCAAACGGGATCCGGAGGCTGAGAATTTGGAGACTTGAGAAACCCGCCTGAGAAAACGGTCGGATTCCTAAATTGGCTAGAAGCTGTCTCACAAATAATAAGAACGGACCCGGACGGAAAGAAGGGATTACCGGGAGAAACAACAGAGGGAAGGGAGGGAAAAAGGGGGACGAGAGTTAACAAAAATGCCGATTGTGAAGATAGGAAAAACAGAAAATCTGTATTAAACAATTGAATGGCGTTGTGGATTTGCGGCGACGAAGTGGATTTGGAGTTAGGGCGGGGATCAATCAATGCAATATCCCGTAGCCAGTGCGAATAATAACAAGTATCGGATTTTTACACGTGGCGGGCCGCTAGTGCTTGTGGAAGTACCTAACTCAAGTACGAGCCGCCGTCTGTTACAGTGTTGCAGTACAGCTGACACTTAATAATGGGGGTTAGGCAGGTATTGTACTGTACAATACATAACATAGGTACCTAAGATAGGTACCTCTCCAAGTTATCTAAATAACACACACCTTCCCCAAATATCCCACCTGTAAAAGATCAATACCTTCCATGCGATTAGGTAGCAAGGAGGTAATTAATATATCAAGCTGCCGTGCAGATAACCCAATAAAGCTCGATCTCAAACCACGTCATGCAAGCGGCCGACGGGTTGTCTGCTGGATCGAAGTGGTAAAAGTACTATGTATCTATTGAATCACAGAAGATTATGGTGTTGCAAGTGCTAGAGTGTTACGCATGAAGTACCTGCTGAGGACAAATCCAATCTTAACGGTCCCCACCGCCTGAAGAGTTTCTTGCTAATTTTAACTCCCGCTAGGCGAAACAATCCAAGGCTGAGACCTGAAGAGACAATTAGCTAACTGCAAGTGTCCATGTATATGTGACACGGCCGCACTGTACTACGTATGTACAACTTTCCATGCTAATAAGGGCTGGAGTGGTACGCTAACAGCACTATTAGTCAATAAGGCCTAGCTCGACCAACTCAGCAAAGCCGTACCTGAAAATTCCACAATACACATGCGCCTATACCCATGCACTTGCAGACTCAATTTTGACAAAGCGTCACCATATTGTACAGAGGTACCTAATTCCGTACCTCTCTAGCTCTTTTGCTTGGTGCAACCAATAACCCTGCACGATAAGGTTTCTAGAAACACTTGATTAGAAACATTTGATTAGAAACCTGAACATTCCCATCTGCATCTGCATGACGCAAACTTCCCAATTTCCTCATTATTAGCCAAATCAATTATTAGCCAAATCAAAACCCGGTTTCTATTGCAGCATCGCACGGTCGTTTTAATACAAAATTTCGAAGATACTACCACACGATGGCCGACGACGGTACGTCCATCACTTCAGTAGCAACTGAGGCTCCTATTGCTCCGGTTGCCATATTCAAGAAACGAGGCGCAAAGGGGAAGGCAAATATTAGAAAACGCCCTGCAACACTACCACCCGCCGATAGCGACAGCGACGATTACACATCATCTGAAGACGAATCGGGTCAACGTGTGAAGCGGCGTAAGAAGAATACCGCGGTGATAACAGCTTCATCCAAGGATAACACAACACATGCCAACCAAACCCACGGCGCTACCGTCTTCGAGGCTGATCGCAGTGTTCCAATTACGAGTACAAACGATGCTACAAAGCAGACCAATTGGTTTGACGAAGATGTAAACTTATTAGGAAACACCCGGCCTCTCCCCAAATCCAAAGACACAGCAGCAGAGCCCCCGACGCAGCCCGATGGAACTTATAAAGGCCTTGCCAACCAAACCAAATTCATACAGAAGAATCCGAATGCGCCCAACCGGACGGTCGGACCTATAAAGGCCGCCACTAATATCAGAACCATCACAGTCACTGACTTCGCACCCGATGTCTGCAAGGACTACAAGCAGACCGGCTTCTGCGGCTTCGGAGATAACTGCAAGTTCTTACACGCCCGCGAGGATTACAAGCAGGGCTGGCAGCTGGATAAGGAGTGGGAGAACGTGACGAAAGGGAAGAAGAATATGGGCGGAAAAGTAGTGGCCAGCGCCAACCGCGGCACAAATGCTGACGAGGGCGATGTTGACGCGGCTGAGGAAGCTCTGCTAGAGAAGATCCCGTTCGCCTGCATCATCTGCAAAGGACCGTACAAAGAACCTATTGTGACTAGGTGTCAACATTACTTTTGCCTGCCGTGCGCATTGCAAAGGTATAGAAAAGACCCAAGTTGTGCTGCCTGCGGCGCTGGTACGGGAGGCGTTTTCAATACTGCGAAGACGCTCACCAAGTTATTAGATAAGAAGAAGGAGCGACAAGCAAAGAAGCGACAGAAAGCCATTGAGGCAGGGGAAGAAGTTTCTGACGAAGAGGTGCCGGGAAAGTGATTGCTTGGAGTTTGGTAAAAAATGCCGTTGAAACCATCTCAAGGCCGAGACATCGATAGCTTAGTTGGAACCCATACTAACTAGTGGTATGCTCAAGGTATACAAGCCTGTTCGACCACCAGTAATAGATGCTGAAGTGCATTTGATGAGTGGCTGATGAATCCCATACACTATGGAAATATATAAATATGCATCCAAGGAATAATTGGTCCTTCACGGAACTTGGAAACATTTATAAAGATCATCAGTTAGTCCTACAAGCAAATCTGCCTCCGGGCTTTCATATAGGTTTATCCCTTGCTTACTGGCTCAATACTATATGTTAGACATCAGTTGTGCCCTTGCCTGTAATATTTGCTAATCGTGAATCATGAATATCCACCATGCTAAGTTGAAGTCTACTTCAGAACACGCAAAACACGCAAAACACGCAAAACATCGGTAGCATACTTTCGACATACGTCTAGCGACGCCAGATTCCATTTCGTATTCGGTTCTAGTGTTCCAACTCTATCAAATCCAATACATTATAATGAATCAAGCTACGTGTTCAAAGTATGTTTGTTAAGTTGTGGCTAAAAGAAAGAAAGCATACGGGCACCGAGTATGGTTTTTTACGTTGGTATGTTTCCCAGAAATCCCTATCCAATAATCATCACGATGGGAGGAAGAAGCGAGAAGGTAGCACTGCCATGACGCAGAGTACTATCGAAGATGAATATTTTTGTATCCTTTTTTTTTTTTTTTTTTTAAAAAAAAAAAAAAAAAAAAAAAAAAAAAAAAAACTTATAGGTGCCCAATATTCGAGACGGCTAAGTTTCCTCACAGCATAACTTGCAATAGGTTCACTCCTTAGGGTCATGGCCAAAGACCTTTGGTGCGTCGACGACAGGAGGTTTATGCACGTGATGTATATCGTATCTAGAGTGAATCTTAGAGTCACACATACACTATACTGGGTTAAACCAGTTACGCCCGGCCTTCTATCCGTTGGCTACTCTCTACATAGCCAGTCGAGCTCCATCTGAGCCAATATATATCAGTATTATCCTTACGTATCCTTAATAGCTAACCTTTAAGGCAGAAGAGACTGCTAAAAAACATTATCTTGCGGCATTGGATCATAGTCTATGATACTTAGAAGAGAATCAGCCAGATCTTGCACTCGTACCTTTTGGCATCTTTCCCAACGCCGTACAGGAATGATGATTTTATTATCATACCACTATTGGTACTTAGATACCTGCATTTAATCCAGGCTTAATTCAAATGATAAATAATAAGGTCAGGTAACTATTTACATGTATGCACTTCCAAGTCGACTACCATAGAGTAGCGTGGGGTTTGGGCAATGAAAATGTTGCTTTCATAACATTTTGACGTCGTACTCACATAAATGACGCTCCAGTCGTCTTACGTATCACAGATACGCTTGGAGGTTGACCTAGTGTGGATTATCGTAGATAGCCTATATACATGTGTAAAGCAGACTTGAAATCTATTATCAGTATCTTGACGTTACACTCTAGATAGCAAAAGCATCCCGTAAAGTTATAGATTGATATTTTGAGGGGCTACTTTTCCGGAAATACCTATCATATCTTAATATTAGATGCTCTCTCATGGAATGATGTAGATATCTAGAAGTAAGAGTGGCCGATCTTTTAGGTACCTAATGTGAGGGGGTTGAATTGTACTGGAAACTAAAAGGTAGCGATTAGAAAAGGAGTCGAAGCTCAAGTTAAGCAAATATAGCAAACACCAACCCATAGGATCTGACTCAGGATAAATTGCTATTGGTAGGGCCAGGCGTCCTTCGGGAACGGGGTTTTCGGAGGAGGTTTTTAACTACCGACACAATGCCGTGTTCTAGAAACCCGGAAAGTACGTCGAGACATGCTCCGGGGAAACAGTCAAACGCCGTCGGAATTGAAAAGACTACTCCACCTCCGCTGTGAGGAACGGGTCACAAGATAGGGCTGATATGCGTCATGACCTAGGAAATAGCTTCCGAGTTAATATCTAATTGTCCATGTGGCGGGAGGGTGCCGCCTACTCGGTACTGACAGAGCTGAGAAAATTTTATATCATATAGAATCTAAAGGTATAATAACTACGGTATTGCAATTATCATGTTAAGGGGTCGAACATATGTGCTAGTAGGTGAGATCTAAACGCATATGTAGCCCATTTACATACCATCCTCTTGTCTGTATTCCTAGGCTAAATGAATATAATATCTCCTTACTCATTCATTAAAAGTGTTAACGTTGACTTGCTTTATTATCCTACGTATAGAGTGACCGTCGTTCGACAACGTATACGTTATAAGACGGCACCGGAGAGGATCTATAGAAGTAAGCGCTCAAATACACCAACCTACGTAGTGGAAATCCTACAACTTGCTGCTATAATATAACTGACTGAGAGAGAAACCTGCCAGATGAGCCCTTGCGTGCGTACCTAACGAACCCACGGGCAGTGTTTCATCCAATTAGTTGGCCGGGACGCATCTGTCATCATGCGTCCCTCGGCACGTAGAGCGAATATCGGCTTTGACGCGAATCTCGCTTAGTGGGTACTCCAACATCACGTAGGCGGCGACAGCGAAATGCAGAACGGCTGCCGACTGCCGAGAGTACCATACCTGGTGGCTGTGCGTTGAACGAAATGCGAGGTTCGGGTTGTTACGAAGAATCGCTGCGCTGCTATTGGCGACGTACGGGGAGGTTAGTCGGATTTGGGTTGGACGAAGCGTAACACGCCTCCGTACCATGAGGATAAGTACAGGGCCATATAATCTTATATAACCTTATCACTTCTTTATTTGTCGGTTCTATCTATCTCATTCGTTTTCGATTTATCCAACTGCACAACAATATTCCCATTCAACTTCCATACCCTTCCTTTCTATATCCAGAGATCTCCTTTTCTTAGTTCAAACCCTTTTCAACATGTCACCCACAGCCAATGGTCAGCTCAATGGAGTCGACGCCGCGTCGGCGCCTCTATGCCATGTTATTACCCCAGTAGGCATGCTGGGCTATGGCCTCAATGAAGAGGAGAGTGCTGCCGCATTAAGATCTCTCGTTGCGACGGGCATTCCAACCGCTATAATATTAGACTCCGGTTCGACCGATAGCGGCCCGGATAGGCTTGCCCAGAAAACAATGGGCCAGCCCCGAACGGCTTACACCCGGGACCTTAGGAAGCTTCTCAAGCTAACTCACCAGTTCCGAGTTCCGCTAATTTTCAGCTCGGCGGGAGGAGACGGAATCGACGAGCACGTCCGAGAAATCGTGAAAGTCATCGAAGGCATCTCGGCCGAGAAGGGAAACGAGGACTATTCCCTTAAGACCGTGGCCGTATTTTCTAATATCGAAAAGGAGACTGTCCGAGAACGACTAAAGGACGGACGTGTTCGAGGATGTGGACCGTGTGTTCCGGAGTTAACCGAAGAGGACATCGATACGTCAACGGTAATTGTTGCCCAGATGGGACCTGAGCCATTCGTCGACGCCATGAAGGCAAATCCGGACTTCAACGTCATTGTTGGTGGACGCGCCTACGACCCGGCCCCGTATGTTGCCTACTGTGCTTATTTGGCCGGCGTGGATTTCAACGACGTGACCTCGCCTGTGGTTAAACGCCAGATCGGTGGATTTACTCACATGGGAAAGATCTTAGAGTGTGGTGGAACATGTGCCGTGCCAAAGTCGCATGGCGCCATTGCTACGGTATACAAGGACGGTGGATTTACCATCTCGCCTTTATCGCCGTCGGCCTACTGTACTCCGGTGTCAGTGGCGGCACACACCATGTATGAGAAATCACGCCCTGATCTCCTCCATGGACCGGGTGGGTATTTCGATCTGAACTCGGCCACCTACGAGCAATTACCAGACCAAAGGACCATCAAAGTTCAGGGCAGCGTGTTCCATTTCTCGAAGGAAAGCGGCCCGTACCAAATAAAACTAGAAGCTGCTAGTGTCGTGGGGTACCGATCGCTATTCTTCGGTAGTTGTCGAGATCGTGAGTCCTTTTTTGAATGATTCCCTGGAGTGCTGGTTGCTAACGTTGAAGCAGCAATTTTGATTAGCCAACTTGACCATTTACTCAAGCTCGTCAAATCTTATGCTGTTCAGCAGCATGCCGATGTGACCGAGAAGTGGGAGTTTGATTTCCACATCTATGGAAAGCCAGAGGAAGGTGTAGAGAACCCATCTGCCGAAATATTCCTCATTGGCGAAGCTCTGGCTCCTACGCAGGAGCTGGCAACTAGTATCGCATCTACTGCAAGAATAGGTGTCATTGTAAGTCAACTTAATTACCATATGCGTCCCCCAAAGCAGTTATTAACTTGTACTAGCATGGAAGCTACCCAGGACAGAAGGCCACTTCGGGCAACTTCGCATTTGGCATTGGCGGCAAGACTGTCATCGAAGCCGGACCGTGCGCGCGATTTACCTTGTACCACCTTATGGACCTCGAAGAAGGCGAAGAGAATTTATTCCTAGGAGATAGCAGCTCAGCTGAACGAAAGCCATTGTTCACACAGTCTGTCTCATTAATTGGCCAAGGAGACCGACCGACAGATGCCCCCTTGTCGTTTGACGATATTCCTACAAACGGCGTCAAGCAGAACGGTGTGAAGAGCGCCGCAAGCGTTAAAGCTACCAACGGCGTAACATCAGCGCCTACTAAACTCGGCGACTTGGCTCAAGTCGTCAGGTCCAAGAACTCAGGGCCGTATGAGATCACCTTCGACCTCATATTTGCATCCCGGGATACTTATCTCAAGGTTAAGGATTCCGGTCTCCTGTCTGTCCAGACAGTAGCCGAAGCCTACAAGCTGCCAGAGAGCGACATTCTGTGGTGTGGATTCTTCGACCCGGCCCAAGCGTTTAAAGCTACGATCCCCCGTATTCGGGCCGGTAAGCGTATGCCAGGTGGTGGTTTTATGGAGAATGATGTTCATGGGTCCCAGCAACATCTCCCTCTTGTAAACTTGAAGTTACCAGAGAAACTGCTTGCTTCCCTCGCTTGAGAGTAGTGTCATGGGATGCTGATGTCGGTATCGATGTATTATATGAATTTGTATTTATAGGAGGTAAATATATAGATCCATTGCTTTACTAGGGGGTAGCTATGTTAGACGTACTTTAAGATTATTATGTACTTGTTTATGTCCCAAGCAGTTGTGCCAATGTTCTTTCACAATGTTCTTTCGCAATGCCTTGCTCTATTAGCAGGTATCTACCTACTTTTTATCCAATTATTACCCCGCCATGAACCAACCCCTATAACCCATGCCCTGAATGGAATTGCGGCGTATCAGTGGGAATATTGAAAATATCCCACGAAGGATCACCCCAAAACATATTAGCAAACATTAGATCCGACGACCAAGGCTCCTCCACCTGGGTATTACCAGTAAAGATGTCGGGATGCGACATATTATTTTCTCTTGGTGCGGCTTCTCCGGTAACTGAGATCTCGGGTACCGGCGGATTTATAGGAAAGCCGCGTATCTCTCGCGCTGTGTCAATCGCATCCAATACGATAGATACTCCCATCCGATCTGAAAGACTGGGCCGACTAGCATCTGCAGAAGCAGGCGCTTGTTTGCAGAGAGTTTCAAAGAGGTTGGCAGCCCTGTCGTATTCATCTCGTTGGCGTGTAACCAGTGTTTTAAATATTGTATGTGCCATGATTACATGGTTCGCTGCCAGTTGTTGTTCTTCTGCGTTTGCATTGTTATTCAGACTGAAATACCTTAGGAGGAATATCGTCGCAAATGCTAGGCCCCTAAAGTAATCTTTCGGAAGCGTCCTTTCGCGCTGTACTGCTGTTAAAGTTTGGTTTTTGTCAGGTAGTCTCTCGTGGAAACGCGAGTTTGCTAGGTGAATAATTCGTAGGGCGGCAGCCAGCCCCAGCTTGAGTAATATTCCCTTTGCACCTGTGCCTGATCGGGACCTGGTTATCACGAGTGTGTAAACGTGCATCTTAACTACCATAACAGCAAGGTCAGTCATGTTTGTCCACCCATCAGGATAAGTTATTTTCAGTGTATCCAGCTCGCCGTCAAGAAGCTGAATGACTGAGGAGTCGATTACACCATCGTTTGAATTATGCACAAGGACATTCGTGAACCCCGCCAACGTAAGCAATACTCTAAGCTGAACAGCGAAATCGCGGGGGAGCGTATTTTCGCTGAGAGTTGACCGGATAGCAGCCAGATCAGAAGGAGTATTGATCATCGGGGGAAGACCTAAATGCATACTGAGACTGCAAATACTAATTAGCTGGATGATAGGACTTGTACGAGAGGTTGGGCGGCTTACGATGTGCTAACATAAAAGCAGCCCAACCACGTATTTGTTCTTTCGCGGGCATTCCCACCCACAGGCCCAACGCTGTGCGAAGACGGGGTGAAGCCTGATCTTGGGCTTGACCTATGGAGACTCATGTAGAGGGCCGCATTTACAGCTATACCGCAATATAGCCAACTTGGATCATCCCTTTGGTGGGCTACCGGTAGCGGCCACATACAAATAATCAACAGAGCCTGGATCTTGCTTAGAGGCATCGGAGCCCGTAGGACCTCTTCCCTAAGCATTCGTAAATAAGGCTCATGAAGTCGGTCGAATAAGGTCTCATCTGAAGCTATGGGTAGACGTAGTGCGACTACTACAATGATCGTCCAAAACAAAAATAGATGAGATTGGTGAATAGTTTTGAGCGATACTGGTCCTAGTATCGGGAGATGTGGGTGAAAATAGGTAGTAAAACTTGTAAAAGTCTGTTAAGTAAATCCAACTTTGCTGGCGGCGAGTTTCTTACCTCTTGAATGCCTCAATGACTGTGTGATTGCTGATTACAACACCGCCAAGATCGAACGATTCCAAGCCCATTAGGTCGAAATCATCCAGCAGGATGGTAACCGACGATTGCGATGCGTTGATAGACGAATCCTGCGATCGAGAAGTGTCCGGGTCCGGACTCGCAGTAGAGCTCGCTCGGGCTTCTGCTATTCTTTGATCACGCAGCTCTCGTAATTCTCTTGACATTGCCTCAAGTCGTCTATTCGCTATCATTAGCAGCCAGACAAGAGAATATTCGGCCTGTAGACATACTTTCGAGCTGGCGTTCTCCGAAATGACGGATCAACCGTGCAGGTCAGGTTTCTCGCCTGACATCTTGTGCAAGGATTCGGAAATCTATCCTTGGAGTCGCATCGAAGCTATTTTCAACGTCAGTTAAGTCTCTATTCCTTCCCAAAGCCATAATTGCGGATGTTACGCACCTTCGACTGTTTGCATTCCGTGCATGTCTTAACCGGACGTACGCCCGGCCAACTCGGTGCGCTTGATGCCATAGGAATCGGCATTTGATATCGCGTGACACTGTACGGGTGACTATTTTGTTTGGTTTTCTTACTTACCCGGGCCCTTGGGAAGCCTAAATTTGCATCTTTATGCTAGATTAAGTAGGCACCCATGCAGAAGCGAGTAATCATCTAGAGATGACCGAACGGTAGTTGGGCAATTGGAGACTGATAGGGGGGTTACTATTATTAATATGGTATGAAAATAAGAGATGTTCAACTTCTCCCTTGCCATACACGTGCCAAGCGCGATCCAGGACGAATTTGATTCGCTGCATACCCATCCATAACTCCATCCTGTCAAACGGCACAGACTTTAAGCTTACGTAGCTAAATAGGTTTAGCTGTGGATAAAGCAGTATAGACTATCTTAGTTAAGAGATGGGTAAAATACCCCTGAGGGTTTCCAGAACTTTTGAATAGTCTTTGATCGTCGGGGGTTTAAGCGTAGTGTATAGGTTGACAATACGACGGGATGAGGCGGAGCACTCTTCAGATTCAGGGGACGTTGCATAAACCACCAAGACTCGATGGGGCACGGCACATACCGAAAACCCCGGTGGAAGAAACCATTAAGAAATCAGCCCTACAAGCCATATTCCATGACGCGTCGCCAGAGCCTCTCAAACACTGCCCCGAGTAGTTCCCACAGCTGAGCTGCCGAGGCTTGACCACATGGGAGATAGTATGTCTGTATCTGCTGGATTAGCGACATCTGAAAGTAGATCATTCTTGACTAATTTTGTCTTGGACTCGTCCCATCAACCGGTTTCATCCTCCCAACACGTTTGACTTCTGATTCAACCAGAACCGGTTGCACGAGCTATTTCGTCTAGGATGCTCTGTGCCATCTGCGTGAACTTCGACGTGCGAAAGCTATTATTGACAGCCGCGGCACAACCACCCAAAGGCTTCAATGACCCCACCGCACCAGATACGTTTGAGTGCTTGCGGCCGGCAGTCCCTCGGTTCTTCCACCATCATCCCAATTTGCTTTCGCTTCGCTCTTCAGCTGATAATTGTGATTTCTGCGCATCCATATGGCAAGCTTATGCTAGCAATGCCCACGCTCAAGAACTTACGCAAGAGCAGTTGCTTAAGGATATAAGTTCGAAACAGATATTCGTAGGGACCACTGCTTGGGACACTACTCTGAATGGGATACCCCATATTGCCGTAATTCAAGAAGGGGAAAAGGGTGTAATACGTACTCTCGCTTCATTTGAGGTATGCGCGCAAAGAGGTAAGCGGTAACTAATTCTTGAGGCAATTTAACGGTATAGCAATGAACGAACATACGTGTAGGTCATGAGCCAGCAGACAACAGCGGCCTTCTAGCTCGGTCAATATACAACAATTCTGGATCTAAAGAATGTCTACAACTTGCGGCTGAGTTGTTAGGCAACTGCATTAACAAACATAAGTCATGTTCTCGTCAATATCCGACTTCATCTAAACTTCCGACAAGAATAATTGACGTCGAGGGAACAAGCCCGAAGCTCGTTGACGGTGACGGAAAACACGAAACCTTTGCGGCGCTGTCGTATTGTTGGGGAGGCGATTCGGAATTCATCCTTACAGGAGCAAGTGTCGAACTATTTCGACAAGGCCGGCCACCATCCGCGATGCGATAAGTATCACCAAAGCACTCGGCATCCGTTACATTTGGATCGACGCCTTATGTATCATTCAAGATTCGAAAGAGGATTGGGCACAGGAGGCTAGTCGCATGCGAGATGTTTATAGAGGAGCAGTCGTTACGATAGCCGCAGCATGCGCTGCCAAAACCACCGAAGGGATATTTCGGGAGAGGGCAGCGTCGACTCATCCTGAATGTTGGCTTGATTGGAAGAATGGAGATAATAATCCATCCAAGGTATTTTTGCGCTTAGGCACTGAACTATGGGATGAAAGGATGCACCAAAGCGTTCTAAATACCAGAGGTTGGGTTTTGCAGGAGACCCTCTTGGCGCCTCGAACGTTATGGTTTGCTCAGCAGCAAATATGCTTCGAATGTCCTAAAGGGAGTGTGGATGAAACAGGACGAACTATCAGGATCATGGAGATATACCGAAGTAAAGAATTCATCCGGTCGGTCCGCCGAGAGATCATTCCCGGTTGGAGGAGACAGTTGATTGATCTTTTTCAAAAGATGCATATTCCTCCTGCTATGAAAATTCCATCGCTATCGCTAACAACTATAATCCGCGCGCGGGATCTAAAAACTATACGCCACAGAGCCATTTATTGGAAGCCACTTACATTGCAAGGGTACTTCAAGCCCCCTGCCACTATTTTCGGATATTCACACTTTGATTTCTGGCTCAAGATAATCGAGAACTTTTCGTCTAGGCAGCTCTCCCAAGCAACTGATGTCCTTCCGGCGTTGTCAGGACTCGCAAGAGAATTCCACCAAGCCACGGGCGACGCGTACGTCGCTGGCCTGTGGAAGAGGGACATAATACAGGGGCTCACCTGGGTAAGTGAATTGTAACACCTACCTCCTACTAAAGATTCACTCACTTCACAAATTCAATACTACTCTGTAATAGTCTGTACTGGATAGGGATTTACCGATATCTAGACACGGGATACCTTCTTGCAAGACTAACGTCGAAGTTGTATAGTCGAGATCTGCAGTTAGAAAGAAGCTTCCCAATGGCTATATTGACGACGAGCCAGGCTTGCCTAACCAGTATCTCGCCCCATCATGGAGCTGGGCCAGTATACTAGGCAAGAGAGTTTTGTTTATGGCCGATACGCAATTTGATCACGTCAAACAATTCGCCGAGGTCCTAGATGTCAAGATCGAGACTGCTACTCATGATCCTTTCGGTGCTGTAAAAGGCGGTAGTTTAACTCTCCGTGCTCCCTTTTTAGAATTGGACTCTGAGGACATACTCAACCTTCCTCATATATCATCACTGTATCCAAAATTATCCCAAAAGGTCTTCCGCCAGTTGAAATATGGAGGAAACAGCGAGTACGGACAGAAGCACAGGACCTATTGCGGACAAAAGTTCGCGATTTTAAAGCTGGCCTACTGGCGGCATACTCTCCAGCCTACTGAGCATGCGTGCTTCCTAATACTTGAAAGTGTCCAAGGAAGCAATGACTGGAGACGGATAGAGAGTCTCAAACTTACTTCTAAGGACACTGTGATATGGGATAGTAAAGAAGTACTGGAGTCCCAAGCTGTCCTCGATGAGGTCAAGCATGCCTTTAAAAGACATGTTGTGCGAATTATTTGAGATGAGATGATTTAGGTATAATGAGCCAAGCGGCTCGTAGACTCGTGAAGGCAAGGTCATAAAAAAATAGATTTGTTCTTACACATCACGTTTATAGACAATATATTTTCTTTCTCGCGATACCTATTGGGCATATCTGCCCCAGTTGGCAAGACTGGGCTGTTGCGAAAGTGGATTACATTGTGCTAAACTTTTTCCCCAATGAATACAGTCTCATGTACCTAACCTAAGTAACCTGGATAATGATGTTACCTCATGGATAGTCGTCCGGAAGATTTGAGATGGATGACTGACTGCCTCTGTTCCACATTGTCATAGACATCATAAGGGATGGTGAGCCTATACCCTTACGTTTCTGTACGAATAGGCAAGGCGGACAGCCAAAGTGTTACCACCACTCCGTGTACCCTTTGAAAGATTTGTTAGAAGCGCCCAACTGAAGATAACCGGGAAGCACTTACGCCATTAGTAGCGAATCTTCTGGGATAATATCGTGTATAAAAAGAGCAAATTTGCCCGGCAGGCTCGCCGTTCCTAAGAATTAGGTAAGTCGTGAAGAAACGACATATCTGCGGTTGACCCCTCGCAGGAGGGTTGGCAAGGTTATTTCGATTCTGAGCATCGCACGCGGCAGCACCTGTTTGTGGAAGGGTTAGTCTCAAAACCAAGGCAACTATCGGGATTCCATTGCGATTTCAACGTGGATGCGAAATCAATCCTCTCTCGCGTGATAGATAAGACAGCATTCACTTACTATTAGAAGTTAGCTCCTCTGTTTGCAAAGATAGGAGGGGGTATGCATAGAATGCATAGGTAAATCTTATACGCACCAAAGACCTGGATCGAAGAAAGTATTTGTGAAGATCCTTGAACCAATATATGTGCCTCCTTGCGCTGTGTGGGTGGGACGGTTCCTGGAGGTGGACGTAGCCGTGCTCGTAGTAGGAGAAGGATCCATGTCGTCGTCGGGCACGTCACTGCCAAATGTTAATATTCATCATTCTATTAGGTACAAGTTCTAGCATGGTTTTGGTATGCTTCAAAATTGAAGCCCCTATCCTTTGGACCAAACACCATTGACAACTGTGGGTAGGGGCTGAAGTGGAGTAAGAGGTTTCGAATATAACTTACATCGTGCTATTTCCCGTAGGCTCACCATCATATCCAGGGACGGGAGGAACTGCGTTCTTCATGTATCCATTGGACCCGGCAATAACTACGTGGAAATCTGCTATGTATTGGCCGTCATTGGTAGCAGTTTCTCTCGTGACAAGACCGCCCCAGAAAACGCATTTAATATTAGTAGTTGAAGGAGGGTTCCTGCAGCCCGTGCCTGGTGCAAGCGAAGGATCTCTTTCGAAGAAAATGTTGAAACCTTGACAGCCACGCCAGACGTTATCACATTGATCGGCGCATGTTTGAGTGTCATAAGAGTCCACGGTTATAAAGCCCAGGTATCCGTAGGCTGAAGTCCGGGCATGTAAATTAACAAACGTCCGATTATACCCATCTGGTGTAGGTGCTTGGCGTGCGGCCCTGGCAAATGCTCTGTAACTAAGAAAAGCACCATCCGTATCACGATTTGGCGTAGGGCCTGCACCAGTGGGATTTGGCTGGCAGGCGGTTTGACGCGCAACAAGCTCCGGCTCCGTAGTCGACTCTGTAGTCGGCTCTGTAGTCGGCTCGGTCCCCACGGGCAAAAGACTCTCCGTGGCGGATTCTGTAGCCTCGCTTAGATTGTAGGTAGTTGAGTCGGCGGTAGGCCCAACCGGGATAGAAGCCGAGGTCACGCTTGGTGCGGAATCCACGAGTGAAGTGTCAATGGCCTGTCTTGGTTCATGCGGCGAGGCGATGGCCAGAGCCACTAGGACCTGGAAGGTTGATAGAGTGGTTTTCATACTGCCAAACCAAAGTAGCGTATATGCTACACTTATAAGCAGAGATGAATCCTAGGTAAGCTTCCAGTGGGAAATATGTTGGAGTAAGAGTGAGACGATGAGCGTTAAAGGAAGGCATTTCCGTTTAATACCTACCGCCAGCTGACTGAATGAAATATACAAATTTGCTCCAAATTTTGCGCAATACCCATTGATTATTTCATAACAACAAAGCATTTACTTCAATTCATCGTCATTTTACTTACCATCACCTTGACCATGGATTTACTTCATTTCCTTCTGGGTTGGTTGCCAAGAAATCTGCGCGAGTCATTTCTCTTCAGGCTCCGGTCTAGACACTCCCACTAATAGAACTAGATGGACCACCATTATAGAGGAAGCCAAGGTAGGTTTCCCCATGAACACGCTATTTAGTTTAACTACATAGGTAGTTGCTCATCGTGTGTGTATATGTGTGTGTGGATTATGTTCACATGAAATAGTTTCCAGCACCTATGCTATTAATTCCTTTAGCCTGTGCACGGCATTGAGCTATTAAGTGAGTTTAAAGTTTGGGTTTTTATTAACTAGTAACATTAGCATCTCGATTGACAGCTCGTTCATTACCTACACCACCAGGCCTAGTAGTACCTAATTCCTCACCTCATTTCGTGAGGGGCTTAGGGGTAGGTAATGATATACCTATCGCCACACAAGGAAGGTATCTCATAAACGGATAAATAGCCTCTAGGATAATGCCTTCATTCTACTCAATGTCCAACTCATACGCTAAAGCATAGGGGAGCCACAATAAGCTACATACATGGTCAATAGAATGCGGGAAATAGACTTATAATACCTAGGCCGTATTACCTCATATATACAATCTTAATGATATCCTATATTGTACCTGTATTCTTTTTAAAAAAAAACTTGAAGTATTAAGGGATGAACCCATTAGGATAGCAGTATATAAGGAGCACGCAGTTCCCTCGAGAGTGCTTCGAGGGGCAAGCGCTAATACATCACTACTCTACACGCTTGCTACTGTCTCTAATACTTACTCTCGGTGCGAGATATCTCAAGGGATCTCTCTGATAGATACGACCACAATATCATTCGGTATACTGCGCGGAGTTTATCAGGGGAACCTGCACTAGTCTTACCTTAAGATATCATTTAGGGTTAGGCAACTTGACTATATAGCTATATTGACACTATAGCACTAAAGCTACACACTGGTATCTGGTATCATATATACAGGGTATCCTGATTTCAGACCTTTTCCTCTGCTACTGTCAGGAGTCTCACTTGAGACTACTTGGGAACAAAGGAGATGTATATAGCTTTGGCTTCAAAGCTATACCAGTTAGAGTTCCTCGCGGAACAACGAAGTTATTTTTCTTACCAAATGCTCTGCGACGTGACAGCTACCTACAGAATTTCAATGAGTAAAACTATCATCTAAACCCAACCTGATTTCTTTGCTCCTCTCTAAACATTCGACGGAGCTGGGGCTCCTGTCGAATCTTCGCCTCTGCTTTGGCTTAGAGATTCCGCAAAGGGCGACCGCTTGCGCATAGCTGGTCCGTTATAATAGACGATAAAAGTAGCAGCGACGAGAAGCAAGCTTATGCCGGCAAGCACGGAGTTGGCTGTCTGAAGACCGTATTTAAACTCGAATGCGTCGTAGTATGGTTTTGCAATCCACGTCAAGATTCCGGCCAATAGGTCACGAGCGAAGCCGTTACCTCCAGTTGCAGAGGCAGAGTAAGGGCCATACGCCTTCACCATGTAGTCGATAGTGGTCATGTAAATAGTGTAGTTAGCTATACCGATCAAGAGGGATCCGATCATTGGGCAAATCCAGTGTACCGTAGGCGTGCTTGTCCAGGCAAATAGAAGCATTCCAAACGTGAGGAGCGGTGCGGTGAAAAGCAGCCACCAAAGCCGTGACTCGAATTGAGCATGCTCGCTATGAGGATTCCTCGCTCGTAGGGCCCTGTTACGGTAAATGACTGGAATATATAGTATAAAGGCCAGGACATAGGCAAGGCCCAATGGGATGAAAGACTTGTAGCGATATTAGCAGAGGTACCTATTATATCGAAAAGGGAGATTGATTATAACTCACAAGCCCTACTTCTGCTACGTTAAAGCCCCACAATTTGAAAACGCGAGCCTGGGATTGAATTTGTATGAAGATGATGGCGTCGCTGAATCCGGAAAGCAGAGACAGTACCGATACTATTCCCTCCGTGAAGAGCATCCGAAAGGGGCGGAGCCATATAGAGAGAATTTCTTTCGGGAGTAGATAGTCTTTGAGCGGTTTCGTCTCGGAGGGTCCATAGACGTTGCTTTTTTCGCCGGTGGCTTGGAATTTGGCCTCTCTCAATTTCTTCGCATGTCTGTTAAGTAGGATAGAGGATCGAGTCTCCGGCACGAATACTAGATGCAATATTTGGACGAAAGCCCCAAAGATGAGTTGAATCCATATGGTCCACGTCCAATGGAGATTACTTTCGATAAATCCGCCGATGATGGGCCCGACAATAGAACCACCTACTGAAGAGAGGACAATGTACGCCAGCGGAAATTCTTGCTCATCAGCCGTAAACATGTCCGCGACCACCCCTAGGGTAACACTGCCTCCTGCAGAGAAAAGGCCTCCGAAGGCACGTCCGATGAGGATAACGGCGAAGGACCTATGGATATTGGCGAGTGCAACAGGAATGCAGCATAGATTGACCATTAGCAGGGAGTATTGTAGGACAGGTTTCCTTCCAAATTCTTCAGACCACGGCGCCCAACTACGGAATGATTTAGTATTCCAGGAGCAGAAACCACGAGGAAATTGGCTGGACTTACAGTTCACATCCAAATGCGTATAAAACAAGAAAGACGGCAGCTCCGCTAACTGCGATCTGGACGCTAACACCGAGATCCTTTGCGATACCGCTCTGACCATTCGCGTATAAGGAAGCGTTCAAATTCACTAGACGTTAAAAATTAGAATCCGCCTTTCGTGGAAATATCCCGAAATGTAAGTTTGGGCGGAAGTTACGAAGATGAATGAGGGCTGAGGTACAGGAAATGGAGTATTGCTACACGTAAGAAGATAGAAGCTTACTTGAGATCTGAACAAGAAAGACGACGGTCAGTGTACCCCATTTTTTCCGCTTCGGCCATGCATAAGCCAGAGCTTCGGGGCAGTTGTTTTCCGTCAGAATGAGGGTAGCTGATCTTTCTGGCGTTAAGGTTGATTCATCGTGTGATATGGTGTGCTTGGGCACAGTCTCCCGTGATGTAGAAGATTGTGCCGAGGCGGTCTCGCCGGTCTTATTAGCTGCAATAGGAGAAACAGGCTGGCAGAGGAATTGAGGATCTTTCTCCATTCTATTTTTACTCCGAGAGGTCGACATGGTCGTATCTGAAAAGGGAAAGGGGTTTGAGGAGGAAATAGTGTGGGAGAGTTAAGAGGGCTAGCTGGTAGAGTTCTACGTGTTGGTTCACGGACTGGTCCTACAAACGACATGGGAATGGGGAAACTTATATAGGTTATCCATGGAATCTTCGGATTCGAATGTATGGGGAGCGGTCTCATCATATTTAAGATTTACCGTGCTATGTCAACATTAGAATGTAGTAAAACGCCACTTGGGGGCTTGGACTCGGAACTAGTTACTCGAATGTGGTCTCGTGGACAAGGTGCAGCTCACATATCCGTTGCTTTAAGTTACATTGCGTTTCTGCGAGGAAATTGAACTTAAGTGTATCTATCTAACATGGGAATTGCGAGAACTGACGGGGCTAGTGATATAGTACGACATAATATGGTTTCGTTTTCTCAACTCGGACCTTAGTTGCGGGGAAGTGCTCGGCGATTTATTTAAGTTTATATATTTAACTTATAATAGAGGTAGGGGATTTGAGGGGTAAAAGCCGGTCGAGGGTGAAGGTAAATGTGGTAAGGGGGAAACATAGTTCACGAGAGACAGAAGTGTTTATTTGGTGTTAGTTATGTTTGTCTCTCAGTTACGTTACTAGGATTCCGATAGGAAATCTGGATATCCTTGGCTTCCTACGTTTACGCATGAGATTGATTTTAATAAAAAAAATACATTGCATGTTGATACGGGTAAAATTGATAAACGATGGAAAGAATAGGAGTTCGCGATGTTTTCAGAGAATGGAAGGTTGAATCCCCGAGCTGAACCTAAAACTTCATCTTCAAAGTTAAAATGGGTCCCGGGCCCGTGGTTTGGGCAACGGACCCCACGGGGCAGGTTTTGGATTGTTGCATTGTGTTATGACATATGGTGACACAGCCGGACGCATGCTTCTAATAAGGCATATTCTAATATTCCAAATCGAGTTTCCCCTTAGGTCAACCAAAATTTGAAAGGCAATGTCGCCACAATCAGCCACATAATAAAGAGTACTTGCCCATGTACCTACTGCTACTATGCTACTACCTATGACTAGGTAAGTAACGTAAATGCAGATAAGATCTTTTGGGACCCACTACTTAATGATTTGACTTTACGCTACGAGGAGCTTCAAATTTCCATTTCATCGCAACAACCTGGACTTCATCAACATTATTATTATTTAATCATCGATTTTCAGAACCATGCCTCCCCAAATAAAACAAGACCTGAACCGCTCAGGTTGGGAATCAACCGACTTCCCATCCGTATGCGAGAATTGCCTGCCACCGAATCCATACGTTAAAATGTTGAAAGAAGACTACGGCGCCGAATGCAAGATCTGTACGCGACCGTATACCATCTTTTCCTGGGCTGCCGATCGTGCTCATGGCCGAAAGAAGCGCACCAACGTTTGCCTTACTTGCGCTCGAATGAAGAATTGCTGTCAATGCTGTATGCTCGATCTACAGTTTGGCCTACCCATTCAACTTCGTGATGCTGCTCTTAAAATGGTCGCGCCCGGACCCCAAAGCGAAGTTAACCGCGAGTACTTCGCCCAAAATAACGAGAAGGCTCTCGAAGAGGGAAGGGGTACCGAGGAATACGAGAAGACGGACGAGAAGGCGCGCGAGCTATTACGACGACTAGCAAACAGCAAACCTTACTTTAGAAAGGGACGGGCTATTGAGGACGGAAGTGCAACCGAATCATCGAAGCCTGTTGGAAGCTCAAGGGGAGGCAGCCCCGCGGTAGGAGCTGGTGTAGGTGGTCCAGGCCCCATACGCACTCGCGACTCTAGAGCAGCAGTTGCCGCAGGTGCTGGTCCAGGCTCGAGGCCAGGACGAGGAGGTAGACCATTCCCGAGTACATCGCAATTACCGCCTGGTCCTAAGGACTGGATGCCACCCTCTGATAAATCCATTATGAGTCTATTCGTTACCGGCGTCGAAGACGACTTACCCGAGTACAAAATCCGAGACTTTTTCAAGGAGCATGGCAAGATCAAGTCATTGATCTGTAGTCATATGTCGCATTGCGCATTTATCAACTACGAGACGCGAGAGGCCGCCGAGAAAGCAGCTGAGGCCTGTCAGGGTCGGGCGGTGATTGCGGGTTGCCCCCTACGAGTACGATGGAGCATACCTAAAGCTATCGGAACGATGAACAAGGAGGAAAGGGCTGCTATGGCTCGCGACGGACGATCCGCGTTTCCAGATCAACGACGTGGAAACGGCGGCCCCAAGGCGATCGGCGCACCACCTTCTCAAGGAGGAGCAAGTCAGACAGGAGCAGCACGAGGCCAAGGTGTGGATGGCATGCCTATAGTGGCACCACCGCCGGGAGCTGCGGATGTCAATTATGCCAGTTTGTCAGGAGACTAAAGCAGAAGGGATAACTTATTGCATGGGTGGCGTTTGAGCATTGCGTTTATGGCAAGGATTTGTTTAAGTGAGATTATCATATGGATGCGCGGCCGCTTGATTGCGGCCATGATGTTTGTTGGTACACTACGGGTATCATGATATAATACAAGACTTCAAGGACTTTCAAAACTTCATTCTCTGTTACCTATCGGCGCACGTCTTCCCGTCAATTTTGACAGTCTTCCCATTCGGAAACTTGACTGTATCGTTGTCGCCTCGTTCCGTATCTTCGTGTATACGTAGTTCTAGATCCTTCGTTAGGGACATAATCTTACCTTGGAAGGACAATATATAGGATGAAGGGAAAAAGAAAAAACGTACTATATCTATCGCCATCCTTCTTCCCTTGCACTACGTTCCGCCGTAATATGGCGGCAATTTCTTCAGCATGCTTTATGGCACCCGGTAACTCAGGATCCGACGACGCTAGCGAAGAATTGGCAAGGAAGCCTTCACGTATCGAGGCTCGGGCCGCAGTCAAAACTCGTTCATCACCTATAATACGGAATCAATACATTGTAAAATATAATAACTAAGATTGAATAACTTCCTACCTTGAAAGGCTATTCTAGCTGCCCGGAGCAGACCCCTATACGCTGGTAAGGCCATCTTTGATGTTAGATACCGCCCAAGGTATATTTTACGACACTGGATAATCCGTCTAGTACAGAGAAGTTTCTGGACGTCATGAAATTCAACGGGAGAAAAAAAAAAAAAAAAAAAAAAGGTTGTGGCTTAATAACTATCGAGCTGTGGCTTAGGCAGGCAAGTGTATGTACCTAGGTATGTGCACTATGTACAATTGATGTTTCAATGTACTATGTAATATTCTCTGCAAGTCCATGTCTAAAAATTAGTGCAAGCAACCCCTGCAAAGTTTATCCACCCTGCCACTTTTGTGAACGTATGTAGTACCTTAGGTACCTACATGCAGGTAGATTATATCTAAGATAAGAAGAAAAAACGATAAGCAATAAAGAAAAAAAAAAAAAAATTAATTCTTGTCACCCCACGAAAAGGTACATACTCTTTTTCGTCCCTTCAATTTATCGGACTTTGTACAGCAACAAACGACAATGGCTACATCAACTATAGTAGCACGACCTCTTCCCGTCCTGCCGGAAGGCTGGTCCGCAGAGAAAGACTTTAAACAAATTGGTTCCATCACCGCGTCGACTCAACGCACGATCGAACCCGTTGGCCCTCATTTCCTTGCCCACGCCCGCCGTGCCCGTCATAAGCGTACATTCTCCGAAGATGACCGAATTCAGGCCCAGGAGAGCGCCAAGAAAATCGAGAAGGACGACGAAAGCGATGTTAGCGAACCCGAGGACCCCCTGATGCTCCAGCGGGAAGCCAAGGACTGGAAGGTAAGAATTACTCGTAGTCGCTATACCTGTCGATACCTTCTTTTACCATACATACTTAACCTAATGTAACGGTCTCCTAACATATTCATATAGTCGCAAGATCACTACCAAGTCCTCGGTTTATCCAAGTACCGATGGAAGGCAACAGAGGAGCAGATCAAGCGTGCTCACCGAAAGAAGGTCCTCAAGCACCATCCCGACAAGAAGGCTGCCCAGGGCAGTACCGAGGACGACAACTTCTTTAAGTGCATCCAGAAAGCTACCGAGGTCCTACTTGATCCTGTCAAGCGTCGACAATTCGACTCCGTCGACGAGAAGGCCGATGTAGACCCGCCGACCAAGAAGGAATTAGCCAAGGGCAACTACTACAAGCTCTGGAGCCGCGTCTTCAAGTCTGAGGCCCGCTTCTCCAAGCAGCAGCCCGTGCCGACCTTCGGCGACGAGAACTCGACGAAGGAGGAGGTGGAGAGCTTCTACAACTTCTGGTACAACTTCGACTCGTGGCGCTCGTTCGAGTACCTGGACGAGGACGTGCCGGACGACAACGAGAACCGCGACCAGAAGCGGCACATGGAGCGCAAGAACGCGAACGCCCGCAAGAAGAAGAAGGCCGAGGACAACGCGCGCCTGCGCAAGCTCCTCGACGAGTGCTCCGCGGGCGACGAGCGCATCAAGAAGTTCCGGCAGGAGGCCAACGCGGCCAAGAACAAGAAGCGCCTCGACAAGGAGGCCGCCGAGAAGAAGGCGAAGGAAGACGCCCGCCTGAAGAAGGAGGCCGAAGAGAAGGCCGCCAAGGAAGCCGAGGAGAAGGCCAAGGCCGAGCGCGAGGCCAACAAGAAGGCCAAGGAGGCCGCCAAGAACGCCGTCAAGAAGAATAAGCGCGTGCTCCGCGGCTCCGTCAAGGACGCCAACTACTTTGCCGGCGCGGGCGGCGACGCGAGCCCCGCGCAGATCGACGCCGTGCTGAACGACGTCGAGCTCGTGCAGGGCAAGATCGACGCCGATGAGATCGCGGCGCTGGCCGGAAAGCTCAACGGCCTCAAGGTCGCGGACGAGATCAAGGGCGTGTGGAGCGAGGAGGTCAAAAGACTCGTCGGTGCTGGCAAGCTGAAGGAGGGTGACGCTAAGTCTCTGGTGTAGATAGATTCTAAGTTGCCTGTTTCCTATATATCTTGTGCTACCTCTTAGCGGGTTGGGCAAGAAACAAAATTACCTGGTGAATACGAGCACCTTAAAGAGGTTGTTATTTTATTATGCATGATAACACCAAAAGCCTTGTGCTAAGTACCTAGATGAATGCTACCATAAATGAAACTCGACGCAGACATGAATTTTCACATTCGTAAAGGGTATCTAAATTGAAGTAGCGTTGATTGCGAGGAATATCAACCATTCGGTCTAAAAATTACCAGGTTTCATTCTTTAGCTCTCAGATAATATCGCAATTTAGCTACCTCCGTTTAAGCCACCATCTCCTGTCAACAAAACATGGTGCATTGGTATACCCTCCCCCTTTTTGTCCTTTACCTATCGTCCGTATGGGTAGATTGATTGCCTCGTCTGTATAGCTAGGTGCCTATATCATTGAATTAGATATCAAGTTGTAGTTGAACAATTAGTGAAAACCTCAGCGACTCACTAAGAAGCCACCAGTATCGAATAAATTCTTGGCTGTCAATGTTACAGTCTCTGACGATGGCATATTTGCTGTGTATTCCGTCGGTCTCCCTTTCGAATATCCCATAGGCTCTAGACCGTAATGCCCGATAAGACTCCTAGTCTCCTGGCGGCATTGGCCCGTACCAGGCAATTTTGAGCCTGCGATCAACAACTCTGACCTGGTTCTCGTCTTTGAGGAGTACTTCCGCGAGATCCTCGTGCGAATTCAAGGCTTCCTGCAGCATCTTGTTCTCACTTTCCTTGAGACAATTACATGCAACGCTGAAGACACACCGCCGCTTCTGAACGGTCGACATGGTCATGAAGGGGACTGGAAGCTGGCGAGCGCTGTTATCTTGGATGGTAGAACCAAGAAAAGACCAATCATATTCTTTCAGGAGTTGTGGGTGAAGCTGGAAGTGTAATTATAAGGTGTGCGGCTTCGGGAATGAAGCTAGCATCTTTGACACGTCGTCCGTCCATATCTTAGGCTCAGCTATGTTGAAGCTTAATTCCTCGAGGTGCGGACAGCTCTCTTGTATGCGCTGGATATCGCTGACGTCCATCGCTGAGGTTGGCAAAAAGACTTCATTTTCTATGGACGTATGGAGTGTACAAAGTCTAAATCCATATCTTGAAATATCATTTATGCCAATCATATCTATAGAGGGAATTGCGATGCTCTCCAGAGTGGACGGAATAAGTCGAAATATTCGTTTCACCGTACTTTTACGATAGTCGCCGGCTTCAAGTACGATTTCCTTGAGAGAAGTTAGCTTGTGTAATCATCATAAGATCATGTCGATGTACTTTGTATGAAGTCGTTGCATTTGCGACCAGTCGAATTGGTCAGCCCAGTAGTATTCTTCTTGTCCTTCATAGCCTATCGTAATCTCATCTGAAGTGAGTGTAGGGCTGTGGCCATCATTCCCAAAAGGGTACTGTGCAGTTTCGGTGTCTCGAGCGCTGGAGGCCGCTCACCGTTAATGAATCCCAAACCGCAATATCGGCGACGAGAATTATATGACGAACGAACTTGGACTTCTAGATGGCGAAGACGAGGACACGTGAGAAGAACTACCTTCAGGAGCTTCATAGCTTTATGGTACTCCCCCTATCCTCATCGAAATACGATAGATCTACTGAGTGTAAGTTCGGATTGTTTTGAAATAGAGGCAAAACGCTCGATTTTAGTTGCACGTTGTCAAGTCGTATAGTTGCATATAAACGCATGCCAGACTGGAGCTTGAGTGCTTGAATTAAGCCTTTGTAGATATAGTCGTCTTTCAAATTGATCTTGATATCTCGGAGTCCCGTCATTTTAGGCAGTAAACTGTACAAACGAAAACATATCTTATCTCCGTATGTTCTGTCGGTGTCGACATTCAGTCCACTAAATTTAAGGCACCAAATCGCACGCCATGTATGATTAGCCTCGACTCTCTTTAAAAGATTGTCATTGACCAAGGTGTACAAAGCAGATGTATACAAGGTACATGTATGATATTGACAATAAATCACTGCTTTAAAGAAACTTGGGTTGAGCTTGGCAAGGGCATATAGAGTATTGGGACTGGGTCGTTGAATCAGATCCGCGATCTGGGCAATGATCTCGGGCGATAAGTCATGAATAGAAGGCATGGGGTCGACTTAAGTCTTAAGAGAGTGAACAATACTTGATAATCGAAGATGTGGTTAACATGCGAAGCTGTAGCGTACGGAGAGGTTCTTTCTTTTCGATTATGGATGAAGGAAATTTGTTTAAAGATAGACATCGTACCCACGATTACTACCTAGAGGTAGTTTGGAAGTGAGATCATCAACTTCGAAGGAAGGTGTCTACCAGACCTAAGCTATACCTTGTACTACATCGTATTGTCTGTTTTCTAGCTAGCACTTTCTGAGATGAATGATAGTAAGTAGAAAGAGGCAACTAGTAATAGGTACCGTCTGGGTTAAGTACCTATAGGTAGGTAGGTATACTTGCGATTACCTAAATCCTCGAAGATTTACTTGATTTTGCCCCTTTTACCATTCTTCAATTTCAAGTAGATAAGTTAGCATGGCAGACCAATGCGAACATCAATGCGAACTGGCTTCATCACGTTGTCACTGGATGGATTAGCTACCTAACCTAGGCACTAACGGCCTTATAGGTAAAAGTGCATACCTACCTAGGTACGTATGTAGTTCGTTGGTACTTCGCCTGTTCAGACTTCGATAACCTTAGGTGCACCCGCTCTTAAGCCTTGTCACGTCGCAGACCATGAGGTGAGGAAACAACTTCGTTGTTTCCGCAAGGAACTCTAACCAAGATAGCTTTGAAGCCAAAGCTATATACAAACAGTCTCTTTGTCCTCAAGGAGTCTCAGGCGAGACTCCTGACAAGCCTGAAGAAGTCACGTAACTATGCCCCCCCTTCTGAACATAAACTGAGAAATTTCCTTGGAAAAACGACAGAAGCTGCCATCAGTACAACATAATGTCGCTAGTAGGAGAGGTATTCTTGATATTTTAGGGCATTACAATTAGGCTTATTTTGCGTTGCAACCAAAGTCAACTACGGAGCAAGATCCCCCTTCTTTTATGCCAAGACAGCTATTCCATCTCTAACTTATCCTGGTAGCAATTCGATTTTCGGATTGGTGCGTTAATAAAGACGTAGGTATTGGCATCGACAACATATCGTGGAAATCGATTACTCCGGTGTAATGTCGCCAAGCTTAAAAGTAGCCAATTTGCCCCTGACACCCCGATGGAAGAATAAGCCGTAATATCGCGAGTGTGGGTGCTACCTAACTCTTTGAGGGGTATATAAAAGCTTGCCGTTTTCACACGTAGAAACATGGAGTACTGGTATTGGAAGATTGTTTCTTTATTTGCAGTAATTCGAGAAACAGTACCATGGCGCGATCTTTTATAGTTGCTGCAGCACTTGCATTTGCTGCCGTCATCCAGGCCCAGTGCGGCTCTGGTACTCCAGATGCTACCGTAACCGGCTCTGGCAGCTCCTTCAAAGCCAGCAAGGGCTCAAGCACGTTGTACTCTGGCTCTGACTACCGCGCGGCAATCCAAGCCGCCGTAAACTCAATAAGCAGCGGCCAGCGTGTGTCTGTTATGGCCCCAGGTTCTATTGGTGCGAATACTATCACTATCAGTAGTGGCAAGATATTTGAGGGTTGCGGTACTATCGACGTTGGAAATCGGGCCGGGCATGGAGCAATCGAGTCTCTAGACACCACTGGTGTTCAAATTCCATACCTTACAATGACCGGTAACCCGTACTTTGGCTTGCGATTCTACGGCACCAAGGATCTAGTTCTTGGAAAGATCACGATGAATCTAAGCGGCGGTTTGGGCATCCGTTTCGACCGAGACGCGGCGGCAAACTCGAATGTGAAGATGGACGTCATCAAAGTTACGGGTGCTGGTAGCCACGCCGTAGAGACATGGAATATAGATGGGCTTGACATTAACCAAGTTATCGCAAAAGATGTCGGCGAGTGTGGTTTGCTACTCCAGAAGACGACTAATGCCAAGGTTAAACTGGTCGATGGCGACAACGTCGCAAAGGGTACGGGGTATGCGACATTTCGAATGGCGAATAATAACGGCCAGAATCCCAACGGAAATTACAATACCAATGTTTACGTGGACAAGGTCAAGTCTCGGGGCGGAGGCCGTGGCATATTCTGTGTCTCGCAATCAGGAGCGGCCGTAATCGAGAGCGTTGACCTCTCCGGTAACGGCAACAATGCCATCCTTATCGAGAACTGCTACAACGTTTCGATCCGCGGAGGCACGGTAAATGGTGGTGGAGAGGTACGTCTCGCGGCTCGCAACGAATTTCCTAATAATCGGGACATTTGGATCAACCTCACCGTGAACAACAACTCTGTTCGCGAGTCACCCTGTGGTGATAATACCAACTGGACGATTGAAGGCAATGCTAGCAAGAATATCTGTTGATAAACCACCTGCATAACGCCAATATTTATACCTAATCTACCTAACCTAAGTGTTCCATGAATCCAATCGGACTTCATTTCAGTTATATATGTCTGCATTATCAACGACTACTCTATGCGAAGGTATCCAATCAACTTACCTATTTCATACTGAATCTGGGCCAGTAATATCATAGTATTGTGGTTTCGGTAAGGCTTTCTACTTTCTTTCGTTGCGGTTAACTGCAACTATGCTGTGCGACCGTAGCACGCAATCTATAGATTCTAACTGGTCACTTTACTATGGATGCCTAACAAACAGAGAGCTTACATATATACGGTGGGCCATTTCATTGAATCTCTCTTCCTAAACTCCAGTTCATTCCATCTAGTTTTGTGCTGGTATATTGGTGCTACTTAGATGCTACATAAGTGATGGCGAAATTTATACCAAACCCGACCGCGGTAAACTTCAGACCAAGCAGAGAACAACACTTTGCGTGTGCTGGCCCCATATCTCGAGGGGGTAATCAAAAGCCTACAGTATATAATGATACACGAGCCCAGATACCATGCAGATTCTTCCAACAAGGTCGGTGTCGGAACGGAGATTCTTGCCCGTTTCTTCACCTAAAGGATTCCATAGTCGACGATTCTGTTCAAAGCACACGGAACGAGGTAAGACTAGCAAGAGGAAATACTTCACCACTGACGACTATTGTAGATTGATACGGTATCGAGCCAAGACAAGGTTGTTCGTACTATTTCTGGTGCTTTGGTTCACTTCGAGATGGGTGCTATGGTTGAAAGTGTATCGTTACCAACGGACTTTTCAATCATTCAGATCAGCCAACTCCCACGAGATATTACAGAGCACTCAGTGCTAGACCTCCTTCAATCCTACAATATCGACACTCCAGTAGAGTCCGAGGTTCGCGTTATCCACGAAAAAGATCGTGCGAGTGCCTTAGTAAAAGCAAGGGACCCCGAGTTCGCCAAAGCCGCTGCAAGAAAGTTTAACCTGCAGAACACTTCCCGCTGGACTCAAGGTGAACAGCCTAGAGCTATTCCCGTCCAGAACCCTATAAAGTCAGATTCGAGTACTCTCCGTGTAGATTGCTGCAAGGTCCATATATCTTGGCACAAGCCGTACAAGACAGCGTGGCTCAACTTTGGCAACGAGCAGATTGCCAAGCGTGTGTACAACAACTTCCACGATGGAAAATACAAAATTATGAATCAAACCGTGCGTTGCGATAGTCCAACCGGCGGGGGGACGTTCCGCAATCCTCTGGCGTGGACTGTGTACTTAACAGAAGTGCCAGCCTCCGCAACTGAATCTGATGTCGAGAAGTCTATTTCTCTTAAAATTGACAAGCCGCGAAAGATCCAGCTTGGAGATCCCACATATAAGGACGAGTGTGATACTTGTTCGGCGCAGATCAAATCGCTCTTCACGTCTATTGGGCCTTTGGAGTGGTGGGAATTCACTCCCGACGCTTCTGGCAAGCGCATGAAAGCAAGTGCGCGATTTCTGAGTGAGGATGATGCTAGGGAAGCTGCGACATCACTCAATCAGACACCTCTCCCATTCAACAGAAGCGCTAAACTTACTGTACAGTTAGTTCATATGGCAAAGTTTAAGGTGCATGTCAAGGTCTACGAAGCAGTCCAATCCCAGCTTCAAGCCAAAATCAGAAGTTGGAAGAATTCACATCTGACTTATGTTGCCTACCCAAACACCAATCCTCCAAAATGGTACCGGGTATTAAAGCTAGAGGGAGAGGGAGAAAAGGAGGTAGCCGAAGCCCAAGGTACTATCTCTAGGATTATATCTGGTGTAGTGGCTCGAGATGGCTCTTCCACTCTGTGGCACCCGGCCCTGCGTAAGAATGGGTTGCTTTTTGAGCAGTTGATTCTAATAGAACGGAAGAACCGAATCGCCATTATACGGAACAAGGTTAAGTCACAACTTCAGCTATACGGGTCACCGGCGGCTTGCGAAACCGCTAAAGATGAAATTGCTAGACTGATACGAGATGAGTCGTCCCAACATTTCGATATCCAACTTGAGGACCATGAATTGTCGTGGGCGCTGCGCGGAGGTTTGAAGAGCATAGAGAAGAACTTAGGCTCAGAGAAAGTTATACTTGACATCACGTCAACCCCGAAACGTATTACCATAATCGGAACCGTCAAAGACTACGATACGGCAACTTCCTTAGTCCAAGGTAAAGAGGAAGCACGTACGGAGATAAACATTCAAGGAGATCAAGATTGCTCCGTATGCTGGAATACAGCCGATAACCCAGTCCGGGCGGAGTGTGGCCACGTCTACTGCCTTGACTGTTTCGAGAATTTATGCTTTTCAGTTATGACACAAAACACAGTTACTCGCATTGCCTGTGTTGGAGGATCTGGAAGCTGTTCTAAAGCGATGGGACTTCCAGAGTTACAAGAACACCTCTCGTCTAGTTCATTCGAGGACCTTTTAGAGAAGTCCCTCGATGTATACGTACGGCACAATCTCCATTTACTTGGTTACTGTCCAACCCCAGACTGTGGGTATATCTATCGGATCAACGCCATACCTCGAGTCCAGATGTGTCCCAAGTGTCGCGTAGACGTGTGCACGGCATGCCAAGCTCAGCATGGGACTATGTCATGCGGAGAGTACAAGGATAGGTTGACAGGCGGGCTCGAAGCCAGTGAAAGATGGAAGAAAGAGAACGGTATCAAAAATTGCCCCAAGTGTAAGACCCCTATAGAAAAGGGGGAGGGGTGTAACCACATAGCTTGTCGGTGTGGCGCACATATCTGCTGGGTTTGCTTGAAAACATTCAAGATACCTGATGATTGTTATGACCATATGAGAAAAACTCATAACGGAATTGGATTAGAGCAGCTTCAGAATATGTTCGACTAAAGATAGGTGAGGTACCAGGTAGGCAGGAGGGAGCTAAGGTTAGAATGATTATTTGTTATGCTATCACAACTTAAGATTTTAAATTGTTACAATAACAGCCATACACGGGTTGAAAAGTTGAATAAAATGATAGCTCACCTCAGAACATTGAATAATATGGCTTCGCCGTGCCACACCTAAGTAACCTAGGTACAAAAGGTAACTAGGTGATGAAGATTACCTACCTACCTAAGGTAGGTTAGGTAGGTTAGGTAGATAATATAATAATAGCGCCGTGACATCCAGGCATGTCGAAGCTAAGTGGCATTCAATGTTTAGGTAACTTAGGCGTCTCCTAAAATTAATAGAAGCGGTGTCAGATCTCAGTTGCTGTACGCGCGATTTGGATACATCGGTTCACTTATGCTACTCTGTCACTCTGCAATACCTACACCAACGGAGGTCAAAAAATATGCTTTTAACTTCTTCTTCGTACTTTTGAAAGATGATAAAGTATTCAGATTTAAAATCACTAGAAGGACTGATCCTGATCTTGACACGTTGCTAAGTAAAACTACGAACCTAGGAGGCAACGTGTGATTAAGATGGGAGGAATTCGTAAACGCTACGGATCCGAGTGCTCGAAAAATAGAATAAAGTAAAACAAAAATGAAATAATTCTTAGTTGATATTAGCCCGTGTATATTTTAAATACCTGACATACAATAACGAAATCACGTGTGATTCCCGTTACGCCTATCAAGCACATGTTTTTGAGGAAGGCAGGTATGCGTGTAAAATCAGGATGTACTTTCCTCAGTAACGAGCAGATCATAAAATACATTTAGGTAGGTACCTACCTTCTTAAAAAAATGAAATAAAAAATAAAATAGATAAATTCAAAGGTACGCTACTTCTTACTTACGGCTAAAAAAATCTTTCAGTTCTTAATCAAACCTGCCTAACTTTGAAATAATTTCTCCATTGGTTGCACGTCCAACTGCAACTGCCGCAATCACTACATTAAATCAGAGAAACCTAAGGTGCGTAAAAAAAAAAAAAAAATTTTTTTAAGACGGTACGAATGCAGGTACAGTATGATTCTGATTTAAAAATCAAACTGCCAGAATCAGTGACCTAGAATAACTATATAAGGGCGGGCAGTCTTCCCCATTCTCCCCCTTCCACCTTTTCTTCTCTCACTCCACCACAACCATATCAACCATCACTACCACTACCACTCTACCACCAATACCAATCACAACAATTATCACAACTTCTTCCATCCTTTTCAATTAAAGGTAAGTCACTAATATATCTCCACTTCTTCCTCAGTTCAAACTTCCATCCAGTCCTCCCCACTTCTCAACTTCAACCTCCTTCACCTTCACAGCGTCACCTGTTTTGACCTTTCGCATCAATTGTCTCTACCATATCACAACTTATCTTCTATCTTGGGCTCTTCGTCGCAAGAATATTCCAGGTTATTACTTAGATCTTGAATTTCTCTTTCATCTCCCCATCTCCCCCTTCTACCCCCCCTTCCTCCATCACTTAACCTTCCTGTCTAAATTCTCTGTGCAATACACATCACATTCATACATATACTGGTAACAACTAATTATCATCAGACAAGTCTAGCAAGCATCCTCCCTACGAGTTCCGCCAACAACGAAAGTATATGCTCCTCTTTCCTCCAGGTAGCGGCCTTGTGTTCACGTTGATGACCTACGTGCCGCTGGCCTGGATCTCTTCTAAGTGGCTTTGCCATTTATGGAAAGGGGAGCACCCTCACCTCAGGAAATCGTCGACATACCCCTCTAGCCCCAATCAAACCCAATGCTGACCCCAGCCAGTTATTATATTATTTTTTGTAAGTGCATCAACAGCAACTTTATTATCGTCGCTTGTGACCTATCTGACATTGGCAGTAGTAACGGCGATATGTTATAAGAAAGAGAACGAGGATACTAAAAAAAAAAAAAAAAAAAAAAAAAAAAAGAATATTATAAACAGCAGCAAGATTATAAGTTAATTTGGGGTCAGCCGGGTCCCTGGACCTTCGCAGGAGTAGGCGAAGAGATAAGGGCAGAGAAGTTCTATACCGTGCTCCGTGTTGCCAGGCTAGTACTTGCTGGGACGGTGCCAATGTAGGTTCAAGTTTTTACAGCATCGGGCTGGCCGCAAACATTGGTGCTATCGACATGTGGTGCTTCGGCGCTCTTGTCGTGTCCGCCTGCCCGGGGGGAAGTGCTCTGGGGGGCGGCGTTCCTCGACGTGCAAGGGGGTTCCTAGCAGTGTCTGCGAGGCCCGTGGAGGGACACTGCTTCACGTTACACACCTCACCCCCATCGCCGCGGCACCCTGGTTTTAACGTAACTGGGGCCGGGGAGATAAGCCCCGATGGCGAGCCGCCCCGTCCGGTGGGGAGGTTTTAGCCAGCGCCGCGAAGGATTTCGATTATAGGTATTAGAAAGGTCAGGCATTGGAGGCTGCCCAAGGGGGATAGGTGTCCTATGTCAAGCAGTCTCTGGGTAATTTCCTGAGGTGAGGGCAGGTAAGCATCATGAGAGCTCCTTTGAAGTGCTACTAATCCGCAGTTAAACATATCATGACTTCGGTCACACAATAGTGAACGTAACTTTTTCTACTTCACTTCAATTTTTGGAACCTTTTCAGCTCTGCTGAGTCACACCTTTTTTTTTTTTTCATTACAATGTCTGGCTGGCCCGGTCTTGTGAAGAAGAAGGGGCGCTTGGGCCGTAGGTCGCCCGCGATTGTTTAAATACTTGCCCAAAAGAGTAGGTGTGTTGAACATGTAGGTTCACCCGGCAACAGTTCAATTGATCGGAATCTCCCGATGGTACGGAACGATACTCCCCCGAAATACAACACCCAGGAGCCGATCTTAACTCGGATATCTCTACATTCAAAGAACGTAGGGTTTGATATTCTTCGTACTCTTTACAATAGCCATCCGAATTAAGCGCAAATTTAAGACGGCATAAGTATTATCATCAAAACGGGAAAACAGCCTCGTTCATGCTTGAGTGACTGCCGAATGAACGATGCGGGGTCCCAAAGTATTGCTCACCTGCTTGATCAACAGCTGGACTGCTTGCGAGATAGTACAAGCCTATGTTGGAACAGCCCCTGGGAAAATACCCGAGGTCCAAACACTACCCCCATTACGAGAGCAAGCCAGACTACTAGATGGATGGACCGAAGAGCGTAAGGCTCTGATCCCAGGATTGCTACGCAAGTATGGTATCGATGCATGGCTGGTACGTTGTTACGTGATGTCTTACTTCCTCCCGTATCTGACAAGTTTCATAGATGAGCCAGCGCGAATATGCCGAGGACACTGTGTTTTGGGCTCTCAAGGAAGCTACACAGTTCTCTGCTCGGCGGCGGACTACACATCTCTTCCTGGCTGATCCAGTCGGCGGGGCGCCATCCAGCTATTCATGGGTCGAGAATACGGAAGCCGTATGGACTGAACTGCGGCGGATTCTGGCAATACAGCAGCCACGCTCCATCGCGCTTAACACGCATCCGGAAATAGCGTTTTCGGGAGGCTTGCATGCTGGTGAGCTCGATGCTGTTATCAACGGCGTGGGAGATGAGTGGAAAGATATATTTGTGCTGGAGCCTATGCTGGGCGTTGAATTAGTCGCGACAATGGTCAAGAGTAGGCTCCCATGGTATCAGAAAATGATGGAAACAAGCTGGGCTATAATCGAGGAGGCTTTTGGTATGTATAAGAGCCCCCCATACAGATATTTTTCGATCCTTATTCGGGGGGCGATCTTGAGACTGCGTTTACAAGGGATATGATTGCTGACCTTTCTGTAGTAAGTGAAGCGGCCCTGTCTATTGGCTCGCCCATCAAAGAACGGTGAGGAATTGTACAGCTGATTCAATGTGTTTTCATATATAAGAGCGAGAAGACAATTGTGCCTGGGAAGTCTACAAGTTGGGTAGGTATATACTTGTTTGATTCTACGTGAATATCCTGAAATCCTTAGCTAATAAATCAATGACTCCCAAGGATATCGAATGGTGGATGCGAGAGAAGATCCAATCCCTAAATTACACCACCTGGTTCCAACCGAGTGTTTTCATCTTGACAGGAAAAGGATTCCCTGCAGCAGATGACCTATCCGCCTCGATAGACGACCCTCGCGCGCCCGACCGCCCAATTCAGTATGGCGATCTAATCCACACAGATTTTGGCGTATCGGCCCTCGGTTTAAACACAGACACTCAGCACATAGGTTATGTTCTATACCCCGGAGAGACAGCAGCTGACGTTCCTAAGGGGATGATCGAGGGCCTGAGAAAAGTCAACCGCTTACAGGATATTGTGAAGGGTAACATGAAAATCGGGATGACAGGTAATGAGATCTTGAAAGCCTGTCTGGAGCAGATGCGCGGTGAAGGTATCCAAGGTAAGATATACTGCCATGCCACTGGCGAATGGGGTCACTCGGCAGGGACAGTAATTGGTAAGCATCATATCACGTTTCCACTCGTCGCCGCCTGCCGGTGTGATTTCGCTAACTTGCCCCTTAGGTATGACGAATCTTCAGGATGAAGTCCCCGTTCTTGGGGACCTCCCTTTATTGAAGAACACGTACTATAGCATCGAGCTTTTCGCGGAGCACTTCGTTCCTGAAAGAAATCGGACCATCGTTTTCCCTCAAGAAGAGGATGTGTACTGGGATGAAGAAACTAATAGTTGGCAATGGGTGTATGGGAGACAGGAGGAGCTTTTATTAATAAGGACGCCTGCTATAGATAGCGATGAAGCGCCGACAGAATTATAAACGGAGTTGTAAAGGAAGGAGAAGGAAGTTCACCATCTCCTGTATGTATCTTCCATTAACTTCAGCATGAGAACATGTTGATTTGCAGATGTGATAACGCTTAGAAGTCCGGTCGCAACTCTATAGGTATTAACTACTGAGAACGACTATTCTAGATAAGAAAGATGGTATTCATTTAGTAAGCAATCAAGTAAGATTGAAAAGAATAATGAGGTGCATTTTATAAGATAGCTAGAATTACCTGCCGGCCTATCGGAAGAGACGCGGGAGACACGAGGACTTCGGTACGTATTGCCCGTAAAACCGACCTCCGGATCATTCCCGGTAAGTAACGCCAGGTGAGAAGCTTCTTACCTTAGCAAGGGGGCAAAAGCTTGGCCCTTCCCAAGCGCCAGGTTTTTATCCAATGAAAAGGCAGCCGATGATGCAATAGTACCTTGATTCGTTTGGGGGTGTAAGTGGACGATTGCTGCCGTTGCTGCAGACCTGACAGGAGAAAAATGATACACTACAACATAATACCCGTACTTACCTAGGTACGTATTTGTAATAATGAAGTAAGAACAATAGTTGATTTTATGAGGTAGTTTTATGTTATATGTCAAATAGCAACTTACATACTTACGACTAAAGGTAGCATGTAGCATGATATGGGCGCGTGGATAAAAACCGGCGCATAAATACCTCGTCAGCGCATTAGAGGGTAGGTAGATTCTAGAAAAACTCAGTGGTAGTAAGTTCAGATCAGGTCTTGTTCCTCCTGCAGAAATGCTGCCGGGTTGCCTGATTTAGATGGGGCCGGGCGCTTGTAGATACCCAACGCGCGGGGGGCCCAAGGGTTGGAACAAATAATAGGACTGACTATTTTGATAAGTGTAGCTATCAATCAAGCTGGCGGAACGAAGCAATGAGCAGATCGAGGAGGTTTGAGAGGTGCTAGGCATCTTATCTTACATACCTAGGTTAGGTACTCAAGTTATATCAGGTCCGTAGTTCAGTGAAGAGTCTTAAACCTGAAAGAAGGAGAAGAACGTCTCGGCTTGCTACCCTCGGGAGATCTTACGTGCTGCCCGTTGAGGTCATACAGCTTTCCTTGGTTACTGATTTGGGAGGATGATCCAGCTGTTCGTCCCACAGTAAAAGCGATCCGCAATCGAGGCTTGGCGCATAGTTGCGTGCTGTTCCGCAAGGAATCTCGACCTAAGGCAGGTAATTAGATAGTTCAAAATCAATTAGCCATTGGAAAATGGAGAATCCAAACAGGTGACGGTTAGAGTCACGATGGTTCCTTTTACATATGATTCTGTTTTACGGAGAGTGGTTACATTAAGATGTACCCTTATGTATTGTACCTTATCTTATCAGAGCCGGATCCCCGTCAAAGTCTTTTTTTTTTTTTTTTTTTTTTTTCTTATCCTTCCCTGTTGCCATCCGACTAGTCACCGGAGCCAAGAGGAAAAAACCGCGTGGTGGTTGATTCCCTCATTCCCTCAGCCCCTCAGCCCCTCTACTACCCCTCTATAGGCTACCTACATGTAGGTACTAGTGCTGTCTACGTAAACTCGACGGCGCACCCCAAAGGGGTGCTGCGCTTTAATTAAGGAAACGGGCAAGATTAGGGATTCGATCCG
>MU284107.1:72708-276472 GCA_022478815.1 Daldinia bambusicola | reverse complement strand
TAATTAATATAAATTTATATTTAATTAATTTTTTTTTATTTTTATATATATATAAATTTAATTAATTTTAAATAAATAATAATAATATTATATTACGATTTAAATTTTTTCTATATATAAATAGTGTTAAAATAAATCTTAGTACAAATTAGTATATGGGTATATTAGTGGTTAAACTAATACAGAAAAGTGGGGTGTGCTATGCCATTATGATTTTTGTGCTATGTAAATAAGGTTACTGTACTTATGAGGCTGAAAGCACCTAAAATACGCAGCAGGTAATGAGCTGTAACGCTGTATTTCACGTGAGATAAGCTAACTGTATGTCCTACATTAAGCATTTCTATAATCTCGATGGCCTATTTACATGCGGGCAAGTACTATGTATCAATGTGAATAGATGTGTGTTGAGTCCAAAATCATAACAAATTTAACTAATTTTAAAATAACTACTTCAACTACTATAATCATAGCTCCCGTAGGAATAACCATCAAGTTCAAGTTGTCGTGATATGTATAGTACATCAAGAAAATAATACGTGCTTTACTCATACAATCATGTATAACAATATACCTTAGGTACTAGGTAGTTAGATGTAACATAGTGAAGTACATGTAAGAAGGGTTGTTGTTGCGACGATGAGATTAAATATAAATCAAGTACCTAGGTACCTAGGTAGCCATCCAGCTAAGGACCAAAACTCGAGCCAAGTTACCAGAGCTGTTACTAGGGATTACTACAATGACTCAAGCAAGATATACAGCCCTACCATACTATTACTATCGAGTCATGTATCTGCTAGTAACTGCTGGCAAAGGAAACAAGTCAAGGCTTTACAAACACACGAGACTCTAGGTAAAATACGAAAGGGACCTGTAGACTTCAGGGTTAATTTTTGCTTTTTTAATTTCTGATATCGGGGCATACGCATTGCGTGGATGCGGATTCGGGGGGGCAATTGACGAATGCAGTAAACACACGCATCAAAGCAGAAATCCAGCCTAATTAAGTATCGCAGTCTGTTCAAGCCGAGCCTTCGATATACAAAGCAAAGCAGAGCTAAGCTTTTGTCTCTCCGGCCGATGAATCAAGGGCATGGATCGTTTCGCAATTCCCACCCGAGAGCGGACCCGTAAACTACCTAAACTTCCCGGTAATACGTAAAAGGACCGGTGTACAAGGTCGACTCTAGGGGATGTTGCAATGGGTGATGATCAAAGGAAAATGTGAGATATCTCATCTCAAAAAAACCACAAAAAACAAACAGGGGAAATGTGTATGAAACCGTCCACACGACCACCAACGAGCCCTCGCCGCCCCTATACAGGTAGAGGTAGTTGAAATACAGCCATAGTTGTGGAAAATGTTATCGCATTGCCAAGTAGCGGGCCCTACTTTAAAAGCAGCCTCTTACTGACGTATCCTCGAGTGAAGACCGACATTCTGCTCAAATTTAGCTCCCGCCTCAAAAACAGACGCCCTTCTTTTTTTTTACCGTCCTCCCCAACCGATGCTACAAATCTTTGCCAATATGGGTATCGACGGAACCCTGGCCCTTCAGAAGTATTACAGAATATGCATGTTCAGTTGAGGCAAGGAGGTCATCCATAAAAGGCAATCTAAGACTCGGTAGGTGCAGGGGCATCCTCCTTAGGCTTCTCAGCCTCCTCGGCGGGCTTGTCTTCCTTAGCAGCCTCTTGGGCACCTGCACCCTCGCCCTCGGCGCTCTCCGACGAAGTCCACAGGGTCAGGTTGTCACGGAGCAGCTGCATGATGAGAGTGCTGTCGCGGTAAGACTCCTCAGACAACGAGTCAAGCTCGGCGATGGCATCGTCGAAGGCCTGCTTGGCGAGATGACAAGCACGATCGGGCGAGTTGAGGATCTCGTAGTAGAACACGGAGAAGTTCAGGGCAAGACCGAGACGGATGGGATGCGTCGGGGTGAGCTCAGTCTGTGCAACATCGGTGGCGCTCTAGAAATGGAGACGTAAGATTAGACAAAGTCTTTATATAGTAAAAGAATCATAACTTAAAACCCACCTTGTAAGCTTCGTGGGCGGCAGTAGCAGCGACCTTTCGCTTCTCGCCAGACGCGAACTCGGCCAAGTAGCGGTGATAATCACCCTTCCTATGTGGGGCAAATCAAACATTAGTATTTGGTCACTATACGAAGCTACATGGCAATGAAAAGGTTACGAACATCTTGTGATAGAAGACCTTGGACTCGCCAGTGGCGGCGTTGGGGATCAAGCTCTCGTCTAGGACATCCAAGACATCTTGGCAGACCTTCTCGAGCTCAGTCTCGATCTTGTTTCGGTAGTCGCGGATGGTGGAGACGTGCTTGTCAGAGCCCTTGGACTCCTCCTTCTGCTCGATCGACGAGATGATTCTCCAAGAGGCACGTCGGGTACCGACCACGTTCTTGTAGGCAACGGAGAGAAGGTTTCGCTCGTCAACGGAGAGCTCACCACCAAGCTTAGCAACCTCCTTCATGTAGGTAACCATCTCATCGTAACGCTCGGCCTGCTCGCAGAGGCGGGCCAGGAAAGTCTTGCTATTAAATGATGCTGGTTAGTGGCTTTCATCCACCTCGGTACACGAAAAGGCGGCATCAAGTATGAACAAAATACGGCGGGGAGAGGGGGGGATATTCGGTACGAACCTTTCACGCTATAAGGTAAAAAATAAATGTCAGCACAATGCATCATCCATAGAATGGCAAAGTAAGGATATAACTCAAGGCTACACAGCGGTGCGCGGGCGCGGCGGAGGCGAATAGCAGCGTTGCCCAAGACAAGGCAGACTTGGGAAGTGGGAAAGGGGAGTCGGAGTATTGAAAACTTACCTCAGTAGTCATCTTGGGCGATTTGAGGGAGAGATTACGAGCCTAGAGGCGATAGAAGAGGAAAAAATTAGGATTGAAAATTGAGGGATGGAGTGTTTGGGTGTAGGATTGAAGAAGTTTTGGTGAACAGGGAAAGGACGGGATTGTTTACAGGTACGTCAAGTTTGAAGGATGTTGAAAATCGACGAGGTTTAAGGTGCGGGAGGAGAAATCAGTAAATGCGGCCAGGGCTGCCAGGTTCCAAAATTGCGCCTGAGTCTCCAACTTTGGCACCTGGCTTGTGCGAGAAATGCGAGAAAGGGTACTTTGGTACCTAACGTTCCACCCACTTCTAGCGTCTGGTCCAGTAAAGTAAGGTTGTGCTACCGTACCTTTCTCTCTTTTCCAGGGCTTGCTTGCCCCTCATTGCCGTCTTCGGCCTGGAATCTTCTCTCGATATCTGACGCCTTATCAAGTACCTAGGTACATGCATACATAAAGGCAGGATTGGCCCATTGGGACATCGTACATCAAATACCTAGGTACATATTTCCAGCGCATCCATCAACAAATCAACAAACAACAATAATACATACTATCAAGGCCGCGAATAATAGTATCATAGATGTTGGAAATATCAAGAAAGCCTACTTAGGTACCTAGCTTAATCCACTTTACGAAAGCTCATCCGCTAACGTAGAATTATTGTAAATTAGTATCGACGTTAGCATGATCAGTAACCCCAATAACTGCAATAACTCTCTATTTGTTCCCTCTTTCTCTCATACCATTTGGTATTAAATCATTCAGATTACACGATAGGTAGCCTGCCTTTTCCCCACTATCGTCCGCCTCAACCCTTAGAATGAAATAACTGGCCCACTTGAAAAATAAAAACAGGTGCTCGAGAAATATGAAGGATACATAAGGAGGTACCTACCTCCTGTCAGTGACCTGACCTCCTATCCGTGGAAGTCTGACCTAAGCAGGCCTTCTCAATGAACAACCTATAGAAATTATCTGCTATTAAAAGAAGAGAGGTACGATGTGATTGTCTTATCCTCGAAGAAGAAGATATGAAGATATCAGCCATCGTCTTGTGGGATGTTCTACCAATGATCTCTGGCAGATGCTGACTTGCATTTCTGCCGCAGCGTTCTTGCGTGAGTCGGCAACGGAATGGGACGAGAAAGGGGGCGCGAACGTTTGAGCGAGACCTCCCAAATATCTTGCAATCAGTCAGCAAAAGCCACCCCCAAATCATTAACCTTAGGAGGTAGGTACATCATCAGTATCATCCGTTCTATTACAGGACAACTCGTGATTATATTTGTTTAGTATACGATGTCCTAGATACGCTTATGATATACTACTCCTATCCATGTATGCCCTGTCCTTGTTACTAGATCCGTGGGCAACAGACGAATAGGAGAAACTATTCGTACCTAGGTACAATACCGAACGCCTCGTCTTCCCCTACACCAGAACCCAGCACCCAGAACCCAGGAAAACCCCACTACTCTCTGTCCTCCGAGACCCCTAGTGCAGGGTCTTATCATCGTGTGGTCCGTCGGTCCCATGCGTTGTCATCACTTTCCTAAAGCTAGTTGGTCCTGGCTGAGCTGGCACCCTTTTCTTCCAGTCACGAGTTCCCTTCTCTCCCACAGAGAAGAAGAAAAAAAAAAAAAGAAGTCAATCCCACGCGGTTAAGCGCGGTCAGTTCGAAATACTTACTAGCCCTGCTGTGACGAGCCGTTTGGCACACTCACTTTCCATCCCACACAAGAACTTCAAAAGTTCACCGTACTGTTGCCAAGACATCATGACCTCTGAAACCCACTCCGTCGGGTTTTCTTCACCGTACTCCGTAACCTCATAATAGGTATTACATGTGAACATCTTTCCAGCCTGCACTATTTCCAGGTCGGATTATACGCATGTAACCCCTGACCCAGGCATTGTGATCATTGCCGTAGTTGGTAACCCCATAGATCAAGAGTCTCGGGGAATCCATCGCTTAATAAACCTTCAAATCGAGGTACATATCTGCACCGCAATTTCGACATATCCAACTGTAATTATCTGTTTACCCCTATTCATCAAGAACCAGCTTTACGTTAAAGATTTAAAAAGTGACAATAAGTTACATGTACTAAACATTACTTTCAGCCCACAGAGGCAATACTACCTGAGGTAGTTAACCTTTTTCCCCGGTCGCATTAACAATTTTTAACTCCCTCAGCTCCGTCAGCGTATCAAATTGAGGCGCTAGAATAAAACCGATTCTCATCTCGGATTAAGCAAAGCGTGTTACCCATCTGTGACTCATAGCTCATAGCTCATCACTGGTAGTGAAATTAGGATATTTGTCCCTGTCCCAATCAATAGGATCTCCCCCGGGGACACACAAACCCAATCTCCAAAAGTAATCTCGATGCGCGAAGAACAATTGCCACAATTTGAACCGGCTAGGAATATCCCAGAGCCCTTCAGCCCATAGAGCAGTATTTTGTCCTTGTTCTTTAGCTAGCGCTTGGCCGACCGTCCTGAGCGGTTCCCCAACCGAACCAGCGATGCATTTAGAGTCCTCGTCCCCTGTACACGGCCGAATATCCGAAGGCTCGGGAGGTAAACTGGATTTGGTAATGAAGAGTTCACCGGCATGAGATCTGTATCCCCATTCCGACAGTGGTAGCAACGGTACGGGATCATCTATATGTGTTACGCGCCGATATGTTTGTGCTTCATTTTGCGCCCCTTTGCCGCCAAGGTCAAAAATAGAATCAAGGTATTTAATAAATCCTTCATTTCCAACGCGTGGCTCTCCGAAAGTTGTCACAACGATGTTATCCCGGTTAGAAACGACCTTGAGCTCCAACGCTGCAAGGGCAGCAACCGCGCCACCCAGGCTGTGACCGACAAGGTGAATCGGGTAGGAGGGGTATTGCTTAAGCAATGGCTTAAGTGCTGGTAGAACGACGGTGCGAGCTATCTTCCACGATGCCAAGAACCCCATATGAACCGTGCAATTCTTGCAGGTATGCTCTGGTTCTTTAGGCGGTTCAGATTCTCCTTGGTCTGGCGATGGATAGGGGACGTACTCCTGAGGAATCGTGCTCAGGTCTATGATGGTGTTGGTAATACTGTAGGTACCACGAAACGCGACGATGATTGCACCTTGTTTCTTTGTATCGGCGATGCCGCTATCGTTGCCACCCAGCATCGATGTCGTCCCATGGTCTACAGCAATATAGCCACAGCTATCGCTCATCAAAACCCCAGTGTTCCATGCTGTCACAAGCTCTAAAGTTGGGAATTCATCGCATCGAGATGCGCAAGAGAATGGCGGTGTAATACCAGTGGTGCCGACGCAGTACGCTATGTCGACCAAGCGTGAGAGACGCTCGAGCGATGCAAAGAGACCAGTTGAGATGTGACCAGCGGTGGTGGCCTCATCCTGTTCTTGGAGAGGGTACTGATCCCCCACAGGGGATGCTGCCGCTATAGTAGCTGCTAGGTACAATAACCACGAAGAAGTTAGCATGGTATACAACATGCTATAAGGCAAGTTCAGTAAAGGTTTAAAGTCCGTAACATCAAGATCTTCTGCTTGATAGGTCGATGTCGAGAATAGCCATGTCCTAGAGAAGACAGGCCTTGAAGCCAGCAACAGAGGAAATTGAACAAGAGGATAAGTCGCGTATTAGGTATTATATAAAGTGATGAAAGTTTAAAGTGCGTGGTTGACGTTGTGCTGGCCCAATAAACATGGCGCCAATGCTTTCAGTACTTTCAGTACTTTCAGCAGGGTCCGGTTCATGCAATCGGGCACGTGTTGTTTTAAAGTTAAGATGGTTCAAAAAGTATAAAGTTGGGAGAAGTTGATAGACGAGACGACGTCAGGTCTATCCCTCATTTTCATGACAATCCGGCTATTGCTTTTGGAGCTCACCTGCCCAATCTCATGCATACACGGCTCTTAATATGTCTGGGAAATGGCGAGGTAGGTGAGCATTGTGAGCATTGTGACCAATAGGAAGCTGCTACTAAACGGCATACCAGCAGTACCAGCAGTTGGTAACGCGGGGTACACCGTCCTAGGACGTTGCTGGTATATGATTTACGTAGGTCACGCCTGCTCAACTTGGGTACCTTATGTAGGTAGGTACATAATGTTAGGTACCTAAGGTAGGTTCAGTGTATAGGTACATATACCTAAAGCACAAATCATGCTCTTCCTGTATTGTTCTAATACATGGAAGTCAATCCTCAAGAAAACACAAACAGTGAGAATCTCGATTGAGCCTCAATTAATTAAATAATTAAGTATTGATCAAGTGGCTTTTTATCTAGCTCTTGAACACCGTCTGATGTAGGAATATCCGATTAAGCCCTCCGTCCAATCTGTCCTGTTCACAAATAATCATATTTCCTCGGCTCCAACAACAAAATTCATGCGATAATTGCGTCTCCGAAACGATATCAATTTTCCATTTTACACTCAGCTGGAAGATGGTGGTGCCGGTTGAAGGCTGTCAAAATCTCCCACAATTGGAGATTGCTTGGCTACACAGGTAGTTCCCGTAGTAGAATTCGTGCACGTCATATCCGGTCTGACGAGACCAGCCGCCTCAAACTGGGGAACGCTGTATCTTGTTAGTCATCTTCACATTACTATTGCATCAGGTAGCGACCTAACACAGGAGTCATCATCTATTAGGTACTTACTTTCCTGGACACGCAGCTTCGATCAGAGTTAAACCTGCTATACCGGTCGTCTGGTAAATGAATTCGACGTTTGAGTCATCACATGGCCATCGGTTGGAACCGTGAAGCTTCGAGGTCGAATTACGGCTACAGCTGGTATTGATCCCAGTGCTCGGATCATCAAAAATGAACGAGGTACAGTTTTTGGCACTGTCGAATCTGTCCGTGTAGATGGTAAAGTTGGAAACGGTATAATTGGCCGGGAATATGCAGTCGATGGCTTTGAGACTCATAGGGACGGCATACTTCAAGGCCTTCGAAGCGGCCGGAACAGCCAAAAGCCCCAGTAGTGTAACAGCGTGCATTTTGGAATTTTTGGAGATGGGTTTGGCCTGACCTGGACTATTCCTTAGGTATCTATGGGGATGCCTTGGGGGTTGCGCCGAGTTTTATTGTTGAGAAATGTTTAGAGGATTGTTTCTGATCTTCACGAATTACGTGGATTCAACGCGCAAATCCCATATTTTAAATCGAATCCTAGGTACATTACCCTAAGTCAGCAATGCCCCTGGAAAAGTACCTTATCATTATGCACCTGCTTCTTACGAGGTATGTGTATAATTTTGCCCGTCAAAGGTAACCGAGAGAACCGAGGACGAATTTTAGGGAAGTAAGACGGGGGTTGAATGTGTAAGTCATGCTGCAAATCGCAACTCTATTAGGCAAACGATTCGCTAAAACTGTACGCTTCAATCTGCAAGTTGCCGCTGGCAGTTTACTAGGCGTACCCAGCAGACTGGATCTGCAAGGGGCCAGGGGTAAGCAATTAGCAGGTAAATGGTATTCGCAGTCCACTCCTTCACTGCTTATTGCTATTACTATTTATATGCAGAAAGATTCTGTTAATTTCAACTGTACATCTACCTTAAGACTTCACATATTTGAATGTACGAGTCGGAATTAATCTAAGCCACATGACTTGTAGGATTGTAGAATTATCTAGGCAGTGACCTACGATATGTGAATACTTCAAATGGGTTTGATGAAGCTGTATAGCAGAAATAGATACTTACATGTGATGTGTTTTAGGATGCTCAAATACGTCACAGGTATAAACTACACATAACTAATATATTAGCACCTCGCTACATCGAGGATATATTATACTACCTAATACTTTTTCCGGCCGTATGATTATATTGAGGGACCATACGGCCATGGATATCTTAATGTATTTTTGGCCTAGACGTGAGACGTGACTGTTTGGACTCAGCTATAGCTTACACTCATGACTCGGAAACTTTGTTGTAGAAGCGAATTAAGATAGATTAGGTACTTCTTGCGATAATAGAATAATTAACGTTGATACGGTACATAGTAGCAACTGTTAGTAATTAAAGTTACCTAGGTATGTAAGGGCTAGGCAGGTTACCTCGTATGCAGTTGTTTGCAAACTTCTAAAGTGCATGTACCCGCCGGTCCCCTGGGGCCGGCTATTGCTTTACAGATGCTGCACATGATGCGCCTACCTAGACCAACTATACCTTAGGTAATTTTAGGGACAATAGTACTACCTACAGGTACCTAATGCATTGTACCTACCTACCTACCTGGGTAATAGAGCTAACCCCGCCATCCCACTTGACGCGTTCTTCCTGCGGGCCTCAACTTCACTTTGACTTCAACTTCAACTAACTAGGTACATACCGAGTTCTTATCAAAGTATACGCCCGAGTGCACGGGAGAAACCTATATCTTCTTCCAATGCCTAACATATGATGAGTTGATTCCTCTAGGACTATCATGGGCCTTCCCTTAAGAATGGACAACATTCACGCACCAACGGTTCCTGCGGGACCCTCATCACGCCCGCTATCAAATGGAAACGCAAAGCATCTCTCATTTGCTGAACTTCAGGCCAAAAAGCTGGATATCGAAGCTGAACTAAAAGCCCTGAGTGGTGTGCTCGACTCGGTCAGTGACCGCTGTCCATACTCACTGTAGTATAGGCCCTGACTTCATCTATAGCATGGCGTCAATATGGAAACGCCTTTGACCACAGCCGATGGGTTTCCTCGTGCTGATATTGATGTCGCACAAAGTAGGTGCTCCTCCCATGTTTGCAGACTCAGGCTGAACCCTCTCATAGTACGCACCACCCGAGCTCGAGTCATCCACCTAAAAAACGACTATAAAGACCTCCTCAACACGATAGAGAAACATCTCCACGAACACTTTGCGAGCATTCAAGATACCGATGATGCTGTGCCCGCTTCGGCGAATCGTGCCGAGATGCTAGGCGATTCGATCCCGGAAACTCTAGAGGAGCCTTTTGCGAAAGTGAATAGTGTCGTTGCAGGTAGCCCGGCAGAGTCGGCTGGCCTGAAACCCGGAGACGAAATCCGAAATTTCGGCTACGTGAATAAAAGGAACCACGACGGCCTTAAGAAAGTTGCAGAATGCGTTCAAGGAAACGAAGGTGTAAGTCGAACCCTACACGGGCTCGAAGCGTCAAGGCAGACGTAGATCATAACGCTAATTATCAACACAGCAAAGGATCTTGGTCAAAGTCACCCGCCGCGTAGATACCAACCGAAGGCAAGAGCTACAATTGCATTTAACCCCACGACGAAATTGGGGAGGAAGAGGTCTGTTAGGATGCCATATCCTGCCGCTATGAATAATTCCATAACGGCCTTAGCATTTCAAGCGACATGAAACCATCGGCTCTATCCTATGTGTGGATGTTTCTACGTGGTATAATGCGATGTCTATCTTTTTCTTTCACTCTACTGAGATAGTGTAGGGCAACTCAAGGGCGTTCCTTATGGGTCAATGGTACAAATCAGATTGATAATCATTGTCTTTTTCTACCTAGGTTTTTGAGTGTGGTTGAGATGTGGCTACCATGTACTCATACGGCACAACATACAGACAGCCTCAAGAGCAGGCTCGGTTAGTAGGGATGTAGCTGTATACCTAGGTAGGTAGAGGTAACCATGCCAAAAGACACCCAACAGGCAGCCATACAAGCATCATTTTAACTTTGGTCAACCTAAACGATGCCCAGCCTGGCTCTCAGCAATGGGGTTGCTGCCACAGAAGCCGTTGGGCTCGTCGTGTTGCCAAAACGGTAAAAGCTACTTAAATAGCCGGCGTGTTTGCCGCAATTGTCTTGGTACCTGGTTGCTTGATGTCCACTCACAAATAAGATCACTACCGCAAGTAGCCATTCTATTCCATGTATTAATTTAAATAACGTGTGTTGCCTGTCAAGATGAGTCAGAGAAGCGGAAACAGAGGTTCTAAATGGTCCTATAAGATACCACTTGTAAAAGGGTTCAATAGAGGTTGCTACGGAGAGCGATAAATGACGGTCAAATTCCACGGTTTACCTAAAACACTGGTTGGTAGGAATCTCATCAAATCTCAGACACGCCACATGGCTGATTTATTACAAATGTACTATGTATTTAGCTGCCTTGCATTTGTAATGCTCATGATTCACAATGATAAGGATAGGCACCTATGTGCATGTAGGCAGTGTTAGGGGAGAGAAGCTGGAGAAGGCAGCTATCAAATCAAGAAGTTAAAAAAATCAAAATTATAATCAAACAGTCACAATTTTCTAGTCACGTACCTTTAGATACCTTAGGTAATTTATGTAATTCCACAGTCCATGAAGACAGGCCGTTCCTGACAACCTGACATTGAACCTGACAACCATACGTTTAATTACATAAGGTATAAACCCTGCAGGCGATCGATAGAAAGATACGAGTACCTTAATCAGCATTTTCACTATTTATCAATAATACATCTGGAAGGTCCTTTCCTACCTCAAATGTGCGTCATTGTCGCCCATTCTATTAATGCCCAGAGGATCACGTGCTGCCCCGCAACCGTGCGCCCGATTTTTATTATTTTTTTTTTTTTTCCCTGAGGGAAACCCAACCTTATTAGATCTTCTTGCCAGGTCCCGCCGCCTCTCGAAACTCTCAAAAAAACATTAGTCCGCTCATCACTTCAACGACCGTTTTTACGATCACCCCCGTATTATCCTTCGTCATCTTCCACATTCGATAACATCAAGTACGTCCGCCCGCTCCCTGATATATCTTCCGACAATTCATATTGAGGGTGCCAAATACAATCCTTCACATTTTTCCCCTTCTAATACTTAGAGTCATTGCCCCCACTAACGCCGAGCCTAGTCTTCTCCATCTCCTGTTTACCTTACATCAACAGAGGATATCACAATGGCTACCGAGACGCCCACCTTCAAGCTCGTCCTTGTCGGCGATGGTGGTACTGGAAAGGTAACTACACTCATCTGCTCTATTCGCCTACTCTATCTTGTCGCCTATCGACTGTCTATCGGTCTGCTGGATTCTGTTTACTTCCTACCTACCTGCGCATAACCTGCCCCGCCTTTTACTCTTAATTTTTGACGAACATGCTACTGACAGTGATTATTAGACAACCTTCGTCAAGCGTCACTTGACTGGTGAATTCGAGAAGAAGTACATGGCCACTCTTGGTGTCGAGGTTCACCCCCTTGGTTTCACGACCGTAAGTCGGATTAATCCTCGCCTCGCCCTTTCGCATCCGTTCTATCTGGCGCAAAACATCTAACAATACTTAGAACTTCGGCAACATCACCTTCGATGTGTGGGACACTGCTGGCCAGGAGAAGTTCGGTGGTCTCCGTGATGGTTACTACATCAACGGCCAATGCGGTATCATCATGTTCGATGTTACCTCCCGCATTACCTACAAGAACGTCCCCAACTGGCACCGTAAGTATAATAAAGACACGGCCTCCCTTTCGTTCGTGCTTGGCTTACAATTGTATCATAGGTGATTTGGTCCGTGTCTGCGAGAACATCCCCATCGTTCTGTGCGGCAACAAGGTCGATGTGAAGGAGCGCAAGGTCAAGGCCAAGACCATCACCTTCCACCGAAAGAAGAACCTCCAGTACTACGATATCTCGGCCAAGTCCAACTACAACTTCGAGAAGCCCTTCCTCTGGCTGGCCCGCAAGCTCGTTGGCAACCCTCAACTGGTACGTTCACTTGCTTCTGTAGATACTAATATAGCTAATTTACTAACCTAATTAGGAATTCGTCGCTGCTCCCGCTCTGGCTCCCCCTACTGCCGTTGTCGACGAGGCTCTTCTCAAGCAGTACCAGGAGGAGATGGACAGTGCTGCTCAGCAGCCCCTGCCCGGTGAGGATGAGGATGATGACTTGTAAATGAGTTACGATAAGAGAACACGACTGGTGGACAACGAGGATTATGGTAATACTTTTGAGTTCGGAACGCATAGGGGGCTATTTGTGCGGGCTGATGCAGGACGGCTGCGCACGCTCTGGGTTGGGGGTCGATCACCTTTCATGGCCGTTGATTTCAGATGCATGGCTGCATTTGCAGCTTTCTAGATAGCAAATCCCCAAATAGACAGTTATAGGAGAAAGAATTGCAGTCTACTACTATCACTTCCATTATATGGGGGTTCCTTATTCCACATGATGTTGGTGCAATAAAATAGTAGGTAGAAAATTGGCGAGAAGAGGTTGTTCACCGTATATACCGATGTACCTACTTACGTACTAACCTACATATCGTATGTAGACCTCTTCGTTCGAATATATATCATGCCATACCCGCATACCTACATAGGGGCATGCCTAACCTACATAGTTATCACATACGTATCTAGACCCCGGTGCGTTTATCTCCAGGTTTTATCTCTTGAGTCTTGCGATTTTAGGTAGGTACCTGGATAAGTACATGTAAATATGTACTAGGTTACAAGCTTATGATGCAAGTCATGCAAGTCTGTCCAATCGAAATCGATCTTTGGACCCTAAGATAGTGTTAGCGGCAGGGTTACTAGCGTCGGATTGGATTGGGGCTCGCGCAGTCACGGCGCCTCGCACCTGGTGGCCAGCTCTGCAGCTTCAGGGCCGCGTCCAGGGGTCATTCAGGGCTTATTCAGGGCCGAACAGTGATCGAAGCTACCCAGAACAATCGCTGAATGCAAAAGTTGATAGAGAACACGTTGCCGAGTAGAAGGTCCACATTCGACCTCATCCGCGCCGATTTCTTTCTACTGCAATCTATACATTTTTTATACGGTTACCTACTTCGGACACATCCTTCGTTTTTTTTTCTACTCCGGTAGCCTCTTTCCCATTTTTTTTTAGTGGCGATTATTCATCCGGGTTTAACTATAGCGTAAAAGATATGTGGCATCTTTAAAGGGCCCATTCGCAAACCTTTCTTTCGTCCTATAGCTGACCCTCTATCAGTTCAAGTTCTCGATCGAGGATTTTGCTTTCACTTTTTAATGCCCGTTGATAGGTGGTGATTTTTTGCAATAAAAAGGTACCTCGTTGCATTTGTTTAGTCTTTTTTACCAGGAAAAGATTCACTGCAGCGTCGCGTCGCCACCGTCGTCGGTCGCTATGGAGAGCGCCTTCGCGAAATCTACAGACGAGGTCTTGGCCGCTTTCAATGTAGACCCAAAGGCTGGCCTCACAGATGAACAGATCGCCGAGTTACGAAATAAACATGGAAGAAATTGTACGTTATGCTGCGCGGAGAGGCTGGGAGGCAACCAAGTCGATCTAATTTATATATGCTAGTTAACTTGTATGCTAACTTGGTATATAGCTATTCCTGAAGAACCACCAACCCCATTGTGGGAGCTTATTCTCGAGCAATTCAAAGATCAATTGGTATTAATACTCTTGGGATCTGCGGCCGTGTCCTTTGTCTTGGCTCTCTTCGAAGACGAAGAAAGTGGCTGGAGCGCATTTGTTGATCCTTTGGTTGTAAGACTTACCTACCCACTTTGTATCTTTGCGACCCAAGAAGCTAATGTAGCTGGTTCTTTAGATTCTTACTATCCTCGTGCTCAATGCCGTCGTTGGCGTTTCCCAAGAAAGCAGCGCCGAAAAGGCGATCGCCGCGCTTCAAGAATACTCCGCGAACGTCGCCAGTGTGGTCAGGAACAATGGACATGTCTCGCGGGTCAAGGCCGACGAATTGGTTCCTGGAGACATAGTCTCGGTGTCTGTTGGCGACAGGGTTCCTGCCGACTGCCGTGTTATTGCGATTGAAAGCAATAGCTTCGCTGTGGACCAGGCCATCTTAACTGGAGAAAGCGAAAGCGTGGGCAAGGATGATGCTGTGGTCGTGAAGGATGAGAAGGCGGTCCTCCAGGACCAGGTCAATATGCTATTCTCGGGAACAACTGTCGTAACTGGTCGAGCTAAGGCGGTCGTGGTTCTGACTGGATCGAATACTGCTATTGGCGACATCCACGAGAGTATCACGGCCCAGATCTCCGAGCCGACTCCTCTCAAACAGAAGCTCAACGATTTCGGCGACTCACTGGCAAAGGTCATTACAGTTATCTGTGTTCTCGTTTGGCTGATCAACATTCCCCACTTCGCGGACCCGAGCCACGGAAACTGGACCAAGGGTGCTATCTACTACTTGAAGATTGCCGTTTCTCTTGGTGTTGCGGCAATCCCCGAAGGTCTCGCTGTTGTTATTACAACATGTCTGGCTCTAGGTACTCGCAAGATGGCCGCCAAGAACGCTGTCGTCCGAAGCTTGCCGTCTGTTGAAACCCTAGGAAGCTGCAGCGTTATTTGTTCAGACAAGACCGGTACTCTTACAACGAACCAGATGAGTGTGAGCAAGATTGTCTACATAAATGATGAGGGTACCGATCTAGAAGAACTTGACGTTGAGGGCACTACTTTTGCGCCAAAGGGAGACATCAAGCATAACGGAAAAGTCGTGAGGGATCTTGCCCAAAGCTCCAGTACCATCCGTCAGATGAATGAAGTTGCTGCTCTTTGCAATGATTCTAGGCTCGTGTACGATCCCCGCTCCGGTACTTTCTCTAATGTTGGCGAGCCCACTGAAGGGGCCCTGAGGGCTCTTGCTGAGAAGATCGGACCATGTGCGCCAGCAAATTCGCGACTTGAAGATAGCGTTCACCACGCCAGCGGTTGGTATGAATCCAAGTTCCCTCGACTCGCCACGTTTGAATTCTCCCGAGACCGAAAAAGTATGTCTGTCCTTGTCCAAGCCGGTAACCAGAAAAAACTCCTCGTCAAGGGTGCACCCGAATCCATTATTGAGCGCTGTGCGTTTACTCTGGTCGGTGCTAATGGCAAACGTGTTCGTATCGACAACAAGCTGCGTGATCTTCTCATGAAAGAGGTGGTCGAATATGGTAACCGTGGACTACGAGTGATTGCCCTTGCTAGTTTAGATGATGTTGGATCCAACCCTCTACTCCAAAACGCCAAGACAACAGCTCAGTACGCCCAATTGGAACAAAACCTTACCCTGCTAGGTCTTGTCGGTATGTTGGATCCTCCTCGACCAGAGGTTCGTGGCGCCATCAAGAAGTGTAAGGATGCTGGTATCAGGGTCATCGTTATCACAGGTGACAATCGCAACACTGCTGAGAGTATCTGCCGTCAAATCGGAGTCTTTGGAGAATACGAAGACCTGAAGGGCAAGAGTTACACTGGTCGGGAATTTGACAATCTGAGTCCAAGCGAACAGCTGGAAGCAGCCAAGCATGCTTCTCTTTTCTCGCGTGTGGAGCCTAGTCACAAGTCGAAACTTGTCGATCTTCTTCAGTCTCTCGGCGAAGTTGTAGCGATGACCGGAGACGGTGTTAACGATGCTCCTGCCCTTAAGAAATCTGATATTGGTGTTGCGATGGGATCTGGCACTGATGTCTCCAGGTTGGCTGCTGATATGGTTCTTGCCGATGACAACTTTGCTACTATCGAAGTTGCCATTGAGGAAGGCCGATCTATCTATAACAACACGCAACAGTTCATCCGTTACCTTATCTCCTCGAACATCGGAGAGGTCGTCTCGATCTTCCTCACTGCTGCCCTTGGTATGCCGGAAGCCCTTATTCCTGTCCAACTACTATGGGTCAACCTTGTTACCGACGGTCTTCCTGCCACCGCTCTGTCCTTCAACCCTCCTGACCATGATATCATGAGGAGACAGCCACGAAAGCGAGACGAAGCGCTCATTGGCGGCTGGCTATTTTTTAGATATCTGGTCATTGGCGCCTACGTTGGTATTGCTACCGTTGGCGGATATGCTTGGTGGTTCATGTATAACCCTGAGGGGCCTCAGATCAGTTTCTACCAACTTTCTCATTTCCACCGATGCTCCTCTGAATTCCCGGAAATCGGATGTGAAATGTTCAGCAACGATATGTCCAAGGCGGGGTCGACCATATCACTCTCGATTCTGGTCGTCATCGAGATGTTGAACGCGATGAACGCTCTGTCATCTAGCGAGTCCTTGTTAACTCTGCCCCTCTGGGAGAACATGATGTTGGTCTACGCCATTGCTTTGTCGATGGCGCTCCACTTTGCACTCCTCTACACGCCTTTCCTCCAAACCCTGTTCTCCATCCTGCCTCTGAACTGGAACGAATGGAAGGCGGTGCTTCTCATCAGTGCACCAGTTATGTAAGTTGACCACGTTTTACCTATATTTCATTAGTTGCAGAAGATACTAACTTGCAATAGTATTATCGATGAAGTGCTCAAGGCCATCGAGAGGCAGTACTTTATCCAGAAGACGACGGATGAGGTTGCGAAGGCTAAGAAGGAGACATAGGCAGATATAGATCTGAGTTCTACATAGACTAGAGTAGACGTGTCATACTGCATTAGGCGTATAAAAACTGCGCAATATAGATGTGTGAAGAAATGCAATGCAACTACGGAACGAATGGAACGAATGGAACGAGGAAGCACAGTATCGTGTGAGGTTTTTCATTGTGACTTTAGCTGCTTTGTGTAAGGTTACTGCCCTTGATATTCGTATATTAAGGGGGACATTTCGCATTGCCATTGCCATTGCCATTGCCATTGCCATTGCCATTGCCATTGCCATTGCATCGCCTGCCTCTGTTCACCGTGTCCTATTGGCCCTACTCCCGCAGATAATTCTACTTCCCATATGGCTATTCTTGGAGTTGACGGGGTATAATAAATCCACCTTGTTCGGATTACTAGCTAGCTAGCTACCTTATCCGATACACGTTTAGCAGATCTAAAATAAAACATTGAACGGACCAAAACATTGTCTGCTTCTTTAATCTTGTCTACCCTTTAATAATCGCTTGGTGACCTTGTTCTTCTCGATGATGTACACGTGCGCACCCCAGCCCGACAGAGCATCCCGGTCTACGGCGCTGAGCAGAGCTTGGGAGATGGTTTCGAATAGATCTTCGGGACCCTAGAGTGGCAATTAGCATTAATATGCTTTTCTTTTTACTTTTATCTCTCCCGTAGTATAGAACAATATCTATTTCCGGAGAAGCTCGAAGGGGGGGGGGAGGGAAAAAGAAGGCGGGCATCGTTGTTATCCGCCGGGAGAAAAACCCACCAGATCAGGCTCCCACAAGCTCTCGCACATACCGAACAGCTGCTCGGAGGCGGTACCGCTGACGATGAAGTCCTTGGCGAAGTCGATGCAGCCGATGGAGTCGAAGCCGCAGATGAAGGGCTTGCCGGACTTGGGCTCGAGGCCGGCGACGACGGGGCTGACGAAGTAGGGGCCGAAGCGGCGCTCGTAGAGGGAGGAGGAGACGAGGTTGGCGAAGGTGGTCGGGGCGATGTTGCGCTCCTCGCGCAGCCGGTACATGTTCACCTTGTACCGGAACAGGTCCGACACCGTCGACACGTCCGTCGCCAGCCCCGTCAGCCCCAGGAACACGTCGCCGTACTGGAAGATCTTGGGAAAGTTGTTCGATACCGTCAGGGCTTGCAGACCGAGCCGCAGGTCGCAGGCTATGGCGACGCAGTCCTTGCCTACCATGGCTACGCAGGCGCCGCCGTCTGTTGGGGGAGGGCAACGATGGCGAGGTTAGCTATTTGTTTTTCTTTTTTTCTTTTTCGTTTTCATTCGAGAAATTGGGAGTTAGGGGTCGTATAAGGGAAAGGAAGTGCGCACTTATAGAGAAGGGTGACGACTATTTCCTATATGTTAGCTGTGGTTGTTCCATCGAGAGAAGTGGAAGCTTGGGTATAGAGCTTACCATGGCGTCGGATGTGTCTGTGCTATTAGGAAATAAAACGAAAAAGAAGACGGCAAGGTTTGGTATGAACCGTAATAATTAAACGGGGTTCGACTTGAGTTTGGTGATTTGTAGATAACGTTTCGTCGTCGAGTAGCTGGTAAGAACAGCTCAATGGGGCGTAAGTGGGCTTCAAGTTGGTGGTGATGGCAGCTTCAAGGTACCCAGGACGTTAACCTTAGCGTTAGCGTCAGCAAGGCAAACACGTCTGGCGCGGCAACTCAGCTCCAAAACCAAAGATCGGACCAGGTCAAGTCCGGGCAAGCAAAGTTCCAACTGTCGGAAAATTAGCGGCTAATTCAGAGCACAGCTGTAGCCTGTAGCCCGTACTGTGAGAGACTAAGAGAAGGTAACTGTTAGGTACAATACACTTGTACTGTACTGATAGCAAATTAGGTATGCTCCGCTTGCCCCTCCATTCGATCAATTCATTAGGAAGCCGCCAAGCTACCTGAAGGGCTGATGTAATCGTACTGTTACCTACCTACAAGAAGTAAATGTACACATGAGAAAGACACTGAGATATTCTTTCATATTCTACAACCAATTTCCTCGTACATATCTCTGTCCTTGTAATGAAATAGCCACGTTGCTGTTATCCATGTACCCAAGCTTCTTAAGGTCGTCTTAACAGTTTCAGTTGGAATAAAGAAACTCTTGTCCCGCAGTACATCGTCTCCAATCTCCAATCTCCAATACAGAAAGAACCGTCGCCAGCCCTAGAATCTATCCTGCAACACATGGCGACTAACGTCAAAGTTGTGGGAACCGACCTCAAACAGGTGACCATTAAGGTCAATCCTGGAACCTACCTAACAGATGTCTTAGAGCAAGCTTGCGAGAAGCTCAAGCTCCCCTCCGACAAGTTTCTGTTTAAGTATAAGCAAAAGCAGCTGGACCTCTCCCAGACATTTCGAACCTCGGGTCTACCTCCAGGCGCCAAACTCGAGCTCATCGTCCGCTCCAACACCCCTTCCGCCATCAACGTCGCATTACAACTCCCAGCTCCCGAGTCAAACCTGTTTCCACCCTCTGGCCGGGTAACGGAGAAGTTACCGAGTGATCTTACGATATGGCAGCTGCTGCGCCAGTTCGAGAGCGGCAAGTCGAGCCAGGGGAAGAACCTCAATATCACAGGGAGGGGCGTGGCTCAGACGAATAATGGTGCGGCCGCAGGTAGTGGTCAGTTGTATTACGAGACTCCGGTCCTGACGATCGAGAATAGGACGCTGTCGACCTTTGCAGACTTCCAGAAGACCCTGTCGCAGCTGGGGTATAATTCTGGAGGTGTTCTAATACGTCTGTCTTTCCAGAAGACTAACAAGACGTTGGTGGATGCTATGGGAGAGATCGATCAATTCTTCAAGACCGAAGAAGCGAATCAGCAAAAGGCACAAGAGGTTAATAGCGAACCCACGATGAATACCGAGGTGGCTCCATCAGCTGATGCTCCTCCTTCGGAAAGCGCACCGAGTGCTCCTTTAGCTGACAAGCAGGATGCGGACGAACCTAACGCAACTCAGAATGATGTTACAGATTCTTCTTCGGCGGCACAGGAACCTCAAGCAGACGCTATGGACGTCGACCCCCCATCCTCTGATAACCGCCCTGTCACCATCTTTTCTGCGCCTGCTTCAGGCACACCAGCTGCAGCCTTGCGAGACGAGTCCGACGACGCATTTGCGCCGCGCATCGAGCACGCGCAGGCCCATCAAAGGCTACTCAAGACCGCGGGCGAAAACAAGCGCCTCCTCTCAGACAAGGAGCTCGAAGAAAAAGCCGCCGCCGAAGCAGCCAGGGTAGCAGCGGTCAAGTCGATCAAGATCAGGGTCCGCTTCCCGGACAACTTCTCCGCGGAGTGGCCCTTCGGCCCGGACGACACCGGCGCGACGCTGTACGCCGAGATTAGGAAGATCATGGCCAACGACGCCGCGCCCTTCAAGCTCGTCCTACCCCCCGGCAAGACGGCGATCAGAGACGACGACAGCGGCCCCGCGAGTAAGCTCATCGGCGGGTATCGACTGAGCTCGAACACGCTGGTGAATTTCATGTGGGACGATAAGGTGCCTGCTGAGATCAGGAAGCAGCCGTTCTTGAAGAACAGCGCGGCCGGTCACGCGCAGAAAGTCGTCGTCCCTGAAGTGCCTGAAATTGCCAACGAGGAGGAGTCGACTCCTAACACCGCTACTAACCCATTATCAATACCTGCATCCAAGCCGAGAGGCGAGGGCGACGGGTCTGGGTTCAAGAAACCTAAGTGGCTAAAAGGGTTTGGGAAAAAGTGAAATGAGCTTTAATAAATAATGTTCCACATTTTCCATACGTTCAGCTTAGAGTTAGGGAATCAACATCCGCTCGGAGTTCAGGGAGCATTATTAAGGAATTATTTTTCTTTCACATGGCATGTCTTTACTGGAGAGCACTGGTTTGTTTGAAGTGATGAAATGAATATAATTTGGCATCCCAAATCAAGATTCCTAAGTCTTGTTCCCATTGGGGATTTTTTTGGGGGAGATAGCTGTCGGCTATGGTGAAGTTTACCTAACTATCCCCTTTGTTCGTATTGATCCCTCCGTAAATCATCAATGCTGTCGAGAAAGACGGACGCCAGACCTCATGCCACCGAACAAATTTTTTGCTCCCTTCTTCATTCTTTTCTCTCATTTCCTTGACGCCCAACCTTGTTGATAAACCGCCATAATTCCGCTCGAGACCTCGGGATCATGTCGTTTAGTGACCGGCTCTGCGGGACTCGGCGATGACGCGCTGGAGCTCGTCAACCTTCTTCTTGGCACGGCCGAAGGTACCGAGCTGGAGTTATTGGTTAGTTGTGTAATACTGGATGGATTAATTGAGTAGATGATTGTTACGTACCCGCTTCTTGGCTAGCTTACGAGCTCGCTTGTCCTTGCTGTTTCGCAGCAGTTCGATAACTCGGCGCTCATAGGGGGCAAGACTGGCAAAATTAAACTGTTAGCAAACTGATAAATCTTCAAGGCTGCTCAAACCCATGTCCATCTTCAGTGAAGACAGTACAATGCCTCCTCCAAGCGAAAGACGCATAGAATAATGGAAAATATTGTACAAAAGTTTTGACTTACCCAGCAACCTCCTTGACGATGTCACGAACGAAGGCAGTGCGCTTGCTGAGGTGGCCCTTAGTTCGCGAGACGCGAGGCTTGACGACGCGAGCGGTGGTTTTCTATAAAGTACCGAGAACGGAAATCCCAAAAGTCAGCCCATTGTCCATCGTCTGCTATACTGCAACATTTTCTTTGCGAGAGAAGAACAAAAAAATCAACAGATTTTTTGCAAGAGCAGAGATCCTCCACGAGGTGAGACGGGCGGAAGCGACTCTTGTTTCTTCTTCTTCTTCTTTCGAATAGAGAGGAACAGAAGCGGTGGTAAAAAAAAGGTGGTGGTGGTGGTTTTCATCTTACATGGCCGCGGTTGAGACCGATGGTGAGCCCGGTACGGGCTGGCGCTTCCTTTGCCATCGCGGAAGTGGTTTGGTGGTTTGGGTGGTTGATGGCTGTTGGGTTAGTAAATTTCGCGGTGGGAGGGAAAAGAGAAAAGGTTATAAAATTTCCTAGCTCGAAATTTGGAGATTTTGCAATTGAGAGAGGGCCAGAGACGTGCGGGTTTGTGGGTGTGGGGCAGATGCGCAAAAGAATTAAGCGAATTTTTTGCGCTAAGGCTTTATTGGCCAGCCTTGTCTCCACCAGGAGTGATCTATGGGTTTGGTCTGTGCATTATATTGGTGGGTCACATGTATATATGTACCTAGGTATATAAGGGGTAAGCGGCACCCTTAAAGAGAGGCCGAAAGGGCGAGCTTTAATAGATGACTTCTACCATATAGCCACTATTACCATGCTTCGAGAAGAATACTCTTTATAGAAAGATCGAGTTGCTCGTCTTCCGTTTTTCATCTCTCACCATTTGGAAATATTGCCTTTCGCATCTTATTTACTAAAGGATTTAGCGATTCGTAATATTCGATAAAGAATTCGTCATCTTGGAATACATATCTGTGTCGAGTACCGTACCCAATTTCAGCATTGCTAATTGATCTGTATCTGCATAATTCCATCTTTCGAACTGTGGAACTGCTCTGCTGGGTCTCTTCTCGTTTGGTCCATTATCATGGATGCATATCCAGAACAGAACCTAGAAGGGACTCGAGGTCGTGCACAAAGAAATACTGATCGCCTAGAAGCGCACCAACGGCCATGAAAGCCCTTGTGCCCGCCTTGCCCTTCACCCTCGAGGCGCCTTGTCGTTGCTCTTTAACAGCAAAGTCCAGATTAATTAAAAAGGAAGGCTAGGAGGGATTGCTATCGTCCTCGTTTATCATGAGGTTGTTGATTGAGATGTCTCGGCGAAGAATGCCAGCCCGGAGGAGAGCTACGCGAGAGCTTGCCTCATATATCGTGTTTTTCTGTAGTTACGAATAATCAGGCGTCGATGTATCCGATTCGGCAGTGCATTCCTGTATATTCCGGTTGGAGATACCAAGCAGGATCGTTTGCCCGGCGGCACGGATGCGTCCATCTGGCTGGCAGATCGCTTCTGGCTAAGTGTAGTACCACGGTCTTCCCCTGAACCTACCGTGGTTATGTCCACAGTTGGGATCGTCGGGCGCTGTGTGCAGTAATTTCTTGCCATCATGATATCCAGCCTTTCCCGAACATTGCTTCGCATATCATTGTCAGTTCCATGTACCTGAACGGTATAATGATGGTAATATCGGCCTATATTTATTACGTTATTGTTGGTTGTCTCCGGAAGTAGCTCGCCATCTTCTCCACGCTCCGTATACTGCAAGGAATTCTCGATGACAAGCGGCGTCCTTGGATCACGTTCGCTATAGGCCTTCCAACAAGTCGTCCCGCGGCCAGCAATGCATGGTGCACGCTTCATTACTGCATCAACAACCAGGCGTTCCTTACATCCGTTCCGGTCGATTTCGATATACCGTTTACCGCCCGATGTAATAATTGTAGGGTCAAATCCCAATTGCGCTTCATCCATCTAAAGAAAGCTCAGGATGGTAAGCACGAAGCGAAGACTGACCTTGTTTATACCAAACTCGTCGAACGCAATCGCCCCTAGGCAATCGAACACTCATATACTCATAAAAGATCCGCAAAGCGTAAAGGCGATGACAAAGCGACGGGTGTCATGGACAGAGAGCACTTCTCTTGCAAATCTCCTAATGTCAAGCCACGCTTTTGGAGTTGTATCAGCCAATAGGCTGTTCTTCAACTCTCCAAGTATTAGTATCTGTGACTAATGACACTTCCCACCTCGTATAACCTCATGGCTGTTTATAAAGCCGACGTCTATCTTCCGCTCTGCTGTGGACCCCTGGATCGGCTTGTTAAGCTGCGCTAGTGATCTTCGACATGCTGGAGCTCCCTCTGCAACAGTTTCATATATGAGTGTTGCTGACTTATCGCTTATGTTAGTAAACCAATTTAGGACGCCATTTGATTCGCATCCTGCGGCCACTCGCTCCATCCTCCCTCACCAAATAAAGGTTCTTCGCCTTCAGTGCAACTTCTAAACACAGCTTCAACTATAACATCAAGGCCGACCACACCTCTAAAGTATGTCTCGTAGAAATCGCTAAGCCCAGCATATACAGGGCTGAGCTCCTGTTTTAGCACGTCGTCTACATATTTTCGGTGTTCACAGGAGTTAACAAAACTGCTCGTATTACGGAGCCACTATGTCTACTCAAGAGAATAGGTTATCGGCTAGAGAGGTGGGATATTTTCGGTGACAGCGTGATAAACATGAGTCCAAATCTCTTCATCAGACTTGCTGGCGATAACCGCTGCTAACAGAGGCTTTGTCGTAGCTGAAGTTATTAGAAGCGACAGCGGAAGCGATTGTTAACAGACTGTTTCGTAATGTGCCAAGGCGGAAGTCGAGTGATAGTGAGGATCTGGAGTGCTATTAAAAGAACAAAAGCAAGATCTTGTACGTCTATACCCTAGTAGGAAAAGCACTCCGGTAAAGCTGACTTATTTCACCTTCATGGCCGAGCTGTATGAGCGCCTCTGGAGAGTATTAGATGCTCCTACTCTCGCAGTCAGAATTAGACGATTTTCGAAAGCCATCAAAACCATTGGTGATAGGATTGCCTTTAATGGTCTCCGACCGGTCCTGATTCGCCAGAGCGTATGATGAGTTCTCAAGTTGAGAGATGATATAAGACGGCGCGAACATGGCTATTAAAGGCGGTCAGGAATTCTGCCGCTTTTATTCCACTCCGTTTACTTCCGTTTCGTACCCAAGTAGTCAGAACCTGGTTCGAAATAGCATGGGTGGTGCATACATATTACAGGTAGTGTAGCACCAACTCACCGACGGTGTCCATTCTTGTACCTACACGAAAAAGCCGTATTCCAAGTCGTATTCAAAGTCGTATTCATGCTACCATGGTAAAAGGTGTGATAGTCTATAGTGTAGATGCATGCACGCATCGCACTGCTCGTATCCCTTCTCTCAATTTTATTCCCATTTTGATTTTCATCTCATCTCATCTCATCTCTATCTCTATCTCTATCTCTATCTCATTTTTATCTCATCCCATCTCATCCTCCTATCTTCCTCAATCCGTTTTCATAACTACAGTTTTTATTAATGACATCATACAAAAATATGAATGATTTGAACTATTTTATGATCTTAGATGAATGACAGCATAGCTTACAAAATTGAAAAAAAATGTGGACCGTTATTTTGCACATCGGAATGTCGCTAGTTACCAGGTTCACGATATGACGCAAGTTTTTAAGGTTGTGTCACCACGGGTGAAAGAAGTGCTACGCCTGTTACACCTAGGTACGCCTGGTACGCCTGGTACGCCTCTTATGTAGGTACCTACCTTATCCTTATCCGCTTATTAGAGTTAATGTTAGGTAGGTTTTAGACGGCCCAGACGGATAGACAGGTTAGAACAAGCTTGTTAGATGCGCTAAAGTCAACTAGTAAAAGTCGTGTCACCTCATAAACATTGAAACCACCCGATTAAAATATTTACGAAACCTCGTCCGAGACGCAAGGTAAGAAAGAGCTGCTCGCAGCCAGCCCTTTTTTTAAGGTTATTTTTCTTTTACATACTGGACTGGATTCTTGCATAGCTAGCTGCAGACAATTGTTTTGATAAGCAATTGTTCATTTTATTCTATTTTTTTTTTTTTTTTTTTTTTTTTTTTTTTTTTTTTTTGCTTTGTTCTATCCTCCCCCCCCACCGCCCATTCGCTATTGCTGTCCAACTTCTTTCCTTCGCAGGCTCGAAGTCAGCGCTGCTGTCACTCGTTCGAGGTTCCCCATCTCTGTCTCTCTTTCTCTCTAACCCAGTTCTTCCAATGCTAGGGTACTGCATGTCCTAACTTGCAGTATCACCTGCATTAAACATGCTCCTAAGGGGAGACACGTTGTCTTCCACCTCATCTACCACTACTACATAGTTCTCTTGTTGTTGTTGATCATTATGTTTTGAATCGAAGTCCCTGGTCTGTTGGTTTTGGTGTCTTGGGTGAACAAATTTTGCATCTTCACTATTTCTTGGTCCGCATTTCTTGGCCCGCCCTTCATCACCATGCCCTTAGCCGTCTTGAACAACGATTCTCTTCGACCGTGTTCACATACTACTAGCTCCCTACGCGTTGCCGGCCAGACCAATTGGACTGCAGCTCTGAAGCTGAATCGTACCGCCCCCGATTTAGGTCTAAACTTTGAAGATCCCGATGTATTTCGTAACGACTGCGAAGAGGCCTGGAAGACGTTGGATAATATAGCTGCCCTTGGTTTAACCTTAGAGAATAACGAAGAAGAAACGACACGTTCGACTGAACTTCCTAAAATTACTTTCGAAAATGACGGGTCCGGTGCTGGATCTTCAGAAACTCCCTCACCGCCGGTAGGCCCATTCCACAAGTGGATGAAGAACTTACACAAGCGAGCACATCGTCCCATAACCTGCCGCAGTCGTAGTCGGTCCGAGTCTTTTCCCGAGTTCTCAGAACACTCGCTCGAATATGAAGACTTATCTACCGACGGCCACAGGAAATCCTTTTCCGATTCCTCTTTTAGATTTGTTACTGCTGTCAGAAGCGCCAGCGTCAGTCTTGCGAGCGCTAGCGTGATTACCCGCCCAAGGAGATATACTACACGATCATCATGCCATAGCAGGGCGGATCTGAGCAGCAGAGGATCGACATCGGGACCGCGGTTCTCTGAGGACAGTACATGCCTTGAGCGGACAGTATCAAACGACCCGGGTGTAACCGAACGACTGCTTCAAAGGCGACGTATCCTAGAGGAAATAATAAACACGGAGGAAAGCTATATTGGAGATGTCAAGTTCCTCATGAACGTATGTACCAGCCCTGTCGGTTTATTCTTAAGTTTCTAACACTAATTTTATTCAGGTCTATGTCACCATCTTAGCTTCTATACCGTCGCCGCATATGGGGCTTCGCTCTTCAATCAACCGTAATCTAACGGATATTGTTGAGTTACATGAGGAGATTCTCGGTGAACTTCATCGGGTAGTACCTAACTCCGAGTACACGCAACCCGAGCGTATTTCGGTTGCCCCGAAGCCGCCATCTTCTAAGAGCCATAACCGCTGGCATAGTCTCGACTCTACTCCTGAGGAAGATGGGGGCACTTCCAGTTGGCTCCAGAGCATGCCTAGTGTGGTAGCTGAGCCGACTATTGCGGCCGAGGTAGCTCATGTATTTGGCAAAAGGGTATGTACACATTATTGAACGGCAGTTCTATTTCATCTTCTCTCTCCTGCTTCAACCTGGTTCCGGAGCTATACTGATATTATGGCAGATGAATCGATTCTTCATCTACGAAGAATATGGCGCAAAATATGAGATGATGATAAAGGATGTGGCATCCGCTCATAGAACACTACCTGAATGGGAGATGTACCAAAAAGGGCTGGAGGCCTTAGCAGCTTCTTTAGGCGCTACCAACCATCATCTCGACCACTCCAGGAAATCCTTAACTATCGGCGATCTCTTGGTTAAGGTGAGCTATGATGTTGCTTTGCTCGAAGAAATTCGCTAATAGCAAGAAGCCAATCCAAAGGATATGTAGATATCCCCTCCTATTTGCCGAACTTCTCAAGTATACGCCCGTGTGTGACTGTCCAAACTCACATATGGAAATTGAGAATGTTCTCATACGACTGCGCGAGGCTACAGCCGAGATAAACCGAGCCGCCGACGATCCAAGAATGAAAACCACTATAGAGCAGACCTGGCTACTTCAGGATCGACTTGTGTTCCCAAATCAGGTATGTGACTTCAAACCCTTTGGTTATATATATGTCTAACTGAGCAATAGAAGCTTGACGCGGCTTCGAAAACTGCCATTCGTTCGTTTGGACACATCCGTCTATGCGGCGCCTTACATGTGTGCTGGCAGACCAAAGACGGCGTGGATGGTGCATATATGGTTACGCTCCTCTACAAGGACTGTTTATGCCTTGCTACAGCTAGCCGGGCGGACCAAATATATACTATTCAGGCTTGTATTAGTCTCAACGATATCAAGGTTGAAGAAGTGGACAATGGCCGAGGTAGGCACTTCCCAACTCATACCAGTTTTATCCTCTCTTGTGCTAACCAGGTTAAGGCATTCAATGTCACACCGCCCCCTTCTCCTGGAAGCTCGTTTTCGAATGTGACCACCAACTCTATGAAATTATCATGACAGCTTGTTCTCCAAAGGAAGAACAGGAGTGGCGCAGTCGCCTTACACGACCCAACTCAATTGAATCGTACGAATTATCGGAACCTACATTCTACAGCTCAATCTCACTCGACATAAAAAGCCTTGGGACGATCTTTGGAAAACCAGGTAGGCACGGAATTTTACGGCTGGGAGGTCAAAATATATTCTAACTGTGTCTATAGGGACCGTTGCTCGTCGTCTTTCCATCCATAGGGCCACTACTGTTGGACCAAAATCGCCATTGTGTCAGGTTATACTTAAGAATACGAGCACGATGAAGGATAATTCATCGTCAATACCCCCGCAAATCAACCGCTCTCAATCTCTGCTGACGACCAACTCTCGCATCCCCGTGCTTACCCCTTCTCGGGGAGAGCGGGCTCGTCTTGAGGCTTTGTTAGCCGATGTCTGGAGTCGTAAGGTGTTACCTTTCCCCGGCATAACATATCGATCGAAAAGCGAGCACCTTGTCCGCAGCTCAGCTTCGACTGTCATGCGAAAGCTGAGCGTTGCAAGCATCACCAGCACTTTTGCAAAGCGTTCCACGAGTGCTACTAGTATACCAAAGTCGAGCGAAGAAGAGCTCCTATACTACAATGGCTCCGTTGATAATCTCGCCCGTCTAAACAGCGACAAGCCAAAGTCTAGACTACTGAGGGTCAGCACAACCGATGGAGATATTAAACCAAGACTTCCAATGATTCGGGATGAGGCTGAGCATGGCAATAATCCCAACCCAGACAATTCAACGACGGGAAAGTTCGATGCTTTGAAGCTCGACTTGGATTGGCTGGAAGATGAAATGAGCGCTCACACATTACGATCATCGCCATCGTCTAAGCACGCTCGACGAGATAGTAGACAGACGACCTTATCAGCAGGGTCTTCACCGTCATCCATTGGGGATGAAGATACCATTTACCATGGACTTGGAGCAAAACATCGTCTACACGAAACATTAACTAACATTAGGCCTACGCACCACAAGTGGGCAAGAGTCGGCGCCATCAACAAAGGGTTGGTGGCGTCTAGTATCCGTAGCTTTTTTAGATGAGGGAAGGCAACTTCAATATTCGGTAGCACAGGGTTGGGTATAAATACATGGTCTGGACGGCTTTTGGCTTGGGATTATACCATTCTTTTGCGTTTTCTCTCTCTTTCTCTTTACGATGACATCCAATCGGTACCGGATCCCGTACAACGCTTTTCTCTTTTTTTTTCGCCAATTGCCTCGTCAGGCTTACGGACCTAGAGAGACTATGATTATACCCCGGAGCAATTTAGTTAGGTAGAACAATGGAAGTTCTGGTGTTTCTTGCGAGCGGAAGTTTTTTTTTCCTTTTTTTTCCTTTTTTTTCGAAGCGATCAACTGCCAAACCAGCGGTTATACCGGCAATTCCGGCACCTTAGTAATAATAATATGCTGTTTATCTCATGGAATGCATCCTTACTTGGCTGCTCACTACGGTCTGCTGTTATGTAGTGCAGCTATGCAAGTCGGTATACTATTTGGGTGACATCCGGTGGCTCCCGTCTAATGTAGTGGGAACTAAGACTGAGGTCCGCCCTAAGGCTCTTAACAGTTACGAGATGTGCCTCTAATATAACGTATTCTTTCTACTCTGTTCCAGAGCTTTCTTATTAGCCTAAGGTTGCATATGTAAATTAGTGTTTAAGTGTACAAAATAGTGCATTTGCACTTTGGTAGGTGATAGAAGGGCTAAGACAAAGAGCTTCTAAATTGACTTATTGATCCCTGTCATAAGCTCCGCCTATGACGTAAGTCATTCTCGCGGGGGAGCTGACGCAGGAACAAACAGTGCACCATAGTGGTATAGAAGGCTACAATCAGAGGGGGGCAGCAGCTACCTGTTTGTACATAGTACGTAAATCAATACTTATATGTAAATGATGACGTAGCTGCTGCCGTTCAAGCAAGAGTATGCCACATGATGATCGAATGTACAACTCGGCAGGGAAACAGCAGCTCTTCTGGTAGCGTATTTGAAGCTTTGATATCCTGGAGCTATTTCTTATTCTTTTCCTTTATTGCTCTATTCACTTCAAACACCGAACATCGAACATCGTCTTATTATCAACCACCATTTTGATACCCACGAAACTTACCTTACGAACTTGACGAACTTCACATCGCATACCACATCTAACATCTAGCATTTAATACGCTAAACACATCAATTCGACCTACCTACTCCTAATCAACACCACCACAACTCGCCCAACATGACTAAGGGAGAAGCTACTCAAGTTAAGGTCCACTACAAGGGCAAGGAAGACGACTTCGTCATCTTCGTCGACGACCTCGAGACCTACAAGAAGTGGAAGAGCGACAAGTCCGTTCCTATGGCTCACTTTGTCTCTACCTTCAAGATCTTTGTAACACACAGGTAAGTGTTAAGTGTTGCTCCAGCATGTACTTTTAATCCCCATCTTGGTCATCCGTTGTCCCACAAGTTCAATATCCCCATCTCCCCTCTCTGTTGGAGACATTTGGCTAGATATATATAAATATGCGCATATATCAGCCACAATAAAAAGTAGCATTAAAAAGGCGGGCTGCGGTAAGGCGATGCTGTTGGCCAGCCGCTTTCACCAACCTCTAACCGCCCCGGCGCTTACGAGCTGAACCGGTGCTACCCACCCTCCATCTCTGTAACAGTCGGCCTCAGGGCGTGCGACCCGGGCCGCGGCATCCCGAAAAATGTGAACCAACAATCGATTCTTCGGATTTTGTCATAGACGCCAGGATCCAACACCGACCCCTTCTCATTCATGCACGCCTCCAATACATATACAATTTTACCAATAGCGGCTAACATCGTATGTTCCACAGACAAGGAGCTCAGGGCCAGATGGATGGCGCATCCAAGGCCACGCTAGAGAATGAGTTCGGTATCTCCAACGAGGATGAGGTCATCAAGAAGATCCTAGAGTCCGGCACTATCCAAGAGGCTGAGGTAGGCCCACCGCCCTCTTGACCTTGAAATAGAGAATCAGGCGATTGCTAACAATAAACCACTCCAGTTCCCCGATCGCCAAGGACCCAAGAACGATGCCCAGCAGGGCTCTATTGTTACTGGTCAGGTTGCCAGATAAGCATTATGATTTAACTTACCAGCAGCGCCTGGTACGACCTGCTGCGCTGCTCTATCGCACGGCGTTAGTTTGTCGGTTAGGAGAGCGGTATTCAGGCACGTTGGGGTTAACATTGGCTAAGTGTTCCAATGATTTACGAACCAACGTAGAATGCGAATTGTAATATTCACGGAATAGCAATCATGGGCTAGTTTGACGGGGAATATTATCTCGATTGGATCTGCAAGATAGTTGTCGTAGCTTGCGACATATGAAATCTTAATGAAAGAATTCACATAATAATGCGTACCTACCTAGGTACCTAACCTAAAGCTTTACCTTTTACTTCCTAGTTAGTGAATTATTTATCAATTAAGTTGAACTAATCCGACCCGGCCCCATCTCCGGCCGAGCCTCATCTCTCTCAATCTACATAGCGTTTCGCAACCTGGTCGAATGCCCGGCATCTGAAACGGCGAAGCCTAGGTCCGCACGACGCTTAGGTACCCCATGAAAGAAAAGAAAAGAGAGCGGAAACAAATAGTAAAATAAAAGAAAAATTAAGACGAAAGTTTTTTTTTTAATCCCCCCCCCCCCCTTTTTCTTTTTTTGCGCCTCAACCGTGGAACGCCTTCTCGTGTGTCTGGATTCCGTTTATGTTTCCGATTCCTCGGGGTTAGTTACAGGTAGGTGGTTTAGGTTACCTACCTAGATAGATTTTTTGTTGAATACGAGATTGTGCCCCCGTTTCACGACTCTTGGTATTTACATATCTATCTGCTAGCTGCGGGATTGCCTGACTTGCCGTACCGCACTGCATTGGGATAGATATACGGATGTAGGCATGATGCTGTTAGACGTCCGGATGTGTAATTCGCACGCCGCACGCCGACATCGTGAGATGTTTTGGGATGTTGCGCGGTTAAGCGTATTGTACATGTATGTTATGTATGTTATGTAGGAGGTATCTATGTGTTTGGTGGCCGTTTCTTTTGTTACGCCCCGCGGCTCACTGCCACCCCCAGCGCCAAAAGGGTGCTTCCGAGGCTGTTGGTATAGCAGGTTACGTGAGGCATCTAATGTACATCTGCTATGCATAGTAATCGTAATTGTATCCCGTCCTTGATATCTACTTCGTAAGAGTCATTCCCCCTTCCGTCCTTCTCTTGTACTACCCCTGCCCTGAATGAAGAAACCCTTCGAATTATTTAAACATTTAAATAAAACAAAACAAAAAAAATAAAATTATTTTAAAAAAAAAAAAAAAAAAAAAAAAAAAAAAAAAAAAAAAAAAGCCAGTATAATACAGTATGCTGTACAATGCTTCGCGTAAATGCCATAATTCGACGAGATAGAGGAACAAAGGGACCAACTAAGATGGTTTCAATATATGCTTTTCTTCGTTATTTAATAGTGATTATATATATGTCTGTTATGTCTTGCATATACACTTGTTGCGGGGGGTATTTTATTTCGTTCCTGAGAAGGAGAAATAAGAGCTGGATATATCTTCTGCTCATACGTAACGGGTATCTCGCTTCCTCCCTTCCTCACATTAGGGGTATTTCGAATATTAGCGCCCAAGTTTTTTTTTTTTTTTTTTTTTTTTTTTTAAAAAAAAAAAAAAAACTAGGGGAGCGTATGTACCTTAAGGTACGTTAAAAAAGGTAAGGAAAAAGGAGAGGGGCTAAGTTGCCGTATAAACACGACCCCCGGGTATATTTGCTCGGTCGAAAGTAAGATAGTCGCCGTTCTACCTCTATGCCTTGGATCCCCCGGAGCGACCTCGCTGTGGTAGAGTCCATGGTTTGGCACATACAATCTAGTTGATAGGTTAGCTTTCGAATACTTAAAAGCCTTGAATAGGGAAATGAGTAACAACATACCTCGCCTTCACTGTATGCCCAGAAGTAAACCATCATCGCTACCAGATAATAAATTGCAGCGTTGGTGCCTTGGTAGATAAGAATCGCGGCGAGTGCTGCCAGTGGATATGTAGCGAGACGAGCCTCCATGCTCCGATGAATCGAGGTTCCGGCGATAAGATTTAACGGCCATTCCCATGCAAATATCACTATACCTAAAATCAGGTTTATGATTTGCAACGCCGGGACCGGTTTAACGGCCGGATCTAATGATTTCGTCAGGAAGTCGAAGAATATCTTCGGCCAGAAGAATGCTTCGAGCGCAGCAGCTATTTGATCTAGAAAGAATTGTTAGCAGAGTTGGCAATATTTCCCGTGTCGTCCTATAAACCACGTACAAGCTGAAGCTGTGAGCACGATGAGTCTGGCCCAGTGGTTCTTAATGAGTCTTCCCATTTTGACAATTCCTTCTCAGAATCTCTCAATAAAAATTGGTCCTCTTTTTTCTTTTGCTCTTCAAAAATCCCAAAGCTCTTTCTTGCCTTAGTACTTTTCTCCTTCTTCCTGATGTCCCAAACGATCCCAAGCGCTCAGCCCTCTTTTAGAATCCAAACAAAACACACACCAGGTGCAAACGAATGTCGACTAGCGAGCGAGAGGTAGGACCGCCTCGAAAAAATGCAACAGTCGTGAGAAGTGAATGGAAATGCAAGGTAGCCGGACCTGCTTGGCGTAGAATAGAACAATCGATATTAAAGAAGGGTATATCGACGGCGAGTGCACAGCGCTAGCAGCCAAGAAGGAAGAAGAAGAAACAAAAAGAAGAAGAGATGAGGACCAATTGGTAATATTCAAGCCCGGATGGGGCTCTGGGAAAAGCTATATCGGGGGCCGGATAGGCTTAGCTCTTAATCCCCTACCGGGAGACTGTGCTCCCGTGGAGGGAGTCTCGTGTCAGGACCGACTGATCTGAGCCGGGGTAGTGGTAGTGTTTCTGACGTTTCTAGGCCGACGGTGCTAAGCTTCGTATGAGACCCACGTTCTTGAGATCTTGTCTATAACGCCAGCAGGCATCCGAGCGGCATTGAAATCTTCGAAGATATGCTTATGGCCTAGTGTGGCCCCTGCCTGGGAATTGATATGATATAAGATCCACAACTTTATCCGGCAGTAGAGTGTCAACTGGGTTGAGGCGATATAAGAGAGCAAGGTAGTGTTTGAGATCGTATCTTTAAGGGTTTGTAGTTGATCCACAATGTCATAATGTCATAGCTCGTCCAAGTCGTTTAGTGCCGGGGCTTTGTAAAGTTCAAGCTCGTCGCATTAGAAAAGGTTTGAGGATCAAACAGGGCGATGACACTTAGGAGGTGTCCCGAGTTTCTTCATGTATGGAAAGGGGAACTCCAGAAAAGTCTTCAGACACGAGGTGGCATGCAGAGAGTTTAAGAACGAGACAGGGAAGGGTGGGTCTTTCAAGAAGCGCATAGAGTATCACCAGCCCATCCCAAGACCGCCGTCTTTACAGCCAATACTTACATGGCCAAGATCTAGAGAGGACATGTAGGAAGTTTGTATGTACGTACATATTTGCGGTCGAATCTCCTCTCGTCTACGTGTAGGTACCATGTCTACGTACCGTAGTAGGTACAATACCATGGGGAGGCGTAGCCAGAGTAGCGGTTATGCCCTGCTTCATGATGTGCAGAATAGACGAATAACCCAAAGTGGTTTAGAGACTGATGATTATCGACTGTAGCAGCTCTCGTCACAGCCTGGGCCGGACGAGCTAGGGTGGATACAATATGTGAAGCAACAGTCGATTGGGTAGAAAAATAACCAAGTTGCTTGGCCCGGATATGCGGGTACATAAATAGGCGGTAATGCTGCATACTGGTGGCTATGGAGATTGGGTATATTTGATATTGCGGCCGCGAGAACGGTTGTAAAGAATGTAGAGAATAGCCATTATTGTGGGAGACCAACGTGATTGGGTTTTTCGTGGGCGGCTACAATTCTCTGTCCGACCAATAACGTGCTTTCTTAAGGTGCTTCCGCTGCATGAAGACCCCAATTACCCCCGTCTCCTTGGAACCCCCTGCTTTCAGGGATCCGGGGGTAAAGAAGTCATGTATCTTGTATTCTCAAAGTCCCCCATCTTCTCTGGTAATTCCTCTCTCATCACCCCAGCAATTCGAAGCTTTAACAATACCATAATAGCTAAGCAACTCATCAGTAGATATGGCCTGTTCAATTCCTACCGAATATAGAAGTTCGGAATATTTAATGATACCACGGTGCCCACCGTTGATCGCTGGAAGACGTGATGTCAGTTCCAGAGTGTCGGACTAAGTGGCTGGAGTTCGGTGGTATTACTCTGCACTTACAGACTTACTATATAAAAGCCGTATTGAAAAATGGTTAGTTACCTATTCAGGTATTACTCGGAGGGTAATCCCATAGCAATCCCGCAGGGAGCAACTCTAGTGTAAAGAGTCTTACCTTACGTCGTGAATGGCTCTTTATCCGAGCCTCTACTTACACTACACCTCGTGATGCCTTTGGTATCTTCGTCGGAAAACCGGCCTATAGCAGTCGTCAATCGGACATCGAACGTTAGATCCTGAATGACCGGAGCGATTGAGGCGGTGATTCCAACAGACTGAACATTTTTGAGACGTGCCCCCCTTCGGATAGCGGAACGCCCAGAATTTCCAAACAACGGGGAGTTTCGCAGGGGGAGAACGCTGAAGCAGATCGGGTTTGGGAGCGACTAGATAAGATCAACCAGCCGTTCGCTGCAAGGGTCATCTCCGTCACCCGGGAGACTATGCCAAATCGAGGGGATGTCCTCGACATGGCTGCTGGACTAAGGCAAGGCATTGGAGCTGTCAGGGGTCGCCTCCGACAAGGATCGTAAGACTGGGGTCAGAGATCAAGAGAAATTTCGATAGAGGTCCGACCGCGTTCGCTTTTGGGAATAAAAGCACGCAGACGAACAGGTCGAAACATTGAGAGTTCGTCCTCTAGGTCTTTGGATTTTATTAATCTCTTGGATTCCAGTTGGTCTCAATCTACGTTTGAGCCTACCCGAGAGAAGAGCGAATGTTCTCAATGGCTGTGCAATGTGAATATATTGTACGTATATACGAATGAATCCTAATCCGTATCGAGTTTTGCCAGCTCCAAGCGAGCTATTTCGTTCTGAAGAGTCTAGCCCATGCTTTTAATCTGCTAGGGGTTTCCCCATTTTCCTACGGGGGCCACTGGAAGTCAAGTAGTAAAAAGAAGCGAACATTAATAACAGGCATTAGTTTATCATCACATTTTTAGCGTCTTGGTGATATGATAGCTGATGAAGAGTTTTCGATTTGCATCGTCAGGTGATTAAACGATAGGAACAATAGTGGGAAATCGGGAATATTTCGAAGCTAGAGAGGAATGAGAATGAGAATAAGAATGAGGGGACAAATTGGATCTACGTTGCGTGAGATTGGGATTCGGTACCTAATGCAAGTGTTGTTATGCGGTGTGCCGTTGAACAACAAATGGGCCCATTTGGGGCAATCTATGCAAACTTAATTTTTAATTGGTCAACTTTATTCTTGACGGCGGTTCCTGCCGAATTCTAATTGGATCCTTTGACTCGGAAAGCCACATGCTCGTGGGGAAGAGGGTGGCTCGCCTATTCAATTTCTATCCAATCACTTTCTTTGTACCGTTACCGCCCTGGCGTCAACCATCCACTATCTAAACCAGCCAAGCTAACAGCTCCGAAGTATCAACTGTCACTGGCTCCATCACAAATCCGGTTCGAGTTGGTTCATGAGTTGCGATATCAACTTTGGGAAATATGTTAAAACGGATCAGGAACGTTGAAGATATTAGGTAGCATTCGCCCAACGAAATAAGCGAACCTATGTCACCCTCCTAGTGCCCAAACCCCCCACGGACACGTCCGCTGAAGAAAAGCTATGCATGTGCAATGACTGCATGTCACTTCACTGCAGCATACCTATCTCCCCAGTGATCAGCTACGAGGGAATTACAAATTTACATCTTCAAGAATGCTACGTGCTGTTTAGTGTCTAAATGCCGGTAGCTGTATTGGTCACCATCACATTCAATTCCGGAGATAGTCAATATATGGTTTATATCCCATCGGGCCTTTTTTTATCTATTCTATGATATAAGCCAACCTCTTGAATTCCGTCTCTAAGTACGGATTAATAGTGTATTTGCTTATCCTCGTACCTATAGTAGATCATGTTAATTAACGTTAATCTACACCACCAGCCATACACGTGTTATCATCGAGTAATGCTTCACTTGCCCATTATCTCTCTTCCTGGCGCTTAAAATACCTGCCGGGTAGATGCATACCTACATATGAACTTGACGGATATCTTCACTGCCACAAGTCTAAGAAGGAAGAGCTTAATTTAATATGGGCTGATACAGCCGCCGAGAGAACTACTTCTTTCTACAGTTGCTTGTTGCTGGCCGACCCTGCGCTACTATCAGCCTCTCAACACGCTTCATTTTGAGGCGCGGAAAGCTAGCTTGCTTCAATGTGGCACAGCCGGTTTCTTCAAGCGCGCTGCGTCCATTCAGTTCATAGCCTGTGAGTAAATCCCAGTTTGTAGGCTGAATGGCATAGCCAATCCGAGCATATAATAGTGGCCTTGACCGAGGAAGCCACCAACCTACAAAGACCTATCATTCAACCAGATATTCCTTCGCCCAGAAAGAGATGATACTCGCCGCATCACTTCCCAGGAACTCGACTATTTTTGCCTGCCCAGCATGAGTAGACGCCGCTTCCGCCAAATCTCTGAAGCTGGACGTGAGGTCTGTTACAACGTTGACCGCATGTTCAGATAGAAGTTGTCCTTCCGTGCAATACGGAAGAAGAGTCTGAACTGGATTCACCGCCTTCCGAGACCTGTTGCTAATACTTATTTGACGATGAAATGCCATTAAGTTGGTCAACACGTCTTGAACCGAGTTGGCAGGAATGATGGGGATTTCAAGCTCGTCGTTTATAAGACTATATCTCGTCAGCGCAACTATACAAGCGCATCCCGTATGAATTAGACATGATAAGGATAGGGTTTATGCCTTACTCTAGCTGGAGTGTCATGAAGGCAGCCATAGGGCTTGCTTGGCCATGTCCTTGTTCAAGCAAGAAAACAAGCACGACATCCTGTCCACCGTTCAAGCTAGACAGTCGTCGGATTCGGTTTCGGCTTCCCTCATTGCCAACGTCTGATGGTAATAACAGAATAGCCCGCAGGACCCTGTGAGGTGTACCGCCAGGATTCGGTATGGGGATGGCAACGTCGTGAGTATCAAGTTTAGCTTCTAGTATCAAGTTTTAGCGCTGTGCTCTGGCGGATTATACGAGTACCTCAGTACGGTATGTTCCTATGCTCGTACCTTTCCACCTGGCGCCTTTACCTCCTTGTAGAAGCGCCGGGACCAAGGTGTCCCAAACGGGGCGCTTGCGCAAGGAGGAGCAGACCAGATGATTGGACATTTCCGCCTTCTACAAGTGTATTGAAAAAAAAGGGGTTCAAGGGCAGCAGTATTTGTCATTGACCACTTGCCGTCATAGGTACCTAACATGAGGCTTCATCTGGAACATCAGATTAAGAGTTTGTTTAATTGAAGTTTGGATTCCCCCCTAAACTTAAAGTTCAGATGCCTGTCTAGGTGCATACACATGTAGTCACTCTTTCCTTAAATTACATCTTGTCCCGATAGAAGTATGCAGTTACCTTATGTAAGTCAAGTCGTACGGAGCACTTGCTTAGTTTCCTGAGTGTCGTCCTTTCTATTATTATTATTATTATTGTTGTTGTTGTTGTTGTTGTTGTTGCCGACTAAGGACATTTAAAGGCTCCTATGATGAGCCGAGGTGCTTACATATATGAATAAGGTCCTGATCAAGTATCTTGGTCAAGGCATACCTATTGCCTTGGATATATATACCGTACCTTAGATATGCAAAAAGAATATTTGAAAGCAGTTACATAAAATACTTAGTTACCTTCGCTAGAGTAGAAGTCAACCTCGGTAAAAGGCATTGCCGATATCACAGTAGATAAATTTACGATGTTGCGCTTGATAGGTATGGAGCCAAGAGGCTGCCTTATATTCCACCAACAGTGAATATACTTGGACAAGATATATATGAGAGCGGCGTCTAATATATAAAGGGGTGATACTTGTGCTCTACTTCATCTTCCGTAGAGACGCAGTGTTCCCCATGCCCCTGACCATTTGCCAACGCCGGCCTTTTATATATAGTTGTTATACACTCGCTAATCGTATGGCAAGGATATGCCAATTACTGGATTGTGGAGACCTGCACTACGGTTCCTGTCTACCTGTCATTAAGCAGGGACTGATGCCGTAGGCTCCGGAGGCAAGAGGGGCTTCTGGGTTTTTGGATCCTTATACCGTCTTAGTGCCTCCTCGAGTATTAGTACTCGGCTCTGTTGACGCTTCTCTGCCTCTTCGAGCTCCTTTTCTCTCCTGTCAAGCTCGTCAAACCGGGCGTTGAGCTCCTTGATCTTCTCAAGGTTCCCGTCCGGCTTTTGAGAGGATCTATGATATTCGTATAAGATCAAAATGGTAGCCACGAGAAGAATGAAGGCATCGCCAATCACATCGGCAAATAGATCCACCGCCTTAGCTTCTGGCAGAGGCCTAAATTTCCTTTTCCAGACGCTGATGATGGGAATGCTTTTCTGAGCACGATTCTCTTGGTTTGTAGTGCCGTGCTTAGACCGCATCTCCTCCTCCTTTTCTATCTGCTCCTTCGTTTTTACTGTTGGCGCTTCGGCCTTTTCCTTTGCTTTTAATTCCGCCTCAACATTTCTTAGGTATGCTACCGATAGGCGCATGTTCAACTGGTGGATCGATTGGCCATATTTGGCGGCGAGGCGGCGGAAGCGGGGGTGATCATGGGCTTGGACCTTGATTTGATTCTGATCATCGCCGTCAGCACTTGGTTCATGACACTATATTCTTGGACGAAGTCATGACCGTACAGCGCCATATTTGGAGATATGCCTTAGGAACAAGGATGCTAATTTAAATAATGGCAGTGCAACCATCTCGCCTTCGACACCTTAAGATAGATTTCGACTCGGCGGGATGGACGGTAGTATTCGAGTGTAAGAGTATTCTCGTTCACGAGAGGATTCGGATGTTTAGGAGGTAGTAAACATGTCGGTGATGTTACCTACAGCTTCGTTAGGAATACCTTCTATTTCCCCACCCACGAGGGAAACAAGGCTACGATTAGATACGATGGTGGTGGGATGTACAGCAAGTACTTTAGTTGTTTAGGTCATCGTCAGGGCATTGAATCGATATTCTAGGTGGTGCTTCACCAATGAAAACAGCGTTCACTAGAGCTTGTCTTATCGATAAACAGCTAGCATGTGTGGGTCACAACGAGTTGAGTGGCATGTCTGATTGGATAAATGCCGTAGCTTGTCGTGGTTGCCTCCGCAACGACGCCAACGTTTACTTGTATACTTGTAAATGAAATGGGCCACTTTTTTTTATGTGCACGTTGCTTCTTCCTACGCCGGATCGTTAAACCATATTGTAATTAGGCGCATACTACCCAATTCTTTCTTTTGCTTCTCTCACAACATCTTTGCTGCGGAGGGTTGGTTTCGACAATTCTCGATTTCGGTGACCAGTGCTAACTTGCAGAAGAGTTTTCATCAACTCAAATGCTCTTCAAGACGTGTAAGTGGACACCGCCTATCTATTTTGTCTCTTGTGTTATGTTGTGTTGTGTTGTTGGCAGAGTGCATCAATCGCGCTCATTTTCCAGAAGGGCAGTGAATTATGAATTACAATTGTTAGAACCCAGAAGTTCGACTTTGACATCTTCAGATGAATCGTCAGTGATTCAGAACCTCAGATTTCCAATGCTGCTACAGACTTGCTATCACCAAACCAAAACAAAACAGACCCCGAAAAATCTTGCTTTCTTCGATTGACAATAGCCATCAACCCGTGCTAATAATATTATCCAGAAATTCGAACATCGTAATATAGGACGGTCTGTTGAGCTACAGCTGTGCTCTTATTTGTTTGATTTATCACTTCCCAAGCAGCGCAGCAATCCCGATGGCGGACCGACTTCTGGCAGCGAAGCTAACCGCTGATGCGGATGCTTTGTCTCCGAGAGATGCTAACGCTCAACTCCCTAACCGGGTGGTAGCCGTCGCGAAAGCTAAAGCGATGCCAGCCGCCAAAGCTGTCCAGAAGGAAAAGGAGCCTCCACCACAGCCCCCTTCCGTCGTCTACGAGCCACCAAGCTTCGATCGTAAAGACGGAGCTGCGTATCAGGTCGGAAAAATGCTTGGAAAGGGAGGGTTTGCGGTGTGTTATGAAGGCTATCTCGCAGGAAGTAAAAGTAGGAGGAAATATGCGCTGAAAATTGTCCGGAGTAAAATGCCTTCTAAAATGGAGCAAAAGGTAAATTGGATCACTGGCGTATTACTGGCTGCCATTCCAGGTACTAACTACTTGAACAGTTCCAAACCGAATTACAAATTCATTCTAAAATGAGGCATCAGAACATTGTTCAGTTCCTCAGGGCATTCTCCTTTGAGAATTGTACTTATCTTGTTCTGGAACTATGCCCTAACGGCTCATTGATGGATATGGTCAAGCGAAGAAAGGGATTGACGGAACCCGAGGTGCGATTCTACTCGATACAAATCGCTGGCGCCATCAAGTACATGCATGCCAGAGGCATAATCCACCGAGACTTGAAGATGGGTAACATCTTTCTCGATAAGGACATGAACGCCAAGATTGGTGATTTTGGCCTGGCGGCACTGCTGGTTACAGGCAGAGATATGCAAACAATTCGTCGTACGACGTTGTGCGGAACACCCAATTATATTGCCCCTGAGATTCTGGAGAAGGGAAAGAAAGGCCACGATCATATGGTTGATATATGGAGCTTAGGTATCATCATGTGAGTCAAACATCCTATACTGTCCGTGGTTCATAGCTAATAAGAGCGATAGGTTTGCTATGCTTACCTCTAAGCCTCCCTTCCAATCTTCGACGACGGACGAGATCTATCGTCGCGCCAAAAACCGGGATTATGAATGGCCTAAGCCAGAAAATTCTAATAAGTACATATCAGAAGAAGCGAAGGATGTTGTCGCTACTATGCTAGAAGAAGCTGAGCTACGACCCGACCCGGATACCATTGTCCAACACGACTTCTTCCTCTCTGGCTATATCCCGGCGCCGTCAGAAATTACCACAAAACTACGCGACTACCCTCCCGAGGCAGATCATTTTTATAACATCGAACTAACGCCACGCATGGCCGCCCAAAACATGCGTAACCTAAAGGAGATGTGCAGGAACTGTGAAGTTGGGCCCTGGAGCAGCGCCCAATCAGTGTACAGGAGCACTTGGAGAGAGGTTGCACAAGAAGAGAAGGCTGGACTCACTCCAATTATCCCACTTGCTGAAGGAATTGTTTATAGGCCTTATGAGGAGGTTAGCAGGGAGCAGAAACTCGTCCAAGTACCCTCTCGAGCGGCTCCTCAGCCCATCTTAAACGAAGGTGCAGCGACGCAAGGAGGGGTCAATGGTTTATTACGAGCGCCTCCTCAAAGCTTCGCAGCGCAGCAGCGCGCGCAAAATCGCCCAGCAAAGGCATCTGGATTAGTACGGTCTCGGACGGTAGATGATATGCAAGCACCTAGTGCTACTGGCACTATGCGATCATCACGTCCTAAGCGAGAAGTTACCCAGAGCACATCAGAAAATAATCTCGCGTCGAAATTATCCGCGTTGACTTTATCATCAGCTACGCAACAACCCATAATAGCAGAGGCGCCCTTGCCCGCCCCGGCACCAGAACAAAAAGCCCAACTTCAGAGACAGACTGAGAGAGTGGCATCGTCTAGAATGACGAAGGTGCCTACAGAAACCCCCACGGGGACCTTGTTTGGACCCTCAGAGCGCAAGATGGCGGTACCAGACACTCAGCCCGACTTTGTGCTAGAAAGGCTTCGTCGTTTACAGAGCGAACTCGAGCGTGCTCTTAACTCTAGATCGATGGCTATTATAGGTAAAGGACCGACGCCATCGCCACCGCATATTGTCGTTAAATGGGTAGACTATTCCAACAAGTTCGGGCTGGGCTATATTCTGAACGATGGAAGTGTTGGCTGTGTGCTCAAGAGCATACCAGGCAGCGCTAAAGGGGGTAAGACGGTTACACTACCACCAAGCTGTATTCTGGTTCGAGAGGCCGAGCAGCATTGCTCACGACGACACGACCCAGGATATCCTGACCGGAACCAAATAGTTCCCATGAGCCAGGCGGTGCAATTCTATGAAAACAACGGCGAGTCTGGCTTATCTACTGTCTTTGTCCATCCCTCGCAGTTTAAAATCAGCATAGGTCCAGATGGAACCCCTGGAAAGATACCAGTCGGGCGTGATATTTTTGATTACCGCAAGCGTGAGCATCTTATCTTATGGAAGAAATTTGCCAACTATATGATGGCATACGGGCGGGATCAGGATACCACAACGGATGATGCTGGTCTAGTACAGGTTCCCACGTCTACTAAACAAACAATGCCGCCCAGCGACGTAGTTACTTTCTACCAGCGAATCGGAGACGTAGGTTGCTGGGTCTTTGCCGACGGTCATCTGCAGTTCAACTTCCCCGACCATACAAAGATCGTTCTCGACGCGACCGGGACATGGTGTCACTTCTGGCATCTCCCGCAGGAATCGGCTGAGAAGCTGGCGGCCACAGGCGAATTGGATGAGACCGCTCTTGATGAGAGAGCCGTTCTATCCTATCCCCTACAGACGCTCCTAAACTTCGCAGCCAAGCCAGCTATTCGGCCAACGCGTAACGCTACACGAAAACGGCCGGAGATTAACCCCATGATACAGGGTATCCCTGCGGCGAACGACTTCCGCCGAAAGATTGAGTTTATCAAGAACATCATCAAGGAATGGGTTACGAACGGCGGATTGGGCAACAGTAACATGGACCGCGAGCACCGGCAACAGTGGACAGGCTGCCGCGAAACGGTGCACAGTGGGCCTAGCAAGCACGTCTGGGTTACGATCGGAGCTCGCTGGGGCGACGAGAGGTACTCGGCCCTCGTCGATCCCAAGAAGCCGGGAGAACTGGGTAGCGAGGTCGAATCAGCCAAGGGGGGCGCGTAATGCTACCTAATTTTTTTTTAGGGGGGTTATGGAGAGAGAAAGGAGTTTTGAGAGCGATCGGTTGTTGATGTTGCTTCTTTCCGACGTCATGAGTCATGACAACAACATGGGCGTTTGTGTGCGTGCGTGTTCATTAATAGTTTCATCTCAAGAACCTATGGGAGGAGGGGTTCCCATCGCATGGCGTTATTTGGCGGGGAGGTTATATAGCTAAGGTACATTTATTCAGTTTTATTATATTTGACCGCAAAGACGTAATGGAGAGAGAGATGTAGTGTGGCGTGGCGTGGGTGTGGGTGTGGTGTGACTTTGGTGATGACGACGATGATGATGGCGATAATAAGCTTTCGCGTTACTTGGTGATGAATCAATAAGTGGGATGCGAATGTTTTACCTGCTTGACTGAAGAGTATTCTCGAGTAAAATTATATCCGGATCGTCGACAGTGCATAGGGTAGGTAGGTAGTTATACCTTAAATACTTCAAGTGTTCTATGATCTGTAAGACGTCTAGATTGGGTGCGGGTAATATCGTCGTTGTCATCGACATTGAAGTAAAGTGGGTTGTGAGAGGCCAACGCCCAAAGCTCAGGGGAAGTGAGTTACACCAATTCAGGGCAAGGCTTATTTTTTATTCTTATACTACCTAGTTTAGGTAGCTTCGACGTATAGTTAATAGTATAGCCTCACTATCGTGGTTTGCGAATATCAGCTATCAAGTATAGGGTAGGCAATATCGCTTTACATCACTTTACATCAACATCGCATCACATCAATCACAGAAATTGCAGCTCAAGTAAGAGGTAGTAGTTTGTCACAGTTTTTGTTCCACGCTGCGTCACGCAGCATGGCGAGTATCATTAATTGGCTTTCTCTTGATATATACAACAGCACCGTGTGGCAGAGGGGATGCGAGTTTTTTCGCGGCGTATCCGCGCAATGCCGACCAGCTCGATAAAGGGGGAGGCGTTTTGTGTGTATAATATAAGCCTTCTCCCCAGCTACCGCAAGCCGCGCCAGCCACCCGTCTCCGAAATTAGTGCGTTCAGCCCCCCCTTTTCGTATCATTTTGAAGTTTGAAGTTTCGTCTTCTTTGGCTTATTAACAAACGCGTAAAGAGTAGGAGGAGAAAAAAAAGGAGAGGTGGAGGAAAATGGAAATCGAACGCCTTCTCATGATACAAATATGGGTGACAGAAAATACACCGGAAGCTGGCCTGTTCACGTTTCTACCGCCCCCGATGTCATTTTCGTCACCATGCTTCGCATCGCATGCAAATGCAAATGATTTTGGTCTCTGCCAGAAGAATGTGAACCCGGCCGCCCACAAACCCTTTACCAAAGAAAAAAAAGGAAGGACTCCTTCGGTCTAGGGCAAAAAATGAAAATCTCCTGCTTTCCTGTCTCTCCCTTATGTCGACCACGCGAACCGTTCCATATGTTGCTTCGAAATTCGCCTCTTTCCACGTAGAGACCTCCCCAAATAGAGGCTGGGACATTGGATATTCTAAAAAGGAAAAAGTGTGTACTACTCGACGAGTACTCCGCGTGGTTTCCAACATAGACATTGCCTGGTGCTTTTGAGGATGGAACAGAGTCCTCCAAATCCCCAGCAGTTCGTAACTAGCGAGCTTTATCGTATGAACGTATTACATTACAACGCAATCTTTGTCGTCTTTCGTCTGACTCTTTTTCATTTTTGCGCTTCGTGGTGAGGCAACTTCCATAGGCGTGCCGCTGCCGCTCACCGCTGCCCTAATAGCGGCAAGTCTCTGCTTGGCACGCTCATCACCGGCATCTGCCGCCTTGACATACCAAACGTTGGCTTCGAGAATGTCGCGGCGACACCCTATGCCCATTTCGGTAAAGTAGCCAACAGCGTATTGGGCTTTGGTATAGCCTGCTTGGGACAGGTGGGTTAGTAGGACATTGCGATGTTGTGGATATCCAACGAGGTACTTACCAAGCTCTGCTGACCGACGAGCCCATTCGTAGGCTTCCTCCTCGTCCTTTTCCAAAATGGGGTCGGCACCAACCATATACCACGCGCATAACCCCATCATAGCCGCGGCATGGCCCCGTTCTGCTGCTCCGGTGTAAAAGTGAACACTTAAGGCTGGGTCTCGCGGGCAATTGAGCTTGCCGTGTTCATATGCGTCTCCCATACGGTAACTGGCTTCAGCATGTCCGAGCTCAGCTGCCTGAGTAAATAGCTCAGCAGCGTAGCATTCATCTTTAAAAATGTCGTCGCCGTATCCAGTTTCGTATAGTGTACCAAGATGATATGGTGCAGCATTGTACATGGCATCCGCTGCCTCCGTAGCTCGCTTCAGCCACTTTACTCCCTCTCTGTACCGATTTTCGCCTAGGTCTCCTGAGAGACAAGCTTTCCCGAGTCTCGTCATAGCACCTGGGTGGTTCTTGGATGCGGCTGTTCGTAAATATTGGACTGCTTTGGCTGGATCCTTTCTACATCCCCATCCAAATTCGTAGCATAGCCCAGCGCGATAAGCAGACTCAGCATGACCGTGTTTCGCGGCCAAAACGAAGAGGGGAAACGCTGCATTATAATCCTCCTTGCCCTTATTGAACAGGCCCGAAGCAAAACCATCGGCTAGGTAATACTGTGCGAAAGGATAGCCGCCATTGGCTAACCTTGTTAATATACTTTTAGCTTCCCGAACCAACTCTAACGGGGAAGCTTCTGGCCTTTCCTTAGTGGGAGTTCCCTTCGGACTACCTTTCCCCCGGGAAGGTTCTTCAAGATCTAGGCCCTGCTCCTGCGCAGTAGAGATCAAGAAGATGGCGAAAGAATACTGAATAGAAAAGTCGTTTGTCTTTTTTACATTTTGCCTGTACATCTCCAGCGTCTTCTGAGCACTTAGTAAGGAGGCGTTACTCCCAACATTGTTGCGCAGGTAAGAATTGTCAAATGTGATAGGAGCTGGAGCCTGCTGAGGATACGGCACGTTGAGCAATTCTGCGTAGGACGTTGGTCTGGTTTCAGGCGACCTGCGAGAGTGAACAGAAGGAGTGCGCGGGTGAGCGGCCCCGTAACTCGGAGACCGTCCGCGCGGTCCCATTTCCGCATACCCTGCATATTCCGACTGTGGCCGAGGCATAGAACTTCTTCTCATAAAGGAATTGGGGGTCAAATGGCGATTTATGGGCATAGTCGGGTCTAAGAGCAGATCAGACTTGGAAGAACTCCTCGAATTTGACTCAATTGGCACGCTGGAGACTCGCGGAAGAAAAGGTTGGTGATGATATTGTAACTGAGGTACAGATTGACTGTCTTGTATGAAACTCTCAGCAAAGGAATCCTCCTGAGGTACCTCATCCGGCACAATTCGACCGTCGCACGCTTCATTGAGACCTCCAGAAATTGAACTTGCGCTTGTCTCAGCAGAAGAATCAGTTGAGGTTTGCAGCTGCGTGCTCGCGGTTGCGTCCGATTCGCGACTATGCCGGTTTGGATCATCGCTGTGAGAGCTTTCGCTGAAGCTTTGGCCATCCAGCTCCAGCGCAATTGAGGCTTCTACATGCCCTGGTTCAGCCTGAGTAGTACCTGAAGGTTTCCCTTGACCTGAGTTGTGAGGAAAGTCGGTAGCAAATGTCTGTTTAGGTGTCAAAGTCCTAGGCTGGTCATAGGTGGTATTAGGGGGAGGAAGGGGCGCATCTGAAAATGCCGAAACGTTCCGCTCGTCGTGGGCTTTGTGTGTCGTATAGGACATTCGCTGTGCTTGTTGATATCTCTCGATGTTCGCGTTTGACGGCCGCGCCCAGTCGTCTGGTTGGGAATTCACCTGTACCGGAGACACGGGCAACTCTTGACTTTTAGGCGACTCGATCGTCGCCTCGGCCGGTAAAGTGTTACCAGCAAAGCTCCCTTGAGAATTGACACGTTCATGTTGGCCGGCGAGGGGTAGCTTTGGCACGGGCAGAGGTTTCCGGTGGATGGACCTAGCAGGAGAGGCGGCGGCTGCGGCTAGCGGCGGAGGGGTGGGAGGGTCCGTAACCGTAGCCATTGCTTAGTGAGGTTCGCCGCAGCAATGGCTAAGGAGGAGAAGGGAATGAGCGCGGGTAGTCGTTAGAGCGGTAGCCCAGACCCAAACATTGACTCGCGGCGGGCTCGTTCCTATTGTGATAGCACAAACATCACATATGTTGGACCCTGGAACTAGTGCTGTAGGGTTGTGATGGTTGTTTCACGGGTATAACTCTAATGTCGACTTAAACGATTGTACCTAATGCGTTGGTAATAGACGATGGACCAACGCGGGGGGGGGGGGGGGGATGCCGGCCGGGTGGACGGGGAACAGGGCTCGGAGGTTTTTCAAACAGGGTCGGCGTTCCAAATGAAAAAAAGACTTCAAAAGTTATTGTATCTATGGGCGCGGGGTATCTTTAGACAATAAGTCTAATTATTGATGCAAATTCTAGACAAGAAAGCAATAACGACAGAAAAAAAGAAGGTTGGCGCGGAGGGCTGTAAAAAGCTGAGGCTACAGCCGGTAAAAGGTTGTTGTGCGATGATAGAAAACGATAGTAATTAGAAAAAAAATGAGGGACTGGATTGATGCAGGTCGACGAAACAGAGTGGTCAACCTAAATTCGATGGTCGGTCGGAGGTAAGTGGTAAGAGAGAGTTTTAGGGGTGGCTACCTAGTTAGGTACATAGTGTAACTTCGTATACATGCTGCCCGCCTCAGGTCCCAGTCTCTTTTAGCGACTTATTTTTTTTTTTTTTCGGGGATTGGATATATGTAAGGTCAGGTACCTACCTACCTAAGCCTGTAGGTAAGGTACCTAACATACCATGTACGTAGTAGTATCTTTGTTTCTCCCACTCTCTCTCCCCAGTCTCTCCACCTTAAATATGGGTCTCCAGTGTAAGTGTCTAAAAGGGTACATTAGGTTAGGTACCTACCTACCTGGTACATGTAGACATACGCAACGTGCTACAATAGAAATAAAAAAGAATAATCACTTCCCAACTAAAAAAGCACTAATTAGCCTATGAAAGTGCCGAAAATACCATAAATACCATATGACATCTATATCTCCTCACCTCTAAGCCTCCAAGACAAAGATATAAGTGGTTCCTCCTGTAGATAATAAGTCGATTTTTGTCCATTCGCCTATTTATACGTACGAAGGATCGAGAGTTCTGCTGGCGAGACCCCATACAGGATGTAACCTTTCAAAATTGCGCCAATTACGCACTTAACCAACTAACCCCAGCAGCTAACGTTGGTATGCCTGTCTTGTACTTGTCAATCTCAGCCGTGCTGGTCGTGCTTAAGAACGTGTTTCTCAATGTCCACATTGCTGTGGACGGCGTTAAGTCTTCTCCACTATGTCATGTCATATTAGTTCTTCTACAACAAAGTTACCGAGCGAAGCAAGCGGGCCTCGTCAGCATGGACCCTTCTCAACAGGTTGCTTGTAACGAAAGATAACGAAAGATGACGAATGCGGAGACGTCTTTCGATATCGACCAAGTCAGAACAAGCACAATTGACCATACGAAAATTCCATCTTCTCGTAAAGCTGAGAGGTTGACAACACTACGCGCAGCAATACGAACTCAGGCGCACAAAGAGCGAAAAAACGGAGCCATCTAGGCTTGAGGATCCAGTTCCACTGTGCTCTATACGCAGAAACGTATAGTACAATATAATACTTCCCTTAGCTACCTACCTAGGGTAGATTGGTATATTACATAGTAGATTAGTACCTATTAAAGACCTGCATACCGGCAGCGTCATTTGCAAGCGCAAGTTAGCTTCGCCTCTCGCTTCGCGTAAGGCTGCCTTTCGTGCTCTGTTGTACACGCTGTCGCCCTGCGAGATGTGTAATACGGTATTGTACACCCGTATCTAACACCTACAAGCTTAGAGGACCCCTTTTCTATTCCCAAGTCTCGGCAACGCGGCTTAAGGCTACATGCATAAACACTTCCACGTATCATCAGGTAATAATCCGGTCTATCTAACCGTCGGCTTTATTGTCGCTGTTCCATTTCTCGAACATGCCAAGTAGAACTTCAAGCGGGTTTTCAAGCGGGCTTTCAGCTTTTGCGATTGCGCCGGGCGTGGGCGCGCTGCTAGAGGTCTAGAGCTTAGCCGCACTCAATAGTGCTGTTGAAGGTGGCAGTAGAATAACCACCGGTTCCTGTCGCCAACCTCAAATCGTATGGTGTCATTGCATTTTTCTTGTCTTGGCACCGAGACCAAATCTTTTGCTAGCCTTTTTTGTTTCATTTTCCTTTTCAGCTCCCAGCGCTTGATTAGAAAGATCTAGGCGTCTAATAAGGATAAGACTAACAAAAATGTCGTCGGGTTCCTCGGGGAAAGCCTTAGTTATTAACGACTGTCCAATTTGGTTTTTTCGTTTCACGAAACAACCGTCATATTTAGGCCACGTGCTAGAAGTTGGCATGAAGCCACTCGGGGACACAACGGGAATATAATGGTATGACTTACCTAGTGACCACCACGGGACCCTTGCGCAGTCCTTTATCCTCGTCTTCCTTCGCTTATTATTTTGCGGCTCTCATTAATTGCAGGTAAGCTGAAGCCTCAAAGTAGATGTTAATAAGGCTGGGCTGCATCTTTGATCTGGTCTGGTCTCGATGATCCTCGCTGCATGCCATAAAGACTAGATCTGTTTAATCTTGGGTCATCCCTATCAATTTTTGAAGAAATTATTTTAAGGCAAGGTGTCTTGGAAAAGCGAAGACGTTGCAACTTGATATGTGAATGCGACAAAAGAGTACTTACATGTACGCACCAAGTACATTTTACGTCTGTTACTAATTATTCCTTTCCGCAATAATTTGGCAGGTGACATTCATAAAATTTGACCTTCACGCCCCTCTTATAGGTTATTTACCTCACCAAGCCGCTTGGATATTTACTATGTCCAACGCAATCACCATATGCATTACACGATATGTGTACGGAATATTGTCGACTTATATAAATCCAATATAATTCAACAACACTTCGTAGTTGAACAGGTACCTAATAAGATACATGAAAGCTTTTCCAAGAGGAATATTTTCTCTGCTTGGCGCGGCGGGTTAGGGTTGCAATTGTCTAGTACTTGAGTGCTCGTATTCAATTGCACAATTCCATTTATGGGCTGGTCAGGATTGATTTCGAGTCTTTGGTCGGCTGGGTGTAGTATAGGCAGACCAGGTAGGGTAAACACGAGCAAGAAGACAATTACCATTGGTACATGAAGATATTGTACCTGCGCATGCAGCCTTGGCGATTAATATACTTAGCCTTAAGTAGTGTTGAATGATGACGTAAGGTTACTACAGTGACCCTGGAATGGACTGTGCGTAGAGAGATTACACTGTATTTTCGTACGATGCAGCCCCCTTTCCCCAGCTTCCTCGATTTCTCGATTCCTCGCCGTGGCTAGCACGGGCAAGATTTTGTCCTTTTCACCACTTGTTCTTCACCCACCGCAGCCACCGTTGCTCCGCTTAATCCAATTTCCTTCGGGACACCAAGTCGGAGGCTCTTACCTTCGCTCATACCTTCGCTATTCTCCGGCCCCGAATGTACTTTCTCGCTCTCTCTTCTTTATTGCTTCGTTTGGCGTGGCTGCTGCACTTTCGCTCAAGGCTTTAAACTGCGGTATTCCTTATTTTGAGTCGTCTAGGTAATCGATGCGGTCGACTGTTTCCAATTTATTACAGGGCAACAGGCTCAATTATCTAAGCCTATCATTTTGATAGTGGCGCGCTGTGTTACCCATTGATACCCGCTAACTCGCTAACCCGCAATTCTGCAATTCTCTTACGGCGCTTTCGACTGCAACATTTCTTCACGGTCAATGTTTATCCTGCTGATGCACCGCTGATAAACAACCGGTTTCGAGTTAGCAATTGTTGAAAGTATAAGTTTTTTTTTTTTTTTTTTCAAGGAAGTTAGCATCATAGGTTACGGACATTCATACCTAATATATCCCGGATCTCTTTAATAAGGCTTTAAACCAACTAGCGCTACTGGCTTTTAAGCTTCTGAACCGTTCGTTATTGGTGCAAGGATCCTCCTTTCCTTTTTAGCTAAAACTTGGAACACCTCGATCGCCAGTTGCCCATCACAACAAACCAGTGAGTGAGACCACCAAAAAAAAAAACATCATCTGCAATCTCATCATCCCCAGCACCCTTCCGCCTTCCCCAGACATAACTCATGCAGATCTTTTCTTACCATGCTCCGTGCTCAGTAGGCTCCATCCAACCTGAGCCATCGCTGAGCCAATCTGCGTCTCATTGAGGTGAAGGATTAGGCTTGCGACACGTCCGCCAATAGTCCGTTTTAACCAACGGCAATTTATTTTTTACCCGCGAAGCTTCTTCATATATAATCGCACAGTACCTGTGAATTAATTTTTCATTATTCAATCACTCACTTCGAATTATGTCGCTCCCCGAGCGACCGGGGCCGGCGAGTCCTTCGTATGAACATCGGAGTTCCTATCGGCAATCGTCAAGACGCGCTCGTCCTTCTGACATCGAAACTGGGTACTATCCTGTCCCTGGACGAAGACAGTCCTCTCACCAACGTGCGCCATCAGGAAACTCTTTCGCTGAGACAATTCGGAATCCTAACGGAACAACAGACAGATCACCACTTTCGCCAACTTCTACAGAAGACGTCCCCAGCGGTGTACCGACCCGCAAGAGGAGCCTTATAAGACCCGAAAGAAACAGAATCGACAGGGACCATCCGAATTACTACTATCGACAACATGCTGCGAATATGGAGACACAACCGTCTTCCACTGGACATGATCCTCTTTACGAGGATTTAGAGGATAGGACGGATCTATCTGGCGAGCGGACTATTGATGCCACTTCGGACAGTTCCCCTCCCAGACGAAAACCCAGTGGAGAAAGCGAAAAACATAAGTCCCGAGTATCACAACGAAAGCGGCATTCGTCAGGATCTAAAATTTCCAAATCTTCTAAGGACAAGAAACGTCGAAAATCGCAAGAGACTATTAGCCCTCCGAGTGTTTGGAACGTTTATTGCGCTATTGTTACCTTTTGGTGCCCGGACTTCATCTTGGGATGTTGCGGGTTTAACGCGAAGGCGCAGAAAAGAGCTTGGAGGGAAAAGATGGGCCTCATTAGTCTTATTCTGTATATGATGGCTTTTGTTGGTTACTTGACTTTCGGCTTCCAGCAAACCGTCTGCGCCTCGCCTGGTGTACGCCTTCATATCAACGACGTTTCTACCGAGTACATGATATTCCACGGTGTCGCCTATAATCTATCGGGGTCTGGCCATCCACCTGCAGAAGGTATTCCACTTCGCCAGGATGGTTCATTTCCCAACGTTTTATGGGATTTGCCCACCAAATATGGCGCTATGGATGGCAGCTTTCTTTTCCAGAACGTTAACGGTAAATGCAAGGGCCTTATTACATTGGCAGACAACTCGGACGTCCCACATGACGCTAACGATCCGGACGAACTTGCCTGGTACTTCCCGTGTACGGCGTTTAACCAGGATGGTTCTTCAAAGCCTAATTTTACATGGCCGTACGACAACCCCGGCTACGCATGCCATACCACTGCGAAAGCTAGAGACACGTTCTATCTCCAGCTTCGCAGCACCGGTGACGTATTCTTTACTTGGGACGATATAAAAAACAGTTCGCGCAACTTGGTTGTTTACTCCGGTAATGTTCTGGACCTAGACCTTCTCAACTGGTTCAATGAAGATGAAGTCAAGATTCCGGAACGGTTTAAGGAATTGCGCGACAAGAACTCAGCTGCCAATAAAGCAATTCGTGGGCGCGATATCACCCGAGCATTCCAGAAACCCGCCGACAAACAGGTAGCTGGTTGTCTTGAAGAGATTGTAAAGGTTGGGTCCGTGGATACGGATACGGTTGGATGCATTGCGTCCCAGGTTGTCCTTTACGTGTCTCTAATTCTGATTTTGTCCGTCGTCGTAGCAAGATTCTGTTTGGCATTGATATTCCAGTGGTTTATCAGCCGCAAGTACGCCGCTATTAAAACTTCGCAAACCGCCGATAAGAAAAAGCGGAATCGACAAATCGAGGATTGGACTGAGGATATCTACCGAGCACCCCCACGCATGCCTGGTGATGTGGGTAGTAGCTATATGGGGTCTGACAGAACTAGTAAACGGACCAGTACTTTCCTACCGACAACATCTCGATTCTCGGCCGTTTACGGTAGTGACAGAAATCCCAGACGGCCACAACCAACCACTATGGCAAGCCAAGCATCAACTGGTCCTCTACTTCACCCTAATTCTATGTACAAACAGGGTAACGATAGCAGGACAAGCATGCTCCGTTCTGACCCCTACGGCAGTACAGCTAGCCCAATGGATGGTTACGGTCCCGCTGGTTTCATACACGAAGCGGTTGTGCCTCAGCCGCCTTCTGATTACCAACCATTTGGCTTCCCCTTGATTCACTCCATCTGCCTTGTTACGGCCTATTCCGAGGGCGAAATGGGTATCAGGACTACGCTAGATTCGATTGCTATGACCGATTATCCAAACAGCCATAAGGTTATCCTCGTTATTTGCGACGGTATGATCAAGGGTAAAGGCGAGAGCATGACGACACCCGAATTTGTTCTTGGCATGATGAAGGACCACACTGTGCCCGTCGAGGAAGTCCAGGGGTTCTCGTACGTAGCCGTGGCTAGTGGTTCGAAGCGGCACAACATGGCCAAGGTCTACGCTGGGTTCTACGACTACGGTGCCAACTCTGCCATTCCGGTAGAAAAACAGCAAAGGGTTCCCATGATGCTAGTGGTCAAGTGTGGTACACCTGACGAAGCAACTAAGGCCAAACCCGGCAACCGAGGCAAGCGTGACAGTCAAATTATTTTGATGTCGTTCTTACAGAAGGTTATGTTTGACGAGCGCATGACGGAACTCGAATTCGAGATGTTCAATGGACTTTGGAAAGTAACGGGCATTTCCCCAGATTATTACGAAGCGGTACTCATGGTGGATGCCGATACCAAGGTGTTCCCTGACAGTCTCACTCATATGCTTTGTGCCATGGTTCGCGATCCGGATATCATGGGACTCTGCGGCGAGACCAAGATTGCCAACAAGAGACAAAGTTGGGTATCGGCCATTCAAGTCTTCGAATACTTCATCTCCCATCACTTGTCCAAGTCCTTCGAGTCCGTCTTCGGTGGTGTTACCTGTCTTCCCGGTTGTTTCTGCATGTACCGTATCAAGGCCCCCAAAGGCGCGCAGAATTATTGGGTTCCTATCCTTGCTAATCCAGACGTCGTCGAGCACTATTCGGAAAATGTCGTTGATACCTTGCACCGAAAGAATCTTTTGCTTCTTGGAGAGGATCGGTACTTGACTACTCTCATGCTTCGAACTTTCCCCAAGCGTAAGCAAGTCTTCGTCCCTCAGGCCGTCTGCAAAACCACTGTTCCCGACGAATTCAGCGTTTTATTATCGCAAAGACGAAGATGGATTAACTCCACGATTCACAACTTGATGGAACTGGTTCTCGTTAAAGATCTCTGTGGTACATTCTGCTTCAGTATGCAATTTGTCGTTTTCATTGAGTTGGTGGGCACCTTGGTGCTTCCGGCCGCTATCGCCTTTACCTTCTATGTCGGTAAGTTCATGCATATATATCCCTAATCCCAGAAAGTGCAGGCTTATTCTAACATGATTCCAGTTATTTCCTCTATTATTGGCCCTGTACAAGTCATCCCGCTAATACTTCTTGGTTTGATTCTTGGTCTTCCGGCCGCTCTCATCGTTGTCACAGCTCATTCGTGGTCTTACGTTGTATGGATGTTTATCTACCTCCTATCCCTACCAGTTTGGAACTTCATACTCCCAACCTACGCTTTCTGGAAGTTCGACGACTTTTCATGGGGTGATACTCGAAAGACCGCGGGAGAGAAGACAAAGAAGGCCGGTATCGAATACGAAGGCGAATTCGATAGCAGCAAGATTACTATGAAACGGTGGGCCGAGTTCGAGCGGGAACGACGACTCAGGGACAATTACTGGGGTTCGAGGGAGAATGTGGCCGGCGGTGCTTGGCCTCCTTCGGGCCCTAACGCACCGTACCACCACCCTTATGACGACCAGTACTATTCAGACGCATGAGCAAGGGAAGGGGGCGGCGGAGTTACGTATTGAGTGTTACGAAGTTATTCATTTACTATATATAGGAATGGGTGCTGTTTGTGGACAGACTCGGGTAGCGGTCGTCTTTCTGAAGTTGTAGATCCTATAAAGCAGGATTCAAGAACATGGATTGAGAGATATATGTATAGAGAACCCGAGGAGAGAGCATTAAGGCATGGTTCAGCTTTTTTTGTACATAAAACGTAGCTCGCTAGGTTTCCATGCCGCAAAACTAATATGACAGTATACATATCATACTTTGGTCCCTCAATAACAAGACCGCTCTTTTTTTGTTGTTTCCGTTTCTTCCGGTATATGTACACGTCTAACGATCTAAGACTATATCCTACGCTACGATCCCCTAGGCAAATCGCCGTCGTACAGGGCGATTACGGCAGTAACTAGTTCTGGGGCCGGAAGCTAAGCTCGTATCACGGTTAGGCAGCCAGAGGAGGATCTTCGTTCGATGCTTGGTCTAGAGCTGTGCGACAAGATCTCACGCGCGCGTGTTACGGCGTGGAAATCGTCACGTACCAAGACATATATATTTAGGTACTTAATGTAACGAAGCACAGACAGATTTGAGAGAGGAAGAGGGATAATGAGTCATTTTCGATCGCTGGTGTTCACCTAGAAGTCCGGATAGAACAAGACAAGCCGGAGTCGAAGAGAATATGACCACCTACCTAACTGGCAACTCTACACCGTATGGTTTGCCTTGAATAATCAAGATCTTGTTAGGAAGGAAGTAAATACCCGCGAGGCACGAGCCTTACCGAAAAAAGAACGAACCTCGGTGAAGGGGGCTTGTTTTTGTTTACGATGGAACCGGGTTATTCCATGTTCGAGGACGTGGTCAACCACACAAGGGAGAAACCGAACATGGGGAAGGGAGGGGAGAGAAGGGCGATCCCCAAGCAGCCACAGGACCCAGTATCCGGGAACGTGGGAGATGGATGGACGGGGGGGGAGCTGGGGCCGGGGTTGGTTTGAGTTGGTGGCGAAATCGAATATCGAAGACATCGTCAGCTTACCCTAGCTACCTAAAGGTAGCTAGTATCACGGGGAGAGGCCAGGCTGGCACAGGGTGAGATCAAGAACCGTCTTAGTGTAAGCGCTGCGAAGGGCCGCATTGGGAAGCGTTAGGAAAGGGGGAGGAAGACGATCTTACCTTTTACCTTGGCTCGGGCAGCTCGGGGCAGGGCAGGGCAAGACAGGATAAAAAAGTGAGTGAGATCAGAAACCAAAAAAAAAGCCAATTGCTACACACTGCAGATACCCGTGTTTCCGCCTCAAGGAGTACGACGAAGAACGAGACAAGACAATACACAATACAGAAATGAAATGAAACAGCGGAGACGAGAGGGAAGAGAAGAAAAGAAAAGAAGAAAAAAAGGAAAGAAAAGGAAAGGGAAGAAAGGAGCTCGCTCCGGTCGTGTGCCGTCCAACCGATTTTCGAGCCCGCCGAGAAGGATAATTCTGGCGGGCGTTGCGAGAATCTACCTCCACACATACACACGATACCTAGCGGTAAGTCGAGATGGCGATGGGGCCCCATGCCCGGGCGTATAATAGAACCATGAAATCGTCTATGCTGTACTACCACACGCAATGCCTAAATAGTAGCAGTAGTGGACGAAGGGGGGGGGGGGGGGGACGCCAGTGGCGCGCCGCCTCGATATTTTTTGACCTTTTTCTTTATTTTTATTTTTATTGTTCTTTTCTTTGTTGACGTGAGATTTTGTGTCCTGGTCTCCGCAGATCAACGGCGCCGAGCCCGCTTCCCAAAACTGACGTTTCTTGGGTTTAAGGGACCGCATCAACATTAACGATGGAGTCAAGTATCGTCGAGAAGGGAGGAGGATTCGGGTGCGGGGTGTAACAAGGCTCGAGATTTCCACTCTCCTTTTTCTTTTTCTTTCTTTCTGTTTTTTTTTTTTTCCAGTGCCGCAGCGCCGTATGCTTGGTACCGAATATGTTAGCTTAGTAGTTATTTAGCTTCTTCTTTTTTCCCTTTCGTTCCTCAGGGCGGGCCATCCTGTTTCGGACCTCTGCCGCCTCGGATTAGTTAGAAATGGAAAAAAGTTCGGTTAATAAAGTCTTTGTGCCGGCGGTGAGTGAGTGCAGGTGCTTTCGGGAGGGTACATATATACTGCTTATACCCCAGGCCTTTCCCCCCGCTTCCCTTCTAGAGTGACTCTTTTTTTTTTTCTTTTTTTTCTTTTCTTTGTCTTGCCCCCCCCCCCCCAATAGGTCATGTCATGGGCCATCGGGGGCTACGGGGTTATGAGCGAATGAAGACTCGACGGGAACCGTGCGAAGAGGGGGGATTTTAATCCCGTCAATCAAGCCTCTTCAATCCCCGTGTCTTACACGGCGAGCCACTTAATAATATATAGTATAACTATGTAGTTAGGTAGTTAATACATATATATAGATATATACCTACCTTATATACCTAGGTATATAATATTCGAATACTGACTTATCAACTCTGAAGCCACTACCTCACCGGTGGAGAAAAGGGAAGATTTTTGGAGAACAATAGCTTTTTATTTTGTGACCTGGATAATCAAGCGGTTCGTAAGACGGGCTGCTAGGGGCTTAAAAGTGATATATCATAGTTGAGATTTGAGCATGGCGTTGATATCCATTCCCAAGTCAAAAAGAGGGATGAAGAGATAATACCCCAACGTACAGCTCATTTTGTATGCTGAACAATTACTAATATCAAGAATGGAGGATGGTAATATTCAGGTGAAGGTTTAGGCGTTCTTGTTATTCTCACTTCGAATAATTGATCGATGTTTGCGGCATGTAAGAGGATGGATTGTGGATTTCCGCTTTATATCTTAGGTAGTATACATCTGTATAGAACATGTACCTAGGTACTTGTGTATGTACTCCAACCTTACCTAGACTCTAAGACTCCAAGACTCCTAAACTTTCCCGCCTATGGGAATTGGTGGGTAAGGTAGAAATACATTGGGTACCTATTTATTTTTGTTCGTCATATGGGTGCTGTATTTGCATTAGTCTCCACCAACGTAATGGGCATCGATGCCGTATCTCTCTCTATCAGTAGGCCGGAAATCCTCCCCTCCAATCTATCGTCATCAATCGTGATATTGCAGCAGCAATAATAACCGCAGTAGCAGTAACAAAACTAATCCGCCCCTTATCTTAGTTACTTACCTTGATCGATTGGGTATACAATGCCTCCTTGCATTTTTTTTTTCCAAACTGTTAGGTACCTAACTACTTGTTATGTAGGTAGCAACCAATGGACCCAACGCATTGCAAATATAAACTACAAAAAGTTTCAAGTCGAAAACATGGTCCTCCTATTTCATCTCAACTTTTGTTAATTATCTTTGCTGCTAATTTTTTAATTTTTTTTAGTACTTGTTGTCACTAGTCTGCTTCCACTTATACGATGTAGTATGCGTACCTCTTAGGTATTGTACCTTTATAAATGTACCTACAATAGAAAGTTTACGCTACTGTATACAACCCTCGATAGCCGCAAACTACCCTAGGGGATCGCTGCCTTGTCCCATCTTGGCGCCCTGCTGAAGATCCGCCCATCCCATCCCATCCCATCCCGTTCATCCATCTACACTACACACTGCACGCTACATACTGCACGCTACATACTATTGTGTATTGTACAATACATATTACCACTGCTACATTGGAGGGGCATTAAAACTACCTAAGTCAGCAACATAATACAAAATTACATTACATGTAATTCCTAGGTTGTTACCCTCCTTAATTTTTATTTATTTTATTTTATTTTATTCTTTATTTTTTATTTTATTTTCCTAATGAACCAATAGGAACCAGTCTGCATGACAGAAACATAACAGCAACACAGGTTCATCTTATGTGAACCCCCAAACTTAGAGCGGTTAGGCTCGAATTTCCAACCAAATGACTTAAAGCACCTCCAACAACGATGCGCCCTACTAATTCCCCACCCGTCTCTCCATTCCTTGCACCAGACCGTCCTCAGATCGGCCAAGATGCCTTCTCATCTTCTCAGCCTCAAATTGCTGAAGTTGAAGTTGAAGTTGACCTACCTGAACCCGAAACCGATAGTCCTATGAATGACTACCCGTGGTCCCTTTCCTACGAACCCACGTCTTCTTCAGCGCATGTCGACCTCGACCCCGGCAGCGCCCAAGATTTCGAGGACAGTGATGACGCCGGTAGTAGTAGCCCCGACAATAACCACGAAATGTTGGACGTCGATGTCGAAGAAGGCGGCGCGCCTTTAAACGATATTAACATGGAGGATCCAGACGACCAAGGTCACGTTATGATACCACCTGTCGGATATGCACCTATTAATCACCCCGGGATCTTAATTCAGACCTCGCCACCCATCGATACCGATTTAGTCGCTATCCTACCCTCGCAAACCTTTATACCTCTACCGGAAGCCCAAGACCCCCTCGAAGACGAGATGGATGTTGCGAATACCGGTCTCCATCCCATGGCCCTCAGCAATGCGAACCCCGTGTCGCTCGGGCCTGAGAACCCCCACGTCATGCAATTTCTTGAGCTCTGGGAGTGGCAGAGCAATGCAGACATGCAACTACGGATGAACGGGCCCGTGCCGTCCTCTCGACAAATCGCTCGTCTGGCCCGGGACTGCCCGCGCCGAGTAGATTACAAGCAGTTAAGGGGCAACTTATACGATTTCCAAGGTATCAGTTGGAGGGACCTGGGAGTAACAAGGAACATGGCACGATGTCGTCGTATGGCGACGTTTCATAATTATGTTAATAAGCCAGAGTCAGATTCGTTGCATACTGATTCGCGCGACAGGCTACTACGCCCTGTTGAGAATTACTTTCGATTTAAAAGTATGGATATTAGGCGCGATGTTCGCTTGCTACATTTCCAACTTCGTAATATTTTGGGCGTCGCATCGCGGACGAGGTCATTCTATCCGAGTTTCACCACTATCAAGGAGCATGATCCTACCACGGGACGAGATAAAGTTGCGATGCGCTTCGACAGTCAAACCGGCTCCCACATATCTACATTGGCCGCTACTGAGGACATCTTGATTGCTGGGGGCTTTTACGGAACTTACCGCTACCGTCACCTAAACTCCTCCACGGAGCTCGAGGCACACGAAGGGCTGTTAACCCACCATAACAGCGGTATAACCAACCATGTACAAATACATTGTTCTCGGCGTTCCTCTACTCCGTTAGCGGCCTTTGCTTCCAATGACTTTGGTTTTCGTGTGGTAGATCTATCCAGAAATAAGGTCATTTCGGAAATTATGTACCGCTCTGCCATGAATTGTTCCGCCCTAAGTCCAGATATGAGGCTTCGTGTCATAGTTGGGGACGACCAAAACGTGCTTATTACCGATGCCGAGAGCGGCGAGATTCTCCAAAGCCTTGAAGGCCATAGGGATTTCGGTTTCGCCTGCGACTGGGCGCCGGACGGCTGGACGGTCGCCACCGGAAACCAAGACAGGAGTATCAGAATATGGGACGCCCGCAAGTGGAAGAATAGCAAGGGCGAAAGCATTTCGGTTGCCGTGGTGCGAACCGAGATGGCTGGTGCCCGTAGCTTACGGTTTTCCCCTCTTGGATCTGGCAAGAGGATTCTGGTCGCCGCCGAAGAAGCTGACTTTATCGACTTGATTGATGCTCAGACATTCAACACCAGGCAGACAGTCGACATATTTGGCGAACTCGGCGGGGTTGCTTTTGCCAATGGGGGACAAGACCTGATTGCTTTGTCATGTGATCTTTCCCGAGGAGGCGTCATGCACCTGGAACGGTGCGATGCCGGGGCGGAAGACAACTTCAGTTACGCACATAGGAAGTACAGGGAGCCCGGGAACTGGTGGCCGACCCCGGGGTACGACTGGGTGCAAAGCCCGGAACAGGTCGTGGCAACGCCAGGCTCGCAGCAGACTCTGACGCACAAACGGAGGTGCGCGGCTATGTCGGAAGACTGGACCTTCTGACACGACGACGTATATATTATATATCACTATGCGGACGAGAATGAAGAAAGGATCGATTGGGAAGGCGTTATTGGGATATCGAAGCATTTAAACGGGCAGCAAGCGACGGCATCGGTTCATTGCTCTCTCTTTTTCTTTTTTTCTTCTTTTTCTTCTTTTACCTACTTTTTTTTTTATTCATTCGCCAAGGGGGGATTACATAGTTACCGCTTTGCTTGCTTGCTTGTTAGGTAGAAAGAGCCCGGGGAAACTTCATCAGCGTATATTATCTATATCATGAGGAGAGACAGAGGGAAGAGAGATGTGGAGACAAGGGATAAGAGGAAAGGAGGACGAGGCTTGGCTTCCGGGGAGAACAGAACGGACAGATTCTCTCGGATAGTTGTTGGTTAGGACAGACCTTGAATGAAGAAAGAAAGGGAGGAAGGAAGAAAGCACAAAGTGGAAGTGGACATAGCCGGACTATCAAGTAGACTACTCAGTATATATCTCCCGCGATCGCTTCGCTCGCCGCGGGTTTGCTCTCGCCTTGCTCTATGTTTTCCACCTTTTCTTTTTGCGTAAATGCAAGCCGGTGCTAAGGTTCCTTGAAGTGTGCAGACTTGAGAGACGAAGCGTCTCGTACTGAGAATATATCTACTTCCGTGTACTTTTGTGATATAGCATGTGTTGGAAGATTACTTAGGGGCACACAAGTAATGTACTTGACAGTGGGACTTATTTAACGAAACATGTGTGGTTTTTGGAGAGACGGGTAGATATGCAAAACAAGAGACTGGCCGAAGGGGAATAGTCGTATTTGTGTTGATTGTATCAAATCAAGTCATCTCCCTTTTCTTTCATCCTACCCCCTACTCTTGAGCTCACCTTATTTTCGTATCGAGTGCATATGAAGGGAAGAGCTATCAAGTCGCAAATTGCCTTAGATGCTTCGAAAGTAGGCCTTTCGCTGCGAGCTTGGTTTGAGAAAACGTCGACTTACAAGTACCTGCTAATACGTTAAGTTAGGTAGTCTCCCGCTTAAACATGAAACGACACCGGCCAAACATGAGACCAAATACCCTAAGAGGTACCTAAAGAAACTAGTTTAGCTATGTAGTTAATAAAGACTATTCACTGGTAATGATATCTTCTAAACCAGGAGTAGTCATCACTACTAGGAAAACCCAGAAAAAATAATAGTAATCTCAATGTAGATCTTCGTTGAGGGTATCTATCTTATCTACCTATGCGTTCTGCTCTGCTCTGTCTTACTCTGTCTTACTCTGTTCTGTCCTGTTCTGTCATAATGCGCTTGCGTATAGTTTTTACCCCGGACGCCCCTGGATTGTTGAAAGTCTCAAAGTTGCCCCCTTAAATAAAATACAGCCCACGAACGCTATCTCATTCGTACGTAATCTTTCCTATTCATCGTCTTTGCACCGTATGCCGCATCGTGTAGAAGATACCCATCCTCCCTACCCTATCTTATCAGGCCATGCGCTATTGCGTAGTTGGGTTGGCTTACATCGTCGAAGTTGTAGCCCGTCTAAGCGCTCCCCTTCCAGTACTTCGTCGGCACGAACGGCATCTTCGTAACGACCGCCTTCCTCGGCCGGCCCCTCACGCTGACCTGGAGCTCCGTGCCCGCCTTGTGCAGGCCGTCCCTCACGTACCCCATAGCGACGTTCTTGCCGAGCGTCGGGCTCGGACACCCGCTCGTCACGACGCCGACCTTGGCGCCCTCCGCGTCCTGGATCTCCGCGCCCTCCCGCGCGGGCGCCCCCTCCACCACCAGCCCCACGCGCCGCTTCTCAACGCCCGCGCCACCCTTGCTCTTGGGCGTCAGCTGGCCGAGGATGACGCCGGCGCCGTGGAACGCGCCCTTGGCGACGTCCGTTTCGCCGCGGCGCTCCTTCCCGATGATCCAGCTCAGCGCGCCCTCGACGGGCGTCACGTCCTCGCTCAGGTCGTGCCCGTACAGACACATGCCGGCCTCGAGGCGCAGGCTGTCGCGGGCGCCCAGGCCCGCGAACTGCAGCTTGTCGGGGCCGGCGGAGCCCAGGAGCGCTTCGGTCACGGCGGCGGTGTGCGCCTCGGGGATCGAGATCTCGAACCCGTCCTCGCCCGTGTACCCGCCCCTGCTGACGAGGATGTCGGCGACCTCGCGGCCGTCCGGCAGCCTGAGCGTCACGCTGCGGCACTGTCCGAAGAACAGGCCGTGGAGGTCTGCGGCCCCGGGGTCGGCGAGGACTTGCCCGAGGATCTGCTCGGAGAGAGGGCCCTGCAGCGCGACCAGGCCCTGGCCGTCGAGCACCGTGTGGGTGACGGGGCCACGGCCTTCCTTCTCCCATTGCCCGAGCTGCGCACCCAGGTACGCGAGGTCCTTGTCGCGACAGGCGGCGTTGGTGACGACGTAGAAGGAGTTCTCGCCGAGCTTGGTGACGATGGTGTCGTCGACGATGCCGCCGGTGCCGGGGGCCAGCAGGGCGCTGAGGGTGCTGGAGTTGACGGCGAGGCTCTCGAGGCCCGCGGGCGTGATCCGCTGGAGGAAAGCGGTAGCGCCGGGGCCCTCGAATCTGTGCTGCACCATATGTCCGACGTCGAAGAGCGAGGCGTGGCTGCGGGTGAAGTGGTGGGAGGCAGTGACGCTCAGCGACTTATATTGGACGGGCATGTGGAAGCCGCCGAAGGGCACGATCTTAGCGCCGTGGGCGACATGGAGATCGTACAGGGCTGTCTTCTTGAGAGATTCGGACTCTGGTGTTGTCGGGGCCGAAGCGTAGGCCCGACGGGGTTGAGCGGGGAGGAGGAGAGGACGGGAAGATAATACACGTGGTCGAGGATGTGCTCGCGAAGTGATTATCGTTGCCGAGGCGCTTGTCTCAGAAGCCGAGGAATAAGACGAAACGGCTCGGGAGAGGAGACGGGGTTGCCGCTGAAAGGGCGCTCGGAGCGCTGGTAGGCCCTTTCTGGCTGTGATAAGAATCCCTGAAGACTTCATTTTGGTCAATTGAGGATCAGTGTTCAATGGGCAGGGAATGGAGATGCAGGACAGGCTGACAGGTTGGGCCCCCGGTCTGGCGGTGCAATTTCCGAAATTATGTTGTCGGTGGGGAGGAACTCGCCGTTGAAATATATTATGAGAGTCGGCATATCCTGGCTCAATGCCGATCCCGGCTTTACGTGGGTCCCCTTTATCCACACCGGATTATTATGGATTATTAGGGATTATTATGGATTATTATGGCTTATTATAGTGGCACAAGTAATTACGAATTTATTCACCGCTAGCGCTATGGGCTACAGGTATTATACGAATTGTATAAAACAGTACCAGGTATCAAGCACAGTGTAGGTAAGCCAGGGCCTAGCTACCTACACTTGATACAGGTAGGTTACCTATTTCTTTGCTGTAGACCTCTGGAGTCTACCTGTCTATCCTACCTGTCTATCAAGGTTACCTAAGTAGACTCCAGTTTTGGTTGCCATCAACTATATGAGAATAACACACGTAACTGCAGCTGCATACAATTACCCAAGAACTTATCACTTCTAACCAAAAAAAAAATAACTAGTTAAGTCAAAACTCATGTTGCAACAAAAACAACTGCTACTTCTACTAGTTAATGTAAACTACGAAGCCTTCCAATTTTATTCTATGTCGTACGTGATACCAAGTGTTAAAAAAAAAAAGGAAAACAGGACCATATATATTGAGAACATCCCACCAGGGCTTTACAAGAGCCACCATCGTATCAAGGACATGCTGTTTATAATCATCATTCTTATTAATGGGGGAGAACAATAGACGAGAAATGCCTCATGAACGAGAAAAAAAAACAGACTACGATGCGAGGCTCTGCTGGTCTCTGGTAGCAGCATGGCCCGGCGCATCGAGCTTCTCTTTTACGTCCTGTAATATCAATTCGTACAGATTTCATCCCAGTACGCCACTCCCCTCCTATGCTTCCAAAATCAAATTTGCGTCTTCACTTTGCAGGTCCACCGCAACCGATGAGAGCGAGAGCGTACAGAGACCAGCGTTATTTATGGAAGATATCGATTGCATCCGGGAATGACTTTGCGAGTTACAACCGACCCATTACACTGGGGAGAAAAGGGAAACATGGCGAGTCGTAACGGGAAAAAATGACACAGTGCCCCCCCTTCCCATTTACTGGTGTCCAGCCTTACGGAGCGTGGTGGCCAGCCACTCGAGACCCTCATACAGACCGTCTCCGGACGTAGCGCAGGTCGATTGGATGTACTACACCGCTGATCAGCACATGGTTCACATGTAAGACAAAGATATAATAAATACGTACCCAGGCGCGCTGTCTCAGGCTGTGAAGGCCGAGCTTGTCAGTAATCTCAGCGGCGTTCATGGCGTTCTATATCAACGGTCAGCAAGATTCATCAAAAAGAAAAAAAAGAAAAAAGAAAAGAAAAAAAAGAATACGGTTGGGATGGCAGAGAACATACAGGTAGATCCTGCTTGTTGGCGAAGACTAGTAGAATAGCATCCCGGAGCTCATCCTCGTTCAACATGCGCTGCAACTCCTCCCGAGCCTCGACGATACGGTCTCGGTCGTTGCTGTCGACGACGAAGATGATACCTTGGGTGTTCTGGAAGTAATGTCGCCACAGAGGACGAATCTTGTCCTGTCCACCAACATCCCACACGGTGAATTGGATGTTCTTATATTCGACCGTCTCGACGTTGAAACCTGAAGGCGCGACGCGTGTCAATAATCAAAACAAAGGGCGGCGATGCCGACGGCTTAGCTGGAGGATGACATACCAATGGTAGGGATGGTTGTGACGATTTCACCGAGCTTGAGCTTGTAGAGAATCGTGGTCTTTCCGGCAGCGTCGAGACCGACCATCAGAATTCTCATCTCCTTCTTCCCCCAGAGCTTGTCGAACAACTTAGAGAATGCGAGACCCATGATTGCGACCTCGAAGAAAGATGCGGTAAGTGTCTATTATTGTTGTGGGACTAAGGCGATGTCGCTATATCTGTTACGAGAAGGAGGAGAAGTTAGTTTAAGATGGGAAAAAAGATGATGTGATTATCTGGAGGTAATTGGCAGCCAGTCGGGATTTATGGGGTTTAGTATTCCGTAAGGACAGATCGATTGGGTCTTCCCAGGACTGCGCAATGACCTAGGGGTGTGACTCGGTGTTGTTGGGCGCGACTATCCCGTCTAGCTTCCAGGCTGCCACAAAAGGAGAGAGAAATGAAGAGGTGGGCCAAGTATTACAAGGGCAGGTTGAAGTAGCGTGTATAGATATATGTAGAGAGAAGGTATGTAATATTATGTAGTGGTAGGTAAGTGGTAAATAAAAAGGTAGACAGAGGAAGATTAGGTATGTCAGATACGATACGTGGTGGATATGGGTGTTTAGGTATTGCAGGTGGTAACTGTAAAGGCGACAAAACAGCAAAAAAAAAAAAGAGAATAAACCCCAAAGAATCTCTTTGTCGGGATGATGTGCATGTAACATATAAAAAAAGGCTGAAGAATTAGTAGCAATAAACTTACCTATTTTGCAACAATGAGACCTGCTCGGCGAAGGAGAGATCTCGTGGCGATGGGCTATCAAAAGGGGGGTGATGCGGTGGATTGTGGTTGGAGATCGGTGAAGAGAGGAATTAGTAGATGTGTTTTTGAGAAAGTTAGGTAAAAATGCAATGTGGCTGGAGAAAGACGGAGTCCCATGGAAACGAACGTAATTACTTGCCTGCAGCTGGCAGTCGCTGCTTAAATTCTGCTTAATGTGCTTAATCCAGCCTGATAAGGTAAAGGGCCTGACGGAAAGGTCCTATGGGAACTAGTCCTGTAGGCTTTACTGGGCTTTACGATACCTAATACTATGTAGAAGGTAAAATACCTGCAACTGGGTGAAAAGTACCAAGTAGATACCGTTACTATACTTACTAAACCCCCCTGACTACCACAAGGGTTTCTTGGATTTGTACGTTTTCAAGGCGGCATTCTCCGGGAAGGAGACAGTCACGAGCTTGTAACACGTCGCGACGCAAAAAGTACCTCTCATGTACCTATTCTACCCTTCCTGCTTACATCTGTCATAACAGGTAACCCCAAAGCAAACGGCGCTAAACCACGCCGAGCATCCACTCAGATTCGGATCCTTGCCAATCGCCAAAGTGTCCATCTCAAGTTTCAAGCCTCATTCATAGCTCTGTTAACACATACTGTTAACACATAGCTCTCTATGATTCTTTAACGAAAAATTCAAACCAAGTGTCGCATGATCAACATTTAGGCAAACGCGATTCCAACTGGGGCTCAACTAAACGCATTGAGTCACTCCGCCGCCCAGCGAACATGTTGTTCCCGACTAAGACCCTGCTACTGGCAGCCAGCTTCCTGCAAGCTGCGCTCGCCCACAACATCCAGCTTCCCGCCCACGGCCGCGAGTGTTTCCACGAGGAACTCCATAAGGACGATACTATGACGGTTACATTCCAGACCGGCGACAGGGAGTTCGGGGGCGCGGGAAACCTCGATATTGACTTCTGGGTATGGAGACACACCCACTCACTCACTCACTCACACAAAATTCGTTGAATCGGTGAAATATGAATAAAACAAAATGACTTACATATTTTTGATCCTCGCGCACTCCAGATCACGAATCCGATGGGTCAGCATGAAACCTTCCAGAAGGAAGTCTCGAACGGCTACTTTACGTTTACGGCTCGGCACGACGGCAAGTTCCTCTACTGCTTCGGCAACGAGCACTGGGGCTCCAATAGCAAGGAGGTCTCGTTCAACGTGCATGGTGTCGTATACGTGTCCGAAGCCGACGCCCCTCAGGACCCCTTAGAGAAAGAGAGTAAGTCTCACCTTGTTTGTATATCCTACTCATGAATAAAGACTATACAGTTATAAATTCTATATAAATCAGTTTTACTTACATACCTATCTACTACAGTCAAGCAACTCTCCGAACTAGTCGAGCAGGCCAGGGACGAGCAATCGTACATCGTCGTCCGCGAACGCACCCACCGCAACACCGCCGAGAGCACGAACAGCCGAGTCAAGTGGTGGAACCTGTTCGTGATCGGCGTCGTGGTAGGCGAGTCCCTCTTCCAGGTCTGGTGGTTACGAAGATTCTTCGAAGTCAAGCGGGTGGTATAGAATCGTTTCTTAAGCAGGGGAAGAGCAGAGAGGAAAGAAGAAGTTCGATCACCATCTTGTTTCTGGGTAGTCAGGCGTATATTCGTGGGCTGGCTTCGAGAAGGCAGGTTTTTCAAAAAAGAAAAAAAGGAATGGGCAGACGTTCACGAATTGGAGCATCTTGCGCGTTCGTACGGTTAATGAAGACGAGATATTTGGCATGATACATGTTCTAGCTGAAGTCTATGTGAACAGTGATTGTAACTCAAGTGACCTTGTTACACGCAATTCAAATGTTACACGGACAAGAGTATGTCGAGAGTAAGTTGCATCATAACTATGAACTTTTATATGGAGCAATTGACATTCAGTCTCTCTCTAGTTATGATGCTTGACGAGCTATTTCTCTTACTAGAAGTGAACTAAGAGACAGGTTATACCAGAGCAACGCTACACCCCTAAACACTGCGAGGGAACCCATTGAGTCCAATAATCAACTCGGGCGACTGGGCAATCTCGTCCTTCCTCGCCTTCAACTCATCGACGTCCCACGCAGCAAACACGAACTTATTCTTCAGGAACTCGGCCTCTTTGCTCGCGGCCCAGACGAGGAAATGGGCTGGTAGGTTAACTGTTTATGGTCGTGTTAGCAATCCCATCTCGTCTCTTCTCTTATTCCTCTTTTGACAGGGAGAGAGATTAAAGGGAGGGAAAAAAAAAAAATAAAATAAAAAGAAAGAAGAAGAAAAGGGGAAAGGGGGAAAGGGGGAAGAAGGGAAAAACTTACTATCATCACCCGGCCACTCCATCCCCGACTCCTCCACCATCTTCCTGCCCCCCTCCGTCTCCGTCACCACCCCCGGATGCACGCTCACGACCCTCAACCCCGGGTTCTCCGCCCCGAAGTACTCCATCACCTTCACGGCCGCCAGCTTGCTCGCCGCGTACCCGGACATCGGGAACGCCGCGCTCGCCGGGAACAGCGCCCCCGCCGTGCCCAGGTACAGTAGCACGGCGCCGTCGCCGCCGCCGCCGCCGCCGCCACCGCCGTATTTCGCCGCGGCCCGCGCAACGACCGCCGCGCCCTTAACGTTCGTCTCGAACCCCTCCCACCAGCGCCCCAGGTCGCTCGTCGCCAGGGTCCGCAGCGGCGCCGCCGCCCCCGCCGCGTTCACCACGACGTCCACCCCGCCAAACTCCCTCTTCGCCTCCGCAAACGCCTTGTCCACGCCCCCCTCGTCCGCGACGTCGACTGCGAAGGTCAGCACCTCGGCGCCGGGGTGCGCGGCGCGCAGCTCGGCCGCGGCCCCGGCGAGCACCGGCTCCCGGCGCGCGAGAAGGGCGATGCGGCGCGACCCGGAGGCTAGGAAGGCGAGGGCCGTGGCTTTGCCGATGCCGGCGGAGCCGCCGACTAGGAGGATGGATTTATTGGGGGGCGAGGAGAGGGAGGGGAGGGTGGGGGATATGGAGGGGTAGGGGGTGGTGTGTTGGGTTTTGGTGTATTGGAGGCTCATGGTGATGGTGGTGAGTTTTTCCGAGATATGGTTCGAAAGAGGGAGGAGATGAACAAGTAGTGGGAAGGTGAGAGGTAGATATAGATATACGGCTTCTTGTACTGATGCAACGCCTAGCGAGTATCTACATTACTTCCAGATAGCCGGCTCAGACGAGCTCTTATACACGAGAAACAAGAACCGTTGCGCGAGCATTATGTCGAGGCGATTTGTCAAAGAGTCCCAAATTCCGCTATGGCGCAACATTCGATAGCTAGCTAATTAATCAGCTTCTTCAACCGAACGGGCCAGAAGTAGCAGCTGTTTGACGTAGCAAGAAGCATTGTGGTGGTAGTCGATTGCTGTGAAGCCTATGCGATGGTTTGTCAGATAGGAGATCCTGGCGCGGAACCGTTCCGCTGCTTATGAAATGGCAGCGAGCTCCTGATTACCCAATGGTGGAAGTATATACCAAAACAGCTATCAACTGCAGCATTCAAATTTATGACGAAGAGGATACAATTAACTGATTACGATAGCATGAATAAGGATCTGCTGATCTTGGGTCTTACTGACACTCGTAACAAGTACGTCCCACAGAAACCCTCATGAGAGACATACAGGTTCGATACGGCTATTAGCCGTGATACCCTCTACCAACGCACGTCACAAACAATCACATCTCAGTTAAATAGACCTATCACAGATGATTTATCAAGTCTGCTTATATTTTCCAAAGGAAAAATTATCCGCTGTTTTATCTATCCACTCCACTCCATTCCCTTCCAATAACCCACCCCGGCGCTCAATTTCCAACGGCGGATATATACTTCGTCATAGCCTCCATGCGCTCGCTCGTAAGCTTGAGCGAAACCCGCAGCAATTCCTGCGCCACCTCGTTCTCCTCGTTCTGCAGTTTCTCCCAATTCTCCGTGTCCATAACCCAGGCGACGCAGTCTTTGATCGCAACCACCGTCGCCGTCCGGTTCGTCTCGGAAAAGAACGGCAGCTCGCCACACGTCGTACCTTGGACGATCGGCTCGTACAGGCGGCCTTGCGGCGTGTCGTAGTCGGCCCTCAGCTCGCCCCTTTCAAGGAGGTAAAATCCGTTAGCCGGCTCCCCGCAATGGTATACCACGGTACCGGCTGTATATTCTTTGCGGACGAAATACGGTCTTGCTCGAAACCAGAAGTCCTCGTTCTTATCACTCACGTCGTAAAAGACCTGGAGCATAAGTCGGAGTGGCTCGCTGATGTTCTGCCATCTCGTAGACCGTCTCATTTCCTGCTGGTTTAAGACGTTTTTGGCTGCTTGGTCGAGATGATTTCTCCTCGGGGATTGAGACAACAATTCCAAGGACTGGCTAAACTGGCCCCTATTAGGCACATCAAGGTTGCTAGATGGCGCTGGTCGGGAGATTCTCAGTGCTTCCTGGCGAGCGTAGAAGGTTTTCAGCTGCTCGTTCTCGCAGCTCTCTAGAGCGGAATTCAAATCAGGCATAAACATAACGCTAGGTCCATCATCTCCGAGTCCGACGGCTCGTAGATCTCGGCCAATCTTGCTGTCCGCATCTTTTCCACTTAGGAGAAGATGAACTCCTTTCCCGTCTAGGAGCCGATTGATAGTCTTGAATCCCTCGGCCGCCGAATAATCGATTCCTGTGACATGCCAAAGGTCGAGTATTAAATATTTAATAGGATGTTCTCTGAATGTGTCGTCAGATATGAGATGTCGGATCTTTTCCTCGACGCCAACAATGGTGCCAAAGAAAAGGAATCCGGATAATTTGATCACATATGTCTGGCTACCAACTTCACGTAGATAGCGGTGTTGCGAAGGGTTTCGCCTGACCATGGAGCCGATCTGGTCTCCGGTATATGTCGCTCGAATTGCTGAAACTTGAGATGCGTGAAAAATAGCAGAAACAAAGGCAAGTATTATGCCAACAAAAATACCGACGACGAAATCATAGATTCCCATAGTGAGAACTATTACTACAATCTAAGATAATTTTAGTTAGTTACAGATACACAGGTAGAATAGGGAATATAGTAAAACTTACCGTCAGGTATTCCAATAACTTCAGTTTACGCCTAGGGGATATTAAGGCGTCCAATAGTAACTCAAATCCAAGCACAAATATCAGTGTGCCGACTACCATAACGGGAATGTATCCTATGATCACGGGCCCTACTGTCATGACGCCGAACGTAAGTCCTGCTAGCATGATACCCGCGAGACGGCTATCACCTCCTGATCTCATAAAGAATAGAGTATTGGCGAAGACTAAATAATTCTGGATACTTCCCGCGAGACCAGATAGGAAGTTTGAGTAGCCATGTAATTTGAGTTCGTGGTCTAGATCAAGATGATCTTCTCCGGAAATCTGCGCTAAAGCAGGTACATTAATGGGAACATGAAGCACACTGAAGAAAGTCAATGCGAACATAGCTCCAACGGTTTCGAGAATTGCTCCCCAATGCACTAGGTTGAATTCTGGGATTGCCAATTAGTAACAAGATCATGTTTAGAGATAGTTAGAAACTCACTATAAAGTGTCCAGAAATACCACCAAGGTTGGCCAGCTTCGGGAGCCTCAAAGATCCACCCTGCTTTTCTGAGGTTCTCCGGATTCAGACTGTCTATCGTAAAGACGAAGAAATAAAAGAAGACTGGCACAGATAGAATATAGACTGGCAGGAAATATTTAGATGTGATTTTCTTCTGAAGGCCAAAGAGAAGGATGGCCAGGACAAGAGGAATGAGCCAGAGAGGTAAAGTGTCTGACTGTATTAGTTTTCGGCCCGTGTCGAGATCGTAGCGGAATTCTTCTAGTCGGGCTGAAACCTCAAAGCCCGTAGCGATGAGGAACCAGCCCACACCGCCGATGCATCCGATTAAAATATGGCGAGGGATGAAGCCAACGACATAACCCAATCTAAATCTACCCATGAGGTAGAATACCAGCCCAGTCAACATGGAACTAATAGCGAAGGAGGTTATTGTTGTAGCGATAACTGCATCTGGTTGGTCTTCCCCTACTATCGCTGTGATAGTAGTTGCCATGTTATGAAAGAAAGGGACAACCTCAATCTGTATATATGAGCACACATTCACATACCAGAAAGTTTAAGAGGACTTACCAACTCTGATCCAATACCACCTCTAAATATACTACCGGCCGAGAAGGTGATCTGTGAGATAATTGTGCTGACATAGAATATTGATATTCCAGCCGGTCCGAGGTTCGAGAATATTGGGTTTCCCAATGGAAACAAGATCATTCCTGCGCAATCTATTAGAGTCGAAAAATATAACGGGGTCTAGTTTGCAACGCACCATAAGATAAGGCATCCAGGATATTCAACAGGAGGCCGACAATTACAGCCGGTAAGCAATGTATCGGGTCTACTACAGTCCTTTGCCAAATAACTCTCTTATCCCAAGTCTTTGGGTTCATCATGCCCTTGACCGTACGTATCTTGTTCCGAATACCATTGCCGGTCGACGATGATCCCCAGAGCGCTGTCTTTGGTTTTTGGCTTTCGATGTCGACATCTGTAACGCTATCCTCAGGCTCTGGCGTGTGCGATACCCTCCTAAGGAGGGGGGTCGTTTCTGATAACTCATCATCGTGTTGAGGTTGAAATACATCTATCGACGGTAGGTGTTGACCATTTTCTGACATTGAGTTGCTACCGGCGTCGGGGCCATGTAGAGACTGAGGCGGAGAGCGTTTAAACATGGAGGTGAGCGCCGAGGGCCCTGGGTTCGTGGGGTCTTCTGTTCCAGATGCCGGTGAAGAGGGTTCGGAAACTTCGTCTATGGTATCTGTGCTTGTTGCTTGTAAATCCCCGCTGGATGGGGATTCATCCTGGAAGACTGGCTGGTCGCGGCTGGGGTGGGACGAGGTAGACGATATTCGATTGAGGAATGACGTGCTGCGCCTATCCTTCTTGTCTGAAAGCACGTATGAAGCGAGTTCGGCGGTGTCTTCACGAACACTGCGAGCATAACTTGCACTGTCCACGGGAGCTTGGAAATATGTTAGTAAAAAAGTACGGGGACGTAAGTGTATGATTGTATGATAGACTTACAAAGATGATCTCTAAGAGAACCAGGCACGAACGACCTAGTAGGTTCTCTATAGTTGTGAGAATTAAGTGAAGATGAGAGCTGTCGTAAATCTCCTGGAACCAATCGCGAGCTTTGATTGGGATTGAGTATTTGTCCAGGAACATCTACTGGATCTGGCTGGGAGGTAACAGAAGAGGATCTCCTCCTCCAAGAGGTAAAACCGAACGATGGTGTCGCCATATTCTACGGTAGGGCGTTTACTAGCTCTCTACGTTGAATATATATATATATATACCTATACATTGGTTGCCGGCCTACAGTGCGCGAGGAAGGGTTGGCGACTACAAAGGCGTTAGTCTTTGAGGAGCAACCATTATAAACAATAACAAATTCGAATTATTATGCTTAAAAAAAGCCGAAGAGCGTTATATAATGTGCACAGATGTATATAAATATGAATTGATTAGGTTAATAGAATTAGTTGTACTATGTACTGTGCACAGAACGAAGGGATGGAAAAAAATATGTATGTATTCTTAAAGACGCAAAAGGTTGTTCGATGATAACGAGAGGATCTAATAAATCTAGACCTCACGAGATAAAAAAGCAGCAGGTATCAAGGAACTACGGCATATCCACTAAGCACGCTAACTTTAAATGGTACTTATCAAGGCGTACATATGTCTCTTACGTAGGACACAGAAAAGTTTGGCGTATGGCCTTGACACAATTGACAGGGATATAGAGGGGCATCTCCGGTTCTAGAAAGTTGCTTAAACATTATTGGGTAGTGGGGCTCGAACTGATGCTACATTACTAATACATCTAGGATTCTAAATAATTATTTAATGCCATTGGGTAAGACGGATCTTTTTTATAATATCTTGGTGTCACAGCTTTGTCGTATATACGAGTATATACGAGTATATACTCGTCTACTTGACGACATCACATATATTGTCATCATCTGCCGGACGGGTTACCGTGCGGTTAATGACATTGAGCCTGGGCCTAGTAGACGATCATGTAGCCGCCTCATCCGTCTTGATGCCATAACAGTCCCAGTTCTGTTTAGGATCCTACAATATTCGAATTCCGGGCTGCATAATGCAAATAGCTCTGGCTTATACCTCCCGAGAGCGGATGCGGTTTATATTATGTATGTCCCAATAGCTGACAGGCACCTGGATGGCTAAGATGGCGTTGAACAGGTGGTGGTCAGTAATAGTATGGATCGGGATAATGCAGCTAGCCTTCTTTCTGTCCAGCCCTAGCCAGCCTGAGCCCCAGCCCAGGCTCTACTCAGTTTTCTTCCATAGCCCCTGAATGTCTATCGTCAACGTCTCCGTCTTTTAGCGTGGACATACAGCTTAACTAATTATAACCTTGGCCATAAAATACTAATAGTTAACCAACATGTATGTAAATAGATACATGCCTCTATTATATTTGGGACTAGACTGGCTTCGTGATCCGCCTTGCATCTGCGTTTCTCCTCACTGCGTAGGCCATTCATACTTCCGGCCCTTCTTACAACCATAACAGGACTGTCGGACGTCGATCTCTCATCGTGAGATCTGTTACGTACTTTAAAGCCCTGGTATTCGTCGAGTTGCTTTGTGGTACCTTTTGGACGGAACGGTCCTCGTCAATGCGACACGATCAATAACGCACAGGCCTACCCTTGAGCGCCCGCTGAAAAAAGTTTTGGTTGTCAGGTGTGAAGTTGAGTATTCCCAGGAGCCTCCAATTCTTCTCCACCTTCTATCCTCCCATTCGCTCCCCGCAAACATCAATCCTCCAACTAAACGGCCAGCGCGGCCAACGTTGTATTCCGTATGGTTCAGTAGCCCTTGCGCCCAGCGCTGTGAGCTGGAACGTGCCAATTGAGGGGCTGCATTTGCATATGCAATCCATCGCTATGCTAGGTACTGTGTTCATCGTTGTGCCATTATGAATGAATAATAAATAAATAAATAGTCCGTATCGGGCAATTTGGCACACGCATCGGATAGAGGATACCAAGCCAGAATCATTCCACCATGCTGACGAAGCTCCCGTTACCATCGATGTATGTGCATTAAGTTTCACCGGGCATATCATTTGCATTTCGAAGTAAGCGCATTTTCCATTGAAAGTTGACTTCGGCACAACGGTTCTCAATCAGGGTCAGCGATTGGTTTTAGACGGTCAGCCAAGCGCCCGGTTGTACCGCTCGCATTGAGTCGTCATGTGCGCCTCTTTTTGCGATTTATTCCGTCAGAATTGTAAATCTGGTTTGCCACGACATAATTGGGAAAAGGCCATTTCTGCATATATGTTGTTAGCCGTTCCAACATGTAAACAAGCTTCCGGGGAATCAACATCATGCCGCCGGATGTGAGCTCTAGGCCTTTGGTTTAACCATATGTGGGAGTGGCTTGGATATAATTCCATAATTCCACAAACAGAACAATACGAAATTTGTTCTGCCTCGGCTCGTCTGAGGGGCGAGAGTATGTGCAATTCTTCCCCAGGATATATATTAAAAAAAAAAAAAAAAAAAAAAAGCAAACGTCGGTCTGCAACCATTTAACTGAGCTTCTGGAGGTAACCTTGGGCGATTAGACGCTCTACATCACCCTGCCTAACATAGAACTGACTGTTTTTAGTAAGTGTGATCGCGCTGCAATGATATGTTAGCATGCCTTCTTCCTATTTCATTTTTTGAATGCACGACATCTTACCCATATTCGGTTTGTATTTCGCCGGCATCCTTCAAAACTCGTACATCAATGAATAGGTCGCGAGGCGGCTCGAGACTTCCAGTAAGGTCGATATCTGTCCATTGGCCTTTATAGGCAGCCAGGAGGTCACTATATTGGCGCACGTAGTCTTCCTCCTGGGGACTTAGACTACTAGTGCCGCTATTGCCAGTTGACATGCCTGGTGGTCCGTTAAATCCGCCTTGGCCGTCTCTAACTTGTTGCCCGGCAAGATCGACGACATCGTAGCCCTTCCAAACAAGCTCTTCGAGTCTGTCTGTTCTTGTGCGGTGATAAGCCAGTAGGCAGCGCTTGTTCCTTCGCATGGATAGATGGTTTATAAATAAAGTACATGCCGTAGCCGGGTCATCCCCTGGATTGAGTGATCCCTGAAAGGGTTCTAGCAAGTCGGCCACATCTTTATCCAGGTCACGGACTTCTCGAGTGACTGCGCGAACTAGTTCAGTCTGATACGGTGGTAAATGTGCCAGATTTTGAGTTCTTTTCGCATGTTGAACCTGATATGATATTACTTTGTTACAGGTATGTCTTATTTTAGCCAAGGCATGATATGAGCTAACTTACGAGTTTGTTTCCAAGATCGCCGTACATTTTGCTGATAAATCGTATACTGATATAGAAACTAGAGTAAGATGAGAATCTGTGTAAGTAAAAGTGAGATGAGATGAGTAAGTACCTATCTAACTTATTACTTAAAAAAGGTCGAAAGGCGCGTATGAAATGTAGGAACGCGTCTCTTCGTCTTAGGTAATTTCTACACTAGTGGGCGGGGTCGGGTCAGTGGAAAGGGCTGAAGGGTTAGAGCAGTTGTTTCTATGGTGGGGTTTCTTAGGTAGGTACTTAAGCGTCGGTTTACATAGTAGTATGGCGTACCATGGCGCATTATACGTTAGGTACTTGAAGAACTTCAACACCGAGGGGTTAGTGGGGCTAACCAGCTCCCGACCCCGCCATGAACTTGAAATTTTATTTTCGCTCTCCTTTTATCAACGCCCGTAACGGCGCCATTCCAATTGTTACTTGTCACGAGTGACAAAAACAGATCAGAGGAGTCTGCCTAGTCCTGGTCGTTTACAGCGGTCTCTGATAACGATATTATTAGCCCTACCATCCCAGCAAGCTAATCTAAAATCATATCTTCGTCAAGCTATCGTGTGCCCCTCCACCTACTCGTGAATCTATCTACTTCTCTTATCCATAAATATCTCACTTAGTGCGAGGCAATTTCAATTGGAAGCCATACAAATCAGTCGCCATGTCGGAAACCCAGAGAATCGCTATCCTTTCTGTCTATGACAAGACTGGGCTGTTGGACCTAGCTAAGGGCCTCGTACAACAGAATGTGCGAATTTTGGCATCCGGAGGTACGGCCAAGATGATTCGCGAGTCTGGATTTCCGGTCGAGTAAGATGACTTGTAACTTGACCTTGCATTTATGAAGGATATTTCGAAGCTGACTTCGACAAAGGGACATCTCCGCCATCACAAAAGCCCCCGAGATGCTTTCTGGCCGAGTTAAGACCCTGCACCCGGCTGTCCACGCCGGTATACTTGCACGCAACTTGGCCACCGACGAGAAAGACCTCGCTGAGCAGAGCATCGACAAGGTTGACTATGTCATCTGCAACCTGTATCCTTTCAAAGACACGGTATCTAAGCCCAACGTCACTGTTCCCGAAGCTGTGGAGGAAATCGATATAGGAGGTGTTACCCTTATCCGAGCAGCTGCCAAGAACCACTCGCGTGTCACCATCCTCAGCGACCCGAATGACTACCCCGAATTCCTCAAGGAGCTTGGGAGCGGGGAGATCAAGGAGGACAGCCGCAAGAGATATGCTCTTAAGGCTTTCGAGCACACAGCCGACTACGATGCTCACATCTCTGGCTTCTTCCGTGCGCGATACGCCGGCGAAGGTCAAGAGTACCAACAATACATGCCTCTCCGATATGGCGCTAACCCTCACCAAAAGCCCGCTGCTGCATACACAAAATCTACCAAGCTACCTTTCAAGGTCCTTGGTGGATCCCCTGGCTATATCAATCTCCTCGATGCCTTGAACAGCTGGCCACTAGTAAAGGAGCTAAAGAAAGCTCTCGGAAAGCCCGCAGCTGCCAGCTTCAAGCACGTTTCTCCCGCAGGTGCTGCCATTGGTGTTCCTCTGAGCGCCGAGGAGCGCAAGGTCTACTTCGTTGACGACATCCAAGGCATTGACACTTCAGGCCTTGCCCAAGCTTATGCTCGTGCCCGAGGCGCTGACCGGATGAGCAGTTTCGGAGACATCATTGCTCTGAGCGACGTGGTCGATGTCCCTACTGCTAGCATCATTTCCAAGGAGGTCTCTGACGGTGTCATTGCACCTGGATACGAGGAGGCCGCTTTGGAGATGCTCAAGAAGAAGAAGGGTGGCAAGTACCTCGTCCTGCAAATAGACCCCGAGTACCAGCCGGACCCTACTGAGGTTAGAACTGTCTATGGTGTGACCCTCACCCAACACCGCAACGACATCGAGCTCTCTCCGGCATCCTTCTCCCGGACCATCACGCCCAAGGACTTTGCCCTGCCCGAAGCTGCTGCTCGGGATTTGACCGTCGCTACGATCGCCCTGAAGTACACGCAAAGCAACTCCGTGTGCTACGCCAAGAACGGACAAGTCATTGGCCTCGGAGCTGGCCAGCAGTCCCGTATCCACTGCACTCGTCTAGCGGGCGACAAGGCCGACAACTGGTGGCTTCGCTTCCACCCTCGCGTCCTCGGCATCAAGTGGAAGAAGGGCACCAAGCGACCCGACAAGAGCAACGCCATCGACCTGCTAGTGAGCGGTGAGCTGCCCAAGGGCGGCCCCGAGCGCGAAGCGTTCGAGTCCATCTTCGAAGAGGTACCCGCCGCCTTCACCGAGGAGGAGCGCAACGACTGGCTCAGCAAGCTAGGCGAAGTCGCCATCTCTAGCGACGCTTTCGTAAGTACTTCACTTTGCTTCCGTACCAACAAATAACCCCCGAAATTATCATGAGTATATTTCTTTTTATTAACATGGCCTGCGCAGTTCCCCTTCGTCGACAACATCTACCGCGCCCACCGCTCGGGCGTGAAGTACATCGCGGCGCCCGGCGGCAGTCAGAACGACTTCGCCGTCTACGAGACGGCCGAGAAGCTGGGCATCGTCTTCGTCGAGCAGAACATTCGTCTCTTCCACCACTAAGAAAGTAGGTAAGGTAAGGTAAGGTATGGTATGGTATGGTGCGTGTGGTATAGGTATAGGTATAGGTATTAACTACCTACCCAATATATGGAAAAGGCAAGGAAGGAACTGGGATAGACAAAATTAAGAAAAAAAGGGAGAGGAGGAGGAAGAACAAGAAGAAAATTCCAAATTTCATGGAACATACGAAGATATGTAGATACCCAAACGTGATAAGGGGGATGTGGGTAGGGTACCTAAGGTAGGATGCATCGATCAGGTACTGATCTGGGGAATATCAAATGTCTCCTAGGAGGTAGGCATATACAAGAACTCCTGAACGGATTCCTTCAGTAGCAGAATTATCTTTTAACAAGAATATTCAAAGCAAGTTAACACAGAAGTTGATACACACGAGAGACAAAAGTGAAAGATATGAATTTGGCTATGATTTTTCTTCCTAGAATAGTAATGGTAGGATAGACCTGGCCAATTCCCCCCCTTTTTGACAAGAAAGAGCACACTGTAATCTTAAAGTCCTTAAGTCCAAGTAGTTACTTCATCAGGGGCAAGTCTCTTTTTCTGGTTCAGCATTTCAATGCATTTAACTCTAGCCACGTAATTCTCTATGGAACTTTTTTTTTGGTTTGTCTCGATAGAGATATTATAAGCCCGATATCATGTTCATCCATCCAACCTCATCACAATCATCGGCCATGCTTTTTCGTTGGCTCTCAAGTCGTCGTATCATGCATTGAGTGGCTGGTGTAAATGGTGCTGTCTACCAAAGGAGAAGGTAACTTGTTTACAGCTTCTGCATGGCAGCCTGTTTTTTTGGTTGATTAGCATTGGCGTATTGAAAAGAGAGGTTACACGATAGTGCGTTGTGGAAACTTACAACATCGGTGGACTGGACGTAGTCCTCGAATCCTTGGATCTCCTCCTCGAGGTCACTAAGAGAGACCTTCTCGTCCTCGACGACAAGGGAGATCTGTAGCTTCTTGATACCGAAACCGACGGGCACCAGCTTGGAGAGACCCCAGACTAGACCATCCTTCTCAATTCCACGGACGGCGGCCTCGAGAGCAGCCATGTCGGTCTCATCATCTATAGGAATTTTGTTAGCTTAAAGAGTCGGGTAGGTGGATAGCGGATTGCGCAATCATACCCCAAGGCTTGACGTCCAGGGTAACGAGGGACTTGGCGATGGTCTTGGGCTTGGCGGCCTTCTTCTCTCGGTAAGCAGCCAGACGCTCCTCACGGACACGGACGGCCTCGGCATCTTCCTCCTCATCACTGCCGAATAGATCGACGTCGTCATCCTCCTCAGTAGCGGGGGCCTTGGCGGGGTTCAAGGTGACGGCAGCCTCATCGGGGCCGTAGACGGTGTAAGGCTTAGACGCGTCACCGGGCAGAGTGGGGAACTCATCCTCGAAGGAGGCGATGTGCTTGTACCATCGGGCGGCGTTGGGGTATTTGGCGGCTTCGGGAGCAGAGGTGATGGCCTTGAATACGGCAACATCGGCCTGAGAAGGAGCGTAACTTTTCCACGAGTCAGCTTTGAATGGCCTTCGCAGACATATCGTAAAAGCCAAGCGCCAAGAGTAAGGATATAAATATAAATATAGATAGTGGATTATAGAATCAGAGATGCACAGAGTGCTATTGTATATGTCCTCATTTGACAGGTCTTGAGTCTGCTCAGAAACACGGACCAATGTTTCTCATCATGATAGGTAATTGGGCTCGCAATGGGCTGGTAAGGCACATTGATGGAGAGGAGCGCTATCGAGGCGTCGCATTCGCCAATGGTGTTTGGCTTGAAGGAAATTATTGCGTAAAACTTACCCAGTGATGTAAGATCGGGTGGTCAACCAGCTGTTAAGGACTATATCACCGTTAGTCGTGGAAAAAAAAAAAAAATTAATGAGGGGTGCCTAGACGAGGGGATCCTGATAGAACAGGAGTATCAAAGGAACCCCGCCGCAGGACTGCAAATCAGACCGAAAAAAAAAAATTAGGAAAAAAACATACCAGCCAGACCGGCGTCGCTAAGAAGATCGGTGAAGCCCATTTTTACGACTTGAAAGAATGAGAATGGAGAATCTGTATAATGAAACTCGGGGGTATCTTGGGAAGAGAAGAAACAAAAAGCCTGTGAAGATGTGAAGAAATAAGAAGACGCAAGGTGGGGTTGAAGTATGGTGGGATGTATTTTTGAAATTTTTTGAACGAGGGTTGGCCAAATGGGCCAAATCACCCCGGGAGCGATTAGGTACGGTTACTTACCAGCCACATTTTACTCCCCCACCTAAAAGTGCCCAACTGGTACATGTACAATACATCTCAATCTAGATCAAGCAAGAGCCAATGTGCATACAGGTTGGACCCACATGAAAAAGAGCCACAAACTTCAATGTACATAGTACTATTATATGTACCTACCTTTGCCACCAAAGTTGATAATGGCGTTAGCTAGGCAGACTGACATAATAGACCACTAGTGTATCTTATCGCGATCTATAGTTTATCGATAAATGCAATAATTGGAGCATGGGAGCTTCGACCCGGTGGTTCGACAGTTCGAGAAAGGTCCAGAGGCGGCGACAACCGGCTTTGGTCTGAAGCTCTCATGATATATCAAGAGTCACCCGGGGTTCGATGGATTATTTCTCTTCTTTCCTAAAACAACTTTCTTTTTTTTATTTCAAGAGAAATCTTTCGTGACTTTCTTAATTTCTTCTAATCTATAGATACCTTAGGTACCTATATACCAATTATAATATTTACAACACTGACAACACTGACAACACTAACAACACTGACAACACTAACAACACTGACAACACTTCCATCTTCTCATCATGTTGGCGAGAAGTCAACTTCTCAGATCTTCGAGACGAGTTGCGGATGCCTCGTCAAAGGGGCTTGCTCGACTTAGTGTAGCCCCTTCACAATTATCGAGAGCCGCGCTCATAACCACAGCAAAAGGATTATCCAATGTTACTTTACCAGCTCCCATACATCGAACATATGCAAGTGGCCGGCCTCATCCCCCGGGCGGTACGCACCGAATGGACATGAGTGGCGAGCCCGAGAAGCCGGCTTTGGAACAATATGGAATAGACCTTACAGCGAAGGCAAGAGATGGAAAGTTAGACCCTGTTATCGGCAGAGACGCCGAAATACAACGTACCATTCAGGTTCTGTCGCGACGAACGAAAAATAACCCGGTCCTGATCGGAAATGCGGGAACAGGAAAAACAGCTATCCTGGAAGGCCTGGCGCTGCGGATAGTACGGGGCGACGTCCCAGAGAGCATAAAGAATAAAAGAGTTATATCGCTGGATCTGGGATCACTCATCGCCGGTGCCAAGTTTCGGGGTGACTTCGAAGAGCGTTTGAAGAAGGTCCTAACTGAGGTCCAGCAAGCGCAAGGTGAAGTTATCCTGTTTATCGATGAGTTGCACACTCTCCTTGGTCTCGGCAAGGCCGAGGGCTCCATTGACGCCTCAAATCTGCTTAAGCCAGCTCTATCCAGAGGAGAATTACAATGCTGCGGTGCCACTACCTTAGCTGAGTACCGACTAATCGAGAAAGACGTTGCACTTGCTAGACGTTTCCAGCCTATCTTGGTGAACGAGCCTACCGTGGAGGACACCATCAGTATCTTGCGAGGTATCAAGGACAAATATGAGGTCCACCACGGTGTCAGAATTACGGACGGTGCTCTCGTCGCGGCCGCAACATACTCAAACCGATACATTACCGATCGCTTCTTACCTGACAAGGCCATCGATCTGATGGACGAAGCGGCAAGTTCGCTACGTTTGCAGCAAGAGAGCAAACCCGAAGATATCATGCGACTTGACCAGAAGATCATGACCATTCAGATCGAGCTTGAGAGTCTACGGAAAGAAAAGGATGTGGCAAGTCGTGAACGGCGCGAGAAGCTAGAGGAGGACCTGAAGAAGCTGCAGGAGGAAGAGAAGACATTGAGCGAGAGGTGGGAGAAGGAGCGAGGCGAGCTTGAAGCTATCAAGAAAGTTCAAGAGGAACTGGACAAGGCGCGCATCGAGCTCGACCAAGCGCAAAGGTCGGGCAACTTCGCTCGGGCCTCCGAATTGCGTTTCGGCATCATCCCCAACTTGGAGCAGAAGCTCCCCAAGGACGGCGAGGCACGGTCCGAAGCGCAAGGCCCCGATACCTTAATTCATGACTCGGTGACGGCCGACGATATCGCCAATGTCGTCTCGAGGATAACCGGAATCCCCGTGTCTAAGCTGACCTCGGGACACATCGAGAAGCTGATTCACATGGAAGATACCCTCCGCGAATCCGTTCGCGGCCAAGACGAAGCCCTCAAGGCCGTTGCGGACGCCGTGCGCATGCAGCGCGCCGGCCTAAGCGGCGACAACCGGCCGCTCGCGTCGTTCTTCTTCCTCGGCCCCACGGGCGTCGGCAAGACGGAGCTGTGCAAGAAGCTCGCCGGCTTCCTGTTCTCGACGGAGTCGGCCGTGGTCCGGTTCGACATGAGCGAGTTCCAGGAGAAGCACACGATCTCGCGGCTCATCGGCGCGCCGTCGGGCTACGTCGGGTACGACGACGCCGGGCAGCTGACCGAAGCCGTGCGCCGGAAGCCGTACGCGGTGCTGCTGTTCGACGAGTTCGAGAAGGCGCACCGCGACATCTCGGCCCTGCTGCTCCAGGTGCTCGACGAGGGCTACCTGACGGACGCGCAGGGGCACAAGGTGGACTTCCGCAACACCATCATCGTGCTGACGTCGAACCTGGGCGCCGAGATCCTCGTCGGCGCCGACGCCCACCACCCCTACTCCGAGACGGCCGACGGCGAGATCAGCCCCGACGTCCGCAAGGCCGTGCTCGACGTCGTGGCCGCCAGCTACCCGCCCGAGTTCCTCAACCGCATCGACTCCTTCATCGTCTTCAAGCGCCTGACGATCGACGCGCTGCGCGACATCGTGGATATCCGCCTGCGCGAGCTGCGCGCGCGCCTCGACGACCGCCGCATCAGCCTCGAGGTCCCTGACGACGTCCGCGGGTGGCTCGCCGAGCGCGGGTACGATCCGAAGTTCGGCGCGAGGCCGCTTAACCGCCTGATCACCACCGAGATCAGCAACGGGCTCGCTGACAAGATCATCCGCGGCGAGCTTAAGAGGGGCGACAAGGCGGCTGTTCGTATTAAGGAGGACGGGTCCGGGTTGGAGGTGTATGCTGTGCAGACGGGCGAGTCGGAGCAGAAGAAGGAGTAGACGAGGAAAGACCCCCGACCTCATGGTGATTGGTGATTGATGGTGGCGGTGGATTTGTGAAAAATTACTTGACCTGATATTATGGCGTTTGTGGGAAAAGGGGAATGAATGCATGGGGTGAGACTCTTTGGACGCGGAATGTTCATGTGAAATGGTTACTTGTATTGTATTATATTATGTTATGTTATACGTATATGGGCAAGACGTACGTACACACGCACGTACGCCGCAGGTCTCGCACCTAGATTGTATATATAAAAACGCTGTATATAGGTAGATGTCGCTATCCGTCTAATAGCTATGTTGATATTCCACTCGGATCAGGTCCTGTCTCTTTGGTTCTGTCGACTACTTGAGTGATATCGTGATTACCCTGGCTGTTTGCAATGTGCCTAACGAAGCAAAACTTATACAGGTACTGAAGGAGCAATGTCAATCTCGAATATAATATAGGCAATGTATTGATTACTCTAATCTTGAGTTTCCCCTGCGGTAAGAATCTTACGTCTTGCGATGATGATGATGATAATAGTAATATACATACAATTTTTTTTTTCCTTCTTCGAAACGTCGTGGACGTATTTTCCCTATAGCCCAGGGGAATAGAAATAATATCCCTTCCTTTCCTTTTCTTTCCCTATACCGAACGGTATGCCTTACCCTATCCTTAGGTATATATATGCCCCAATCCAATTGCTGTTCCTCCTCTCCCTATGCAAAGTGACGAAATACATACATGTTGTGACGATGATGTTTTTGTCTTCTGGTGATATCCTGAACTCCAACCCTAAAAACAAAACAAATAAAAATGCGCCGCGCCGCTACATACATATTACTATACAAAGGGAAGAAATTACTTATTGCTCTCTGTGAGAGAATCTGATAGTATGCTTGCTTGCTTATTCTTACACCGCAGTGCCGGGCCTCTTCTCGTCGCGCGCAAGCTCCGTAGCATCGAAGTTAGAGCTAGGCCGATGGCGCATCAGCGCGTTGCGCAGACTAATCGAGCCAAACATCTGTTCGTGGAAACCGATCACTCCCGCGCTTCCAAAGGAGCCGCGTGCTTGCTGTTGAGACTCTAGGGACGGCGACACGTCCAGATCCTCCGATGGGTCTGGGCTCGAATCCCTATGTCTCGACTGAAGGTTGTTGTCTTCGCCTTCTGAATTGCCACCTTCTGGAGTGGCTGTCGGCGGGGACGAAAACGTGAAGTCTGGTTTCGACTGTGCGAAGGTTTCTATCTCGATATTCTTCTTCTGGCCTCCGTCCACGACGATGATGGATGGAGAGATTGTTTCTTTTGGATTCTCATTTTCGACACTAGTTTTGCTTGTATCTAACTGGTCTCCGCTCTGGTCTTGAATAGTTTCGCTCAGGCGAAGCGGTGACGAGCTCGCTGGTTTTGTAGTGAGCTGTGGAGATGGCGCGCGGGCTAGTTGGGTTTTAGGTAGATCTTGTTGGACTTCCACGTTCGTGCTTCCTAAGTCTTTAACATCTTCGTCGTCACTATCGATAATGGCGTTCTTAGAATATTCCATCTCGACGCTAAGGCGATGTGTCTTCGGGGTTATCACTGCAACATTCAAAGGTTAGCAAATATTTGGAGGCTTGTCGTTAGGAAGACTTACAGAGGCTACTGCCAGGGGAAGAATCACCCCCAAACACTAGGCTAGGCGTCGAAGCAATCGAGTGTTCGTAGACTGGGCTCGACTCTGCTCCATTCTCTTGGCCTGTGATCACAGCCGCCTCTTTTCCTTCGGGTTTCAGGAAGCTTTGGTCAGAAGTCAGTGTCGATGATTTGTGCAGTAAGTTGTTAGTTTCTTCCTGACCAAAGACATCATTTTCTGATTTTCTTTCTCCTGAACCTTCGGGCTCTCCGAAACTATGCGCCCATGGTACTAATGGAAAGGCTCGAGCACCTGCCTGCGAATAGTATACAACCATTGATGATCGTCGCATGGGGATAGGAAGTCGGCGGTGAGGAGATGGTGGTGCAGAATGTACTTGCGGACGCATCTCGGGAGTAGGAGTAGAGCACCTCGGGGGTTCGCTCTCTATTACACTCTTGGAGCTGGGCGCGATGACGCTAGTGTCTGCATCCGCAGTGTGAAATGAAGATCCATGGTGCTGCTCCATAGTGAATTGGGATATAGACTTAGCAGTATCGGGTCTACTTATAAATGTTCTAGCGTCTGCATCCCGGGTATCCCCAGTAAGGGGTCTTGGTTCCAAAATAGAAAGCTCCTTTCCAGTATCATCGTTCTCCTCTTCCGCGTCTTCAACAGTTATAGTATCTTTGAAAACCATATCAATGGCCCGCTCAACGCGCTGTCGCAATCGTTTCAAGACGTAATCCTTCGGTTTCCCGGTCGGTTTGGCCTTCTTCTTCTTCTCTACCTCGAGAGGTTCTCTGGCCACAAAAGTTTTGTCCAGAATAAAATGGCCTCGTTTGTGCGCAGTCATTCGAACAGAGATGGCGTTGCCTCGAAGTATTTCTGCAACGCTGGCTTGAATTCGGTCCAGGACCGCCTCAATATCTCTTCGGGTGTGGAATTCCGAGGAAGGTAAGGTGAAAACGAGTGGTTCATCTAGCGACCAACTATGGCCACGAAGCTCCTTGATCCTGAATTCGAGATCATTCATCCGGTTGATAACTTCGTCAGCGTCGTCGCGAGTTTTAGCAAGAGCAGTTTCTACCTTCTTGGCAAAGGCGATACATTTTTCGGTGTCGGAGTGAAAGGAGAGATTACTGCTGCAGCGTATCGTGCGCTCTAGGTGAGGGAACTGGGGACCGAGGTTATTAGCGATTGACAGTTGTAACTCCAAACCATCATTATCATGATGACGACAGTCTTTACACCCATCTAGGCTAATACATTTCCCATGCTTCGTTTCGAATTCCTGTCTCTCTGATCTCAAAACACCATCTAATGCGTAGGAGGCTTCGAAGAACAAGTTTTCCGCCCCTATCGAATTCAGGGGGGCTGCTTGGTCACTGTTGACTTTGACTTTCGTGTGCCATTCGTGCGGTTTGCGACGCTGGCATCGACTCGTGAAAGAGAAAATGATCGAATAACCGGGTAGCGACTCGAAGCACTGCGATTTCTGGAGGAAGTGGGAGCGCGGTACACATGATATGGACTCAACACGTCCTGCACGATGTGGGAACTTCACATGTTCGTCCAACGGAACTTCTCTTACGAAACCCTCTTTCATTACGAAATCCTGGTCGTGGTGCTTTAAGAACAGTCCTATTATGTAATGAGTCGACGTAATGATATCTCTTGCAGCTTCGTTCGATAGAGCTTGTTTCTGGTACGATTTGAAGGTCCTGGAAGACCATATCTCAGACCAACCTCGGATGATATCGATCTGAATTTCGTATCTCAATGGCTTATCCGGACCATTCGCGGCGGCATACTCCATAGCGGTCGAGTCCTTGCGGGTAATTAACTCGTAGCAACAGTGATCAACCCGTCGTAATAGACCTTGGCATAATGCCTCAGTCGCCACGAACTCGGGTGTGGTCTCATAGCTACGACTATACGAGTAGTTTAATGGCTCGTCAAACGTGATTGTGACCTGTACGGCAAGGCTTGCTACAGGAAGAGAACTTTGCGATGAGGATAGTGTTCTTGGCTCGACAGTGTCGGTTTTTAGAATGTTGGGTTCGGGATCATCAATTTCGGGATCATCAACCTCGGGGTCCTCGACGTCAGGGATATTGATCTCGGGGACAGTAACCTCAGGGCCGGGGTCGGGGTCGGGGTCAGAGACGGGGATGGGAACGGAAACTTCAGGGGTCTCGATGGTCTGGACGCTCTGGACATTCTGAATGGTCTGGAAGGGTTGGGGGACAAGCGCGGGAGAGGACTCCACCTCTAAAACCTCTCGACTCCCTTTCCTTTCATGGCGGTGAACCCTAAGCTTCTTTACATCATTAACGAAGCTTTTAAACTTTCCGGGGAAAGCTCCCGATTTAGCTCTCCGTTTCGACGAGACAGAATCCATTGTGAAAAAAACCAAAACCAAAATTCTCCTAGGTGAGAAGACGGACTGATAAACAATAGTACATATCTATTGAGAGTAAGCTAGGAAAAGAAGAAACAGATGTGATACACATGGCTTGTATAGATATGAAATACCTATGAGATATAGACGTCACTCCTGCCCAAGTAAATCGGTACCCGCGGCTATCCAAGTCTCAGGTAGGACTTATAACATGCCACATATTGCGAGGCGTACCCGCCGGCTTTGGCATGCATAGCCGTGCGGATGGTATGATAGGTATGACAGGTTTGATAGGTTTGATAAGGGGGCCATCCTTTCTGTGGAACTTCAGCAATAAATTGCGGCATTCTAAGGTCTTACTACCGACTCGCTCTGACGCTGGGACCGGCCAGAATCGGGAGCGATAAGTCTTAGGTAGAAGGTTGTACAGTTGTAGAATAGTAAAACCAATCAAACCAATCAGCAAATCACGCGAAGACAACACAACATGCCAGTAAGGCGGCGGTCCCCGTAGTTAAGGGAGCTGATAGCGTCGGGTATCCATACGACAGTGGGCTGGAACCAGGGGCGGAGCAGAGTAATATAGTGGTGTGATTCCCATTCGTCCGATCCTGAGGGACTTGATGGATTTGATGTCTCGGTGCTCTATGATTCGCAGGTAGTATTACCGGGCCTTTCTTGCGTGCATTAGTACCCAGCATACAAACGTTGACAGGTGTACCTTTACCCTCTTTACCCTCTTGACCCAACATTTAACGACATTTAATGACGCAAAGGGACGGAGGTTCTGGTTAGACGGACGAATTGCGAAGAAGTTGAAAAGTTGAAGGACCCGTAGTTTTCTAACCTATGGTGCTAAGAGACGTGCTAAGAGACGTGCTAAGAGACGTGCTAAGAGACGCGCTAAGACATGTCAAATGTACGGGGAAGGTACAATACAATACAGTGGAGTAGTGGAGTAGTGGAGTACCCTTTTAGGCTACCCGCTGAGGTCGGCAGGCACCGGGGGACCCAACTACCAGGATCGCGGGATAGGGCTGCCTCTTTTAATTGTAACCTTAAGAAGAACTGGTTCGCATTAATTTAACATCATACGTAACGATCAGCTGTTCCGGAAAAAAAAAAAAAATACTATTGACAGCTCTAAGATATATTTTGTTTTGGTAAATTAAATATTAGTCCCAATGTACTTGAAGTACGATGGGTATCTACATAAGATAAAGTACAAGATGCAATGGAAAGGAGTAAATTCCAATAAGACGTCCCAGGTCAGTAATCTTTCCTTCAGGTACTCATTCCAGGACCTTCTCTGCATCCGAAAATGGTAGGAAAAGTGGTATGAAAGCTAGAGGTTTCCAGAAGTCTGACAAGGCAGCACTATCTGCTTTCAGAAGTTAACTCTTCTTCTCTAAGCAAGGTCAATATAGGGGTTGGTTGCCAATTGTCTCACGTGGCATAACACATCTTAGTAACAAGCATACATACACCTTCATGATTGCTAGGATAATATACTTTGAATTACACTTTGAATTATACGTGCTTTGTATCTCTTTTCTTCATGTCCCTTTTATGCATAACTGAAAAATTCCATCTTCGTTTGAAATGATCACCAACCAACTATACAGTAGCGGAGAACGTGTCTCTCCGCAAGGGTACCTACAGGCGGGTTCTGTTTGAAGATGAGATCAAGGAAAACGTGCAGACAAACGAGATGAAAGAGGCTTGCAAACCGCAAAGCAAAGATGCTCTCGCTTCCTAGGTAGCCAGGCAGCTTTTATCAGCTTTTCAGTTATAAGCTCTCTTGCCAGCGGCTCTTTTGGTCGGTCGCTAGCAGCCATCGATAAGGAATGCGCCTATAACAACAGCAAATGGGACAGCTAATATCCAGCAATACCAACGAAGAGACACGCCGCAGTCCGAGCGCCGCCTCGTCAGAGTCGCCAACTATGGGTCCGAAGAGAAACACAAGAACCACTGAGAGTTCGGCAGCTAGGACCACAGGGAATCAGGTGCACGATCTCATAGTCTGGGTTGAGATGTTCGGATCGGGGGACTTCGAATGTTGGCAGCAGATGATGCGTTTTCTGGGCTTCGGGGAGGAATTTACGAGCAAGACTCAATGCCGAAAGGTTAGGTACCTACGGAATAATCTTATCAGCATGACGCCTTGAGAAACTATTGCTAACCGCCTCTCGTCCCTCTAGGCCCTCAAATACACCTGGGTGAACATAATAGACTTCCTCGTTTCCATCGAGACAAATGTTGAGCCGCATTTCTTCGCCAACCAACGCCAGCTCGGCAGATATACCGTCTCAACCAGAAAGTTCTTCCCTAAGAGATTAATACCAAAGGGTAGTCCGCTCCGAGTATTATTCGCCAACATTAACACTTGAGATAGTCGAGATTGCGATTAAGTTGGTAACAGAAGCAATTGGAGGAACTTTTCTCGACAAAACAAATCAGATCTGAGGGCATGACACAGTACAGTACAGTACAGTGCAGTGCAGTATGTAGACAATGCGTGAAGTGAATATGGACTGCCCGTAATTTTATTCGCCAAGAGAACTTGCAATTCCCTAATCTAGCTTCGAATCTCCCATAACCTAATTTTCCCAACATCGTTGCCAACCGCCAGCATGTCACTCTTTCTACCAAACGCCACATCCGAAATCCTACCAAGGGGTGTCTGTTCCGTCGGCCAGTTCCTGTAGACCGTGCAGCTGGGCAGATGCGCCAGCCGCAGGGCGTCCTTCTTGTGCTTGCTGCCAAATGCCAGCAGTTGGCCGTCAGGGCTGAACGTGAGAACCGTGACGGGCGTCGTTAGCTGCATGAACCTTCGGGTCGGTTCGGGTCTTTCTTTGACTTCCAGTTCCTCGTCCGAAGAAGGCAATACCAAGGCCTGCCGATCGTAGATGTTCATCACGCCACTGTTGGATCCTATTGCTATCCACCGGTCCCCGCCGAGAGTTATGGGACCGTCTCGGCCCCCCATCGCCATTACCGTTCCTCCGTTGGAACCTTCGTCGTTCCAGATGGCGAGGAAACGCCTCGTCGCCATACTCCACTCTCCAACCTGACCACCCCTGCCCAAGATAGTAAGCCCGTGACCGTTACTCCACCAAGAGAAATCGGCAATGCCGCCTCTGCTGTCAAGCCTAGCAGCAGCAATCCATTGCATAGTATTGGCGTTTAGAATATTGATGATACCACCACCTTTCCGGGTTGAAGCGATCAATGCCAAGTATTGCCCACAAGGGCTGAGCTTGAAACGCTCCCACGTTCTTTGTTCCAACCGATGACCCTGTACTTTGTTGGTTTTTTGTATAGTGCCAGTAGGTAAGTCCCATGAGTGGATATATCGTCGCCGTCCAGCGAAGAAAATTTTATCTCCAACAGGGTACAAGAACTCAGCTCTTCTAACGGGTACCTGTTTGACCTGTACTGATGTCAAGAGAGGATTGGGGGTTGGGTGAGCAGTCGGCGCGATGTGGTGTAGGAACAAAACAGAAGATGTGCTAGACGACAATAAAACGGGGTATTTTGGGTGGAAAGCAAGAGATGTAACTTCGTCCTTGTGTGTATCGGGTATATCTCGAGATCGTTGAATGTCAATAACTTCTGGGCGAAGCCTCTTGGTCCTCTGACTCGTTTTATCATTCAATGCGCTGGCATCTCGGAGGAACTTATCCAAGGGCAGCGCAGAGGCCTCATCATCCCCTTCATTCGCCTCGTCGTCAGATATGCTCGAGTCGCTTGCTGCCGCCGATGACCGCCGCCGACGCTTTGTTGGGCGTTCTTCGGCCTCTCGCGCCCATGCGGGAAGAGGATTTAACCGAAGGTACTGCTGTCTCAACCTTCTCGTATATTCGGTACCGTTGATAACGTCCTCGGCTTCGCTAATCCGTAGCTTTCGCAATTGGGAAACGTCGGCCAGTGATACAGTGAGCCTTTCATCGTCGCTATCTTCCCAAGCAGGACGGACCTTCCCGGGTGTTTCCTGGGGTTTATTGGCTAATGCGACCACAGCAGCCTTGTCGCCGCTGGGGACAGCACCTCCTACGTCAAAGGTGAAGAGGTCCGCATCATCTATATCTTCTAACCCTGTCTCAAGGTCATTCCCTTCTTTATCACCGATTCCGCCAACCCGATCGTCTACACCATCAACTCTCGACTCATCCAAAAACAAATTTTGGCGAAAATTGGCAGTATCTCCGAGAACAAATCGTTCGAGCTCCTCTTCGTCCGAGTCCTTATCAATGGCTTGCGATTTTCGGGTTTGGTATTCAGTTTCTTCGTCGCTATCGAAGTTGGATTGCTCTTGGTCGGATGACGATGCATACTGCTCGTCTTCCATCTTATCTATTGAGTGGCTTCGAGACATTATGATTCGGCGACTCAATTCACTTATCGAAGGTGTATGCGATAGAATTGTAACAAAATCCAAACTTTTTTTTTTTTTTTTTTTCTTAAGCTCACGGTAGCCTTGCAGATGGCCCCACCGTCTAGTGCTACACTACCTACAGGGTACATGCTACCCTGTAAAATCGGTATGTACCTAGGTACCTATCTGGCCCCCTTTTCATCGATACTTCATATAGGTATTTCATTAGGTACTCTTCCCCCTTTCCATGCTTCACCACATCAAACAGCTCTAATACAAAAAAACCCAGTTGATTTGCCTCAGGTTATCATAGTCAAGAAGCAGCAGCAATCAGCTCCCCCCTTATTACCCCCAAATTCTCACTTACAGACTGGGGGCTGCGAAGTGTTAAGATAGCCCCTTTTTGAGCCACGTTGATGAGATTCTCAACCTTGCCGCCCAGTGCTAAGCCCGCAACCAACACTCCGAGGAAGGTGTCGCCGACCCCATTCACAGACACGATGTCATCCACCTGTTCAGCGGCCGGGAACATTCTCATGTAAACGCCTCCGATTTCCGGGTGGTCGTTTAGATTCCTCGAGAGAATAAACCGTTCATGTGCCGGGTGTATTAGGCGGGGGTCATTCTTTCCCAGAACCATTGTCAGCAAGGCGCCAAAACTCCCTAGTTTTGTTACGATGGTAGGGATGTACGGGAGAAGTTGGATGATTTGCTGTGGAATACCAGCATCCGTCATGTCAGCGGATGTGATTTTAACAAAGCGATCTCGAGCTCCTCTCATGCTGAAAGCGTCGATCGTCTCCCACCAGCGTGGGTCGTCGAGATATTCGTGGCGCTGCGCAGCTGCATGCATAGCTGCTAATTCATATTGGTTGGGGGTGATTAAATCAATGCTTGGGTTCGGGAAAATACCCAAATTCTCAAGATTCTTTTCTCCTGAGAACAGCCTTGCAGATTTCTCCTGCGAGACAGGTTCGAATATCACACGAGCCTGGTTCTGCTTGCCAGCTTGTATCCAAGATCGAATGTCATGCACCGCCCAATTACCGTCAACTACAAGCCACTTAGGTTTGGTTTCTTTTACCGTGGTATTCCAAGATTCCGAAAATGACTGGGCTGTGAAAATGCCCATATCCGCCATGCCGAGAACCAAGTTCTTGTTAGCATCATTGACAGCTACATACTGAGCAGTTCGACTAGCTGGGTAATGCTCGCGGCTGAGTTGCTTGATGCAGGACGTATCCATACCGCTTGCTTTTAGAGACGATAAAACGGTTGATCCGGCCCTATTATTATCAGTCGCTAGTTGCGCGGCCTTGGCTTTTTCACTTACAAATCATCACCAATCAAGCTACAAAGTCTAACATTAGAACCTTGTAAAACCCTGTGAGCTGCAAGGGCTACATTATGACCGACACCGCCGATAGATTGACCGATGCGGGCCGGATTTGACGTGTGTAAGTGAGGAGCAGGATGCTCCAACGAGTCTTCTCCAACATAGTCACAGCTTAAGTCTACTGCCACGGAGCCGGCAACTAATATTTCGGCTTGAGAGTTCACCTTTGATTGTTAGTGTAGCTCAAGGACGACGTAGCGAATTTTTATCCAGATGAGAAGACAAGACGCGACAGCAGGTAAGCATAGGGTAAACATTACGACGATGCAACAAGAGTAGTAAATACAATATAGGCATTCTTACCTCAACTTGTGTTTGGGTTCTGTTACTGTAATCGCTCTCCTTTGTAAAGGAAGTAAAGTCGCTTTGATTCTTTATCCTATTCGAACCCATCTGTCAGACCCAGACGCCAGGACTACCAAGAACTCGACCCTCACGATTTATTAGGCGAAGCCGTTCCATCCGCGCTCAGCTGCGAAAACTCGGTAGCAATCTTGGTAGCTCGCTCTACATTTTTCTGCACCAATATTTTATTCGCTAAAACGCTTCGTTCGCCAGTGAGTTCCCTGATCCTTTTCAGGATGAAGGGGGTGTTTTCATTGCCGAGAGCACCTTGCTTAGTCGATTCGCTGACTGCCTGTTCAATAACCGCGTTCATCTCATCTCGAGGGATAGAAAATTCTTCAGGTATCGGATTAGCAAAAAGTAACCCCGACTCGATTCCTAGTTTCTCTTGTGCTAAGATCATGGCTGCTGCCTGTTTCTCATCGTGTACAACGGATGGGCTTTTGATACCACTATCCCTTGCCCAGAACGCCGGGAAGTCTACAGCGCCGTTTCGACCATCTGAGAATGTCGAAACAAGCACCCCCTGAGTTTCGAGGTACTCCAGAGTCCTGGGAATATCTAGAAATCCTTTGCAGCCACTGCTAATGACCGCCACCCTCGTTCTGCCGAGTTCGGTAAGATCAGCAGAGATATCAAATGATACATGCCCCCCACGGTGCACGCCACCAAGGCCGCCGGTTCCAAAAACTCGAATGCCGGCGAGTCTTGCTAGAATCATAGTACCAGCAATAGTCGTTCCTCCATTAATCTTATTACCTGCAATGCCCTATACACGAGGATATTCAGAACTAAGCGCAAAGGTTGTAGGTAAAAGATCTACGAGGCAATATACGTACCATGCCAACCAAGTAAGCAATATCCCGTCGTGATACCTTCTTTGGCGACCCCTCAACGATACGAGCTATCTCGTGGGGTAGGAGGCCAACCGTAGGTACGCCTTCAAGGATACCAACCACAGCAGGTACACCCCCATTACGTCGAACAATGCCCTCCAGGTCTAAGTCATTACCCAGAGCTCCGTGGGTATATATAGTCGATTCAAGGGCCACCACGGGCTTATTCGTAGCCAATGCATCAGTCACCTCCTCAGACACTCTGAGGAGGTCCTTCAGAGCTGATATTTGCCCGAGCTTCTTCGAGCTTGAAAACGGTCTCCGATGTGTACGAGACAATGAAGCCCATTGGTTGGTATAGTTGCAATGGCCCCTGGCTAATAGCCACGGCCGGCGTAGTAAGCTCATTGTGATATTGTTATGAGATTCGACTCTTAGTGACGATGCTGAAATTTTCAGACAGCTCCAGAAAGAAATGGTATTTACACTTATACTCGATTCATCGTGTTATGTGTATAGAGTATCATCAATCTCATACCGAACCGGACGTCTGCTGAAAATAATGCGCGCCCTTCAACGTCAAGGTGCATGTGGTGGGTAAGCCAAGTTCGAGAAAGCAAAGCTCCACTATGCGATACACTGTAGTCTACACTTAGGTACCTTACCTTAGGTAGGTTAGGTACCTAATATACTATGTATATGCAATTATCCACTACACGGACCAATGCTCTTCCACGGTCCTACACTATCTGGTCTGTGCGTAGCCATAATTCCATCTGAAACTGCAAGGGGTCCCATCACAAGCTTCATCGCCATTTTAAAACTTCCACCTTCAGCCCCAGCGTATTCGGCAACGCGGGTAACATTGCCGTCAACATGAAAATAGAGATAAAAAGAAAAGGAGTACTTGGGGTCCAGTACATCGGAAAGGATCTGATCTAGGAATCAAATTAGGTAGGTTAAGCGAATAGCTAAGATCCATATGTTAAATGATCGACCTGATCTAGGTGTCTTCAATCATTTAACTATGTTGATATCTCAGAAACATTTAGAGCATTTAGCTGCATCAAAAGCTCCTACAGCTTCCGGCTTCCGGCTTCCGAGGACAGGGGACTACAATCCAGATCTCTGACATGTATACCTAGATCTATATATGAGCCATAAGATGCTCATTCCCCCTTTTCCCTGTTCCTTCGGTAATTCATCCATCCAATAAGTCACCACATATGACGAAAAAGCTATGATAGTTTATGACCCCACCTTATATTATAATCTACCTGCTACATAGTATATACTTTGAATTACTTTCTTGCTCTACACTATATTAATGCGACTTCTAGAGATACAACTAGCTTCAATGAAGAAACCACTATATCCCGTCTCCCTTTTCGCGGTACTCGCCTCTCAAGTCCGAGCCGCTGACTTTACCATTGCTGGCGGACAGATATTTACGCCTGGGTTTGCCGTCCTCGATGCCCCTCAACCAGGAACTCCACTAGGCGGAGGTACATCTGCCTATATACTCCCTATCAGACACTACCAAAGTTCAAAATCTAATATACTGCGCGTAACTAGATACGATCGAGGTAGCTCTTGATGTAACCGCCAATGGCAAATTACAGCTTCCTCCTTATAGTGATGATAGCCCTAGTCGGATCAACAATATCACCATCTTCCTATACAGCTATGACACAGGAAGGAACTTTACGATAACCAACGGCACGGCGTCGATAAACGACATAAGCCTAGGCGACATCATGGAGTCCGAGCCGGGAAGCACCGTAAAGCATGTCAAGTGGCATTGGCCCGATTGCCTCATCGGTGACGGAAAGCCAGAAACTGCAGACAGCGACCGCGGGGCTTATAACGTAAGTGTCTACCTACATCAAGTCTCCCAAGCTCTGTCTATGTCAAGAGTTTATAAAAGCAGAGGACTTAACGCCATTCTCTAGATATCCATCCGCCAAAACTTCCGTCTCAACGGAGAGGATCACTACACGATCTTCGACGTGCCAATCTCGGTCTCCAACAAAATCGAATTCACCGGCGACAATCCGCCGTGTGACCTAGTTAATAACCCTCTGCTGACTCCAGAGGAGATTGATGCCGAGTCCGCTAATAGCGTCGGTATTCTATTCGCGCCGGGGGATTCGACTGTGGTTCAACAACCTGACTCTGCTGATACCAATCCAGAGAACGGTATTGGGAGTGGTGCTAATACGCTGGGATGGAAGTTTTCGCCAAAATGGGTTTCTTTATTCTTCGTGGCTTACTTGTATATCCTGTAGGCCAACGTATACCCAAGGCTAAGTTCATAATGCCATGAGGTTCTTCGACCAATACCCGACTCCACTGACTCTTTGAATATCCTAACACCGTTAGATGTCCGGCGGGAGTAATGTGACCGGTTGAGTTGAGTCAGGTTGAAGGTGATGTGGGAAGAGTCATAATGTGTAGTATTAGCAGATTAATTCTTAGTACTGGGGGATATGCAGTCTTATCACGCTAGGCGCAGGCCTTGGAGATAGAAACAAAGAAATAACAGCACCAATAGGAGTTGCCTTTTTGTACATTTCTGGAAGATCAAAAGCTCCGAGACAGAGTTCCGGTCCTCAGAGGTTTCGCTTATGTCAGGATATACCTAGCCAGATGAGGGAAAAACACATGAGACTATAGAACAAAGGAAGTCTTTAGCATGTTGAACAACCCCGTTGTTTCCATGTTATTGGGCCACAGCTCGACCACTTAGGCGCATACCTCTTTAATCTTGTATGTAGTTGAAGATATCACGTGTGAGTGAAGACACGGCACTCCCTAGCCAGCCTCTCCTACCTCGTATAAGGTAAGCATTCCATAGCTGAAAAGCCTTCGACTTGAGGTTTATATAGTTCCCGAAAGAGTAATCTATAGTGCCATTCTCCAAACAAAGGTAATACAGCGACTAGTCTTACCACTAAAGGTTATAGTTATGCCAAATCGTGTTTTAATTAACAGCCAGTTGGGCATTAACCCTTAAACATAGTAGCTGGTCTATCTCCATGATCTAAGAAACAACGTGCCATATACTCTCAATATTGCTCCATAAATGCTAGCAATGTAAGGGAACCAAAGTCATATTGAAGAAACAAGTTCTTTATACAACTTTTTCTCGTAGAAAAAGTTATCGAATCATAACCTTGTTCTAAATAGTTTACGATCAGCTAGATGGAGACTCTATTGGGCAGATACAATCTACATACAATCATCTCTTTCTAGTAATATTCTTTGAATCTAAACGAACTATAAAGAGGTACCTACCTCTCAGTGATTCTGCCTGATAGACTTTCTGCTTTTCCCCATATCATCACCCATCACAACTTAATCATCTTATCATTCCCTCAACTATCGTCCAAAAAAATCTAAACAAACAGCAATACCTAGTTTTCAACATAATTACCTCTTCGCACCAGCATTAGATACCTTCTTTTCTTTCTTACTATCGTAAGTAGAACCTGGTTATCATCATGGCTCGCCATACCGCCGGAAAGCCCAAGGCATGGGTTGAAACCGAGAAATGTTACTCATATAAGCCGGAAAGCCTGCAAAAGAAGCGCGACGAAAAAACCGAATTGATGCTTCTAAAACAGGAACGTAAAGACAAGCAGATCCAACTGCAAGCTTACTATACCGGTGAGTCTGATGATGATTTCGTCGATGATACTGAAAGTGAGCAGGAATGTGAGGAGCAGGAGGAAACCTATCCCAGTGAGTACAATCTTCCACCACTTAAACGCAAAAACCCCCATACAAAGGATAAGAACCGACAGAGCGGCAGCGACCGGAATGTAGTTCCAAAATTGATTCTCATGAAACCCGGTTCGAACCGCAAGGAGTCGGATCTCAGTAAACCGGTGGAATGTCGCGATCCATCCCTTACAGGGTAAGTACTTACCGAATACCGTTACGGACTACATCTTTCTGTCACGGTCGCGGTACTATCCGTGTAAGATCTTTACAGGTAGGGGCAGCAATGTTGACGTCTCGGGTTGACATCACTCTACCTTTTCGTACCTAGTGTACTTAATGTACCGAGTGGTTTGATATCCATGTCCCCGTACCTTTACGACATACTAGCTCTGCTTATAATACTTTAGCTAACTCTAGCTCCGTTAATATGTTATAATTGTCGTACCGTAGTATGATTTTGGATAGGTAATATCACACCCTCGTAATAAATATAGATATTTTTATTATTATTGTTATTAAAACTTTATTTATTTTTTTTTAAAATATAAATATTATAATAAAATATATATATAAGATTTTTTATTATTATAAATAAATGAATTAACGTTATTTTTATATATTTAATTAAATTATTATAATAATAATATTTTAAAATTTTAAATAAATATATTAAAAATAATATTTAAAATATATAATAATTATTAATTAAAAGTTAATATTAAAAATGATATTTAACGTTAAATATATATTTAATGTTAAAAATAATATTTAACGTTAAATATATATTTAATAATTAATATTTTTATTTTTTAAAATTTTAAAAAAATAATATTTTTTTTATTATAAGGTTAAAGTTTAGTTTAAAAGTAATAATATTAATATAATAATTTAAAAAAATTATAAATTTTAAAAATAATTTAAATTAATTATTAATAATTTTATTTATTTAATTAATTAAATATAAGGTTTTTTATATAATTAAATCGTTAATATACACATTTTAAAAACCTATAAATACATTAAATATATTACACTTTTTACATTTATAAATACATTAAATACATTATTTATAAATATTACATATTTTACATATAATTATAAAAATTATTTTAACATTATTTTATACGTTTTATATATAACTTTTTTTTAAATTATAAAATTAATTTATAATATTATTTCCTTTTTTTAAAATTATTATCTTAATAATTCTTACGTAAATGATTTTCTCCTTTTTTTTTATATAATATATTAATTATATTAAATTAAATAAAAAAATCATTTAAATTTTTTAATTTTAAATAAAATTTTAATTTAAAATAAATTATTTTTATTAATTAAATTAATATTATTAATATTATTTATAATATTATATTTTATTTTTATTATAATAAATATTATTTTAATTATATGAAAATTTTTAATATATTTTTAAAATATTTAAATTATATTTAAATTTATACTTTTTATAATTATTTAAAAACCCTTTTAAATATTTTTAAAAAATTAAATAAAAAAAAATAATTAAAATCTTAAAAATATTAAATAAAAAACATTTTTTTAAAATTTTAAAAAAATTTAATATAATTATAATTTTTTATAAATAAATCCTTTTTTTAAATATTTTAATTTTATTAATAATATAAATTTATTTATTTAAAAAATTTAAAAATATTATAATATAAGTTAAAAAATCTTAATAAATTAAAAATTTAAAAAAAATTAAAATAAAAGGAATAAAAGTAATTAATTATTAAGTAAATTTAAATATTTAAAAAATAATTATAAATTATTTTTAATTTTTAATTTAATTAAAATGTTTTAAATAATTTAAATTTTTTTAATGGAATTATTTTAACTTTTTAAAGGAGTTTATTAAATAAAATTTAAATTTTTAAATATTTTCTTTAAATAAATAATTTTTTTATTTAATAAAATATTATATTTTATTTTTAATTTTTTTAAAATTTAATATTTTTTTAACTTTATATTCCTTAAGTTTTTTTAATTTAATAGTTTAATTAATTAATATATATTTTAATATTAATTTTAATAAAAAAATATAAAAAATTAAATATATTTATATTATTTTAAATAATATTAATTAATAATTTATTAATAAAATAATTTTATTTATTTTAAAAAATTTTAATTTTTTAAAATTTAACTTATTATTAAATTTTTTTATTTTTATTTATAACATTTTTTATATTAATTTTAATTATTTATAAAATAAATATATTTTATTTTTTTTTTATTAAAATTAATTTTTTAATTTTAAATTTAAATATAAAAAAAGGGAGGAGAAAAATTCACGTTATGTAATTAAAACGTAACGTAAATTCATTAATAATTATTAAAAAACGATTAATTATATTAAGATAAAAGTTATAATGCCTTTATATTATATGTGCGATAGTAATGTAACTTAATATTAATAATTTTAATAATATTATAATAGATGCGAGTGTGGTTTATACGAATAATGGTAATATATAAAATAAAGTTATTAAAAATTAAAATAAAAATAGTAAAAAAAGAAAATAAAATAATAATGATAAATATAAGGATATAATTAAAGTTTTTTTTAAGAAATTAATAAATATGATATATAAAAGTTAAAAGGAAAAAATTAATGAAATGAAAAAGTAAATTATTAATATTTTTAACGTTAAACTTATGCGATATATATGGAATGTGTTTATATTTAACATAAGAAAATAATATGTTAAATTGGTTGAATTAATTAATATTAAAAAAAAAATGAATATGGTTAAAAAGGAAATATATAAAATAAAAAAAGAAGTAATAAACATTATTAATGTACCTTAAGGTTTATTCACAGTAAATCTAGCTTATAATTGGGCTAATATAATAACAAATAATATAAGGTTATAAAATAATATAATTGCTGTTTTTAAACATTATATAAAAGAGGTTATTATTAAAGGTTTTTTAAGTGTTTTAAAAATAATTAATAAAAATTTAATTAAATTTATATAAATTATAAATGTAATATTTAAGTAATTTAAAATTATAATAATGTATTACTTATATAATAAAGATATAACCATAATATTTAAGGAAAGAATTACGGTTTATAAAATTAATAATTAAAATTAAATTAAATAAACATTTAAAAAATAAATAATAAGAGTAAAAAAATTATTTACTTTTATTATAAAAGGTTTAAAAGCGGATAAATTACGTAACGTATATGTAAATTTAATAAACTTAATTAATAAATTAAAAAAGGAAAATTTTTTTTATATTAAAATTTTTAAACTAATATATAAAAAAATAAAAAAGGTTACTTATATTATAATAATGTTTTATGTAAGCTTTTTAAAGGTTACGTAAGTGTTATATAATAATAAGATATTTTAAAAAGTAAAGCTTTTTTTATGTGAACTTTTTATAAAGGAAATTTAAATAAAATAATATTTCAAATATTATAAGTTTAAATATATAGTAAAATATTATTAAAAAAAAACTTATTATGTTAAATATATAAATCTAACTTATAAGAAAAGAAAAAATAAATGTATTAACATAGTTTAATGTAAGAATTATAGTAAATTATATATTATATAAAACTGTAAATATAAATATATAATAAAAATAAAAGAAAGGATAAAGGAAATATACATTTATCGTTTAAAGTAATTTAAAAAATAAAACGGGTTAAGTTATTATTTTAATATTAATTAGTTAATTTATAATAATTTTTAAATTATTTATTAATAAAGGAAAATTGGAAATATAAATAATTTTAACTTAAATCATAATAATACTAATATTATAATTAATATATTAAAGAAAAAACACTTTTAAAAAAATATAAGTATAATAAATATATTAAAAATTAATATAATTTTTTTAGTTATATTTCCATTTTTAATAATTTTAATAATATTTTATTATAATTCTATATTATTTAACCAGGAAAAAAAATAAAATTAGTAATAAATATATTTTAATAATATTTAATAATAAAAGTAAAAATAGTATAATGGAATGTAATATAAAGGATAAAAATCTTAATATAAATATTAAAGGTTTGGGACGATTATAATATTATAATAATATAAGAGTTATAGTTTATTAAAGGAAAACTTTATAATTTTATTAATAATGGTTATACGTTTATATAAAGAAAAATTGGAAAAGCAGCGATTTATATACGTAAAATGATAAATATAAGGAATTAGAAAAAAAAGGTAAGATATAATTAAGTAATGTGTTATTTTAATATTATTATTAAAGAGGTTATAGTATAAAATATATATATAAAATTTATAAAAAGTATATATTATAATTTCCTATAAGAAATAAAAAATAAAAAAAAAGGTGAAAGTTATATAATAATAAAGAATTTTAATATATATTATTTATTATAGGATAAAAAAAATAGAATAATTAAGGATTTTAAAAATTTGTTAAAGTTAATTTTTTATTAATAATTTGGGTTAATTATGGAATAAGGTAAAGTTATTAAAAAAATATAAAGATAAAAAGATTTAATATTTAATTTAATTTAGGTAAATATAAAGTTATTATATAAAAAATTAAAGGAATTAAATTGGGTTAAATTAGATTATATAGTATTAGAAATAAATATTTTTATTAGTTTATTATTGGAACGGTTATAGTTTAAATGTAAAGTGTGGGTGTGAAAAAATATAAATATAATATTATTAAAAGTGGAGATAAAGAAATTTATGATTTTTAAATTTTTTATGGGGTTAGGGGAGTTAAATTTATATATTAAGTATTTAATAAATAAGTTATAAAGGATAATTAGTGTAATAATATTGGAGTGAAAGGGTTTTTTCTTTTATGTTATATTGTAGTGGAATAGGAAAGTTAAAAAGGTTAAAAAGGATGTAATAAATGCGAGATGGAAATGGTAAGTATTAAGGATAGAATTATATTAGCACAGATTAAAAATGGTATTAAGAATATATAAAAAGGTAATTTATATAGTAAAAAAGAATTATTAGTGTTGGATTTTAATTAAAATATTTATGGATAATAAATTATTTTAGATATTAAAGTAATAAGCTTATTTTAAAAATTGGTAAATAAAAATAAAGGATTTAGGTTTTTTTACTTTTAGAAATAATAGTATATAATAATTATAAGTAAAAACTTATAAAGAAAAGGTAGAAATATTTAAGGATAGGTTTTTCCTTAACTTAATATTAAATTTTATAAATATTAACTTTTTTATTAAATATATTAAAAAATTTTAAATAAATAATAAAATAGGTTAATGTATTATAAAAGAAATATTATATAAAATGAAAAAGTGAAAAACTTTTAAAGAAAATGGATTTTTTATAAGGTACTTTTATAAATATAAAAAATTGTTATTTAAAATTATTATATTAATAGTTTAATATAGTTTTAAGTACAAATATTATTTAAAAAAATTATATTATGTAATTATTAATGTTTTACTTAAATTAAGTAAAATAATAAAAAAAAAAATTTTATTAAATGTATATAAATTAATTACCTTATTAAATATTATTAAAAAAGTGGTGGAATAAATTATAGTTTAATAAATTATATTTATAATGAAATGTTATAAATTATTACTTAATGGGTAAATAAGTAATAAAAAGAATAAATTAATGGAATTAATTATTTATATAATTATTAAAGTAATATATTTAATTTAGAAAAAGGACGTTAAAATAACTTTATTATAATTAAATATAATAAAAGTTTTTAATTATATGGTTATAAAACGTTTATTTTATATATTTAAATAAAAAGGGTTTTTAATATAAGTACGGAAATGGATAATGAGTTTTATAAATAATAAAAAGGTATAATTAACATTTAATAATAAAGTTAATTAAAAAATTTAATTAAATATAAGGGTTTTTTAAGGGTTTTCACTTTTTCCAATTTTATTCATATTATATATATTTATATTATATAAGGAATTTAAAGAAAAAAGCATATTTATAATAAAATTTATAAATAATATTAACTTAATAATAATAAGGTTTAACATTAAAAAAAACATTATTAAATTAAAATAGGTTTATTCTAAATATAAAGTATAAGTAATCCGGTATAAAATAATATTTACCCTTTAAAAAAATAAACTAATATATTTCATTAAAGTATATTACCTTAATTATATAAAGGTTAAATTAGGGATTACCATTATAAAACCCACGAAAAGAACATAATTTTTAAACATATAATTTAATAAGAAATTACATTAAAAAAGGCATTTAAAGGTAATTAAGGTAAAAATAAAAAAACAATAATATATCCTTTTTAAATTAATAATATTAACCTAAAGATATAATGTATTAAAAGCGAAGAAACTTTATACTAAAATAATACGTAATATAATAACGTATAAAATAATAATTTAATATATACCTAATAAAAAAAATAAAATTAAAGGTATAACTTGGAAATTTAAAATAATTTAATTAACTTACCTTTAAGAAATCACTAAAACGTATAAAGTAACACCAGTAAAATATATTAAAAATGAAGTAAATTACCCCTTATTAAACCTTTATTTTAATAAATAATTAATTAAATTTAAAAAAAAAAGTAAAAGTAAATACAGTTTAATAATAATTATAAACTATAAAATCATTATATAATTAAAAGTGCTTAAAAAATAAAAAAAAAACCTTATAAAAAAAAAAAGGGTAGGTTTAAAAAATTCCCTATAATTATCCTTTCCTTTTATTATATAATAAAAACCTTTAAAAAAAAATATAAATAAATTAATAATTAACGGAATAATTTACCATTAAAAAAAACCATATTATAAGATTAAATAATTAAATAAAAAAAAAATTATAATTAAGATATATTAATATTACATTTATTACTTAAAGGTAAAACGTTAAAGTAATTTTATAAATTACTTTAAAAATATAAAATATTTATATTTTTTTAAATGCGTATAAAAAAAATTAAATTATAAGCATTTTTATTTAAAAAAAATATATTAGGTATAGAAATATTTTAATATAAATATAATAAGTAAAAAATGGTATTTTATATAATAATAAAATACCTTAAGTATAAGAAATAATAAAAAACCTTAAAAATATAATTTACCTTAAAGGCATTTTATATATAACGTAATTATGAAAAAGTATTGGAAAATAATAATGAAATTAAAACAATTATATAATAATTTTTATAATTAAAATTATTATTTATATATAGATTAACGTTATAATTAATTAAAAAAAAAAAAGTTTAAAAGTTTATTAAAATTAAAATATAAATAAAATTCTAATAGATTTATATAAATAAAAATATATATAAAGTTATAATAATAAAATTAATTATATAAAATGTTAATAGAAAACTTAAAAAGTAAATTTATTTGCTAGAATTTAATTAAATTAAATTATTTTTATTTTTAAAATTAGTTTATTTATTTTTAAAGAGGTTTTAACTTTTAATTAAACCCATTTAACTTTTAAACCTTTTTATAAAAATAACATTAATATTTTTATTAACCTTATAGGTAATATTATTTATAATTTATATAATTATTATAATAGTGATTTACTGGAAATTAATTAATTGTAAAATAATATTTAGGGTTTATTTAAACCTTTTTTATAAAAAAACTTAAAGCTTAAAAAAAGGTATTCCAATGGGATCCTTAAGTAAAACCGGTTATTATAAAAGAAAAACATTTTGGTGTGTTTTATTTACATTATTATTATCCTATGCTTTAAAGATAAATTTATATATTTTATAAGAAAATATTTATTTAATGATGGATTAATGTTAGAACTTTTTATTTTTAAAGAATAAATGGGACTTTAAATTTATTACTTAAATTAAATAATTAATAAAATTTTAAAAGTAATAAAAATTAACAGGTATATTAAACTAATAATGGTATAAAAATAAAATAAAGGATAATACATATATTATTATATTAATAACGTAAATAAAAATTAAAAATTAAAAACCATTATTACTATATTTATAATTAATATACAAGAATTAATTTATTAATATTTACTTAATTAGGTATTATATTATAATAATAATTAATTTTAATAATAATAAAATTATAAATAAAATAATTTATAATTATAATAATTTTATTATAAAATTTATAAATTAATTAAAAACGTTTAAAATTAACGAGGTTAATAAATATAAGGTTATTAAATAATTTTTATTTTAAATTTTTTGTAAAAAACTAATACATATACTTAAAAAATCTAATTAAAGTTTTTAAATCTTTAATTATAATACCATTAACTTTTAAATAAAAGTTAATTAAAACAGGGTAAAAACACGTGAGTTTAATAATAAAATATTTATAATAATACAGGTAATATTTTTATTAATGCACCCTTAATAAGCTAACTAATTAAGTAAAACTATAATATAATTAATTTAAAAAAAAACATTTTAAATAAAGTTATACGCATTAAAAACGGAATGGATATAACTTATATAAAGTAAACACTATATAAAAACATTTTAATATAATATAATAAACCTTTTAAATATAAGGGGGTTAAGGTTAAAGTCTTAACCTTAATCTTAACTTACGAATAAAAGATTAAATAAAAGATTATTTCCTCCGCTTTTACCACGGCGGTAATTATAACTTATCCCACCCTTTTTTTTACAATTTTAACCGTAGTTACGATTAAATTACGTCACTCTAATACAAGAAAATATAATAATAAAAGTTAATTATTAATTAATATTTTATAAGGTATAATAAAAGAAAAATAAATAAATAATTTACGTTAAAATATAAAAAAAATAATAGAAAAAAGTCTTAAAAGAAAAAAGGAAAATAATAATTTTATTTCCAAATAAAGGAATTATGCTACCCCCTTTTAATTACCGTAAGTATATTATAAACACGTACCCCATAATTAAATAAAGCCATTTATAATAAATACATTTTTTCATAATACCTATTTAAACTAAAATATTATTTTAAAATATTTCCTTTTTAAGCTTAATAATAATATAATAAATTATTATATAATAAGGCCTAATTATTAACTACCATTAAGGTAATATTTCAAAACTTTCCTTTTTAATTTTTATATATTATTTATTTTATTAAGATAATAAAGTTTTAATAAAATATAAAAATAAATAACGTTATTATATAATAAAAATTATAAAAATTAAAGTAAATTAAGTTTTATCTAATATAAACACAATTCTTACTTAAACATTTACTAAATAAAAGCACCAACAATGCTTAAACTATAAATAACATTAAAATAAGCAAATTAAAGTAAGATTAATAATAATAATAATAATAATAATTTTTTAATTTTTTATTTATTATTATATTTTTTTATTTTATTTTAAAAAAATATTAATTTTTCTTATAATTTAATTTATAAAAATTGTATTTATTTTTATAATATTTTAATTTAAAACATTAATCCCATTAAAATTAATATTTTTTTAAAATTTAATTATTTTTACTTTTTAATTATATTTTTTTTATATATTATTTTATATAAAAAAATTATTATATTTTTATTATTAAATATATTATATGTTATTTATATTAAAAATAATAATTTAATTTAATTATTTTACTTATAATTTATATAATTTTAAAGGTATTATTTTAAAATTTAATTTAATTATTTTATTTATTTATTTATTTTAAAATATATTATTATAAACATTTTTTATTTAATTTTAAATTTTTTAATAAAATCTTTTTAAAATTTAAATATAAATAATTTATTTTAATTTAAAATAATTTCTTTTAATAATTTATATTTACTTATAAATTTTTAAATAAATAAATAAATAAATTATTTTATAATATAATTCTTTTATATAAAAATAAAATAAATATATTTAATAAATTTATTTATTATTATTTATATATTATTATAATTAATTTTTATAATTAAATTTTAATTTTTAAATAAATTTATAATAAAATCTTAAATTATAATATTTTATATTTTATTAAATATTTAAATTAATTAAAAAAATTCATATAATTTATATTAAAATACTTTAATTTTATTATATATATTATAATCCTTTAATATTTTTATTATTAATTTTTTAAATTTTAAAAAATTATAAATTTTTTATATATATTAAAAGATTTTATATTTTCTTTAATATTTTAAAAAAATATTATTATATATACTTTTAATTAATTCTTTTTATATTATTTTAAAAATATAATATTTTCTTATATAATTTTAAATTTTTTTTTTTTTTTTTAAAAATAATTATTTTTTTTATTTTATAAAATTTTCTTTAAACCTTTATAACCATTTTTTATTAATTATAAATTATACCATATATAATATTTTATTTTAATATTTTATTATTATATTAAAATTTATTTTAAATATATTAATATTATAAATATTTTATTTATTAAAAATATCCATTTAAACATTTTTTTTACCTTTTATATATTAAATTTAAAAGTTAAATTAATTTAAATATTTTTTCCATTTTTATTATTAAAGAAATAATTTTTAAATTATTAAAAAAAATTTTAAATTTTTATAATTAAAGAAAATAATAAAAAAATTTTTTAATTTTATAAAATATAATTTTTAATATTTTAAAACCTTAATTATTATTAATAATTTTTAATTATAAATTTAATATTATAATTTTAATTTTTAAAAAATTTAAAAATAATAAACCATTAAATATTATTTATTATTTTTTTCCTTTTATTTAAATATTCTTTTATAAATAAAAGTTAATATATTAATATATATACATTTTTCCAATTATAAATTAAGTAATTAACATATAAAAACTATAATTAAAACTTTTTTTAATTTTTTAAAAAAATTATTAACCTTTTTAATTTATTTAAATAATTAATTTTTTTTTTTAATAATATCCATTATAAATCGTATAATTTCTTTAAATTTCTTTATAAAACTTTTAATAAAGTTTATAAATTTATAAAAAAATTATATATTTTTAATAAATTTTAAAGTTTTTTAATTTTAAATTTAAATTAATTTTCTTTTTTAAATTTAAATATTATTAAAAATAATAATAAATTTTAAATATTTAATTTTTTATATTTTTTATTAATATTTCTTTAATTTAATTATAATTTTATATTTTTTAAATATTTTTAATATTTTTCATTTATATTTAATATATTTTTTATAAATAATTAAATATATTAAAATATTATTAATATAAATAAATATAAAATTATTAATATATTTTTATAAAATTATTATTATTATATATTAAAAAAAAGTTAATATATTAATTAATTTTTATAATATAATTAAATATTTATAATATTTTTAAAAAATTTAAAAAATTATTTTTTACTTTTTTCTTTTTATTATATAAATATTATAATACCCATTTATTATATTAAATATTATAAATTATTATATTTCATAAATTTATTTTTTTATAATTTTTAATAAAATAAAGGAATATTTATTTTTAATAATAATTTTATTTAATATTTAATAATTATTAACTATTTAATATATAGGTTTTTCACTTTTATTTACTTTTTATATATTATTAAAATTTAATTTAAATATTATAATTATAAGATATTTTATTAAAAATTTTAATTTTTTAATAAATCTTTATTTTAAATTTTTATTTAATTATTATTAAAAAACCCTTTATTTAACTTTTTTTAATTTATATAATAACTTTAAATATAAGGAATATCTTTTTTTTAAAAAAATATAATAATTATAAATTATATATTTAAAAAACTTATTAATTATAAATTTTTCCTTTTAAAAAATTAAAATAAATTTTATTTTAAATTCTTTTAATATATTTTATAATTTATTTTTTTTTATTTTTTTTACAATTATATATATTTATATAGTTAAAAGTTTTTTAAAATTATATATATTAATATTTAATTAATTTATAAAGGTTTTATTTATTTTTTTTAATTTTTCCCATTAAATTTTTTAAGTTTTTTAATTAATAATAAAATTATTAACGATAAATTAAAGTAATTTTAAAATAATTTTATCTTTTATATTTATAATATTAAAGAAAATTAAATTTATTTAATTATAAATTTTAATATAAAAATTTATAATTTTTCATTATATTAATTTATTATTATAATTTAATATTTATTTATTTATTATTTTTATAAAATATAATTTATTTTTTATTTTATAAAGTATATTATATGTATTTATTATTTTTAATAATATATAATTATTTTAAATTTTTAAATTAATTAAAATTTTTAATATAATATTTTTTTATTATAAAGTTATATAAAAATTATAACCTTTATATTTTATTTTTTAAATAATTTTAAAATTTTTTAATTAATAAAAAATGTAAATAATAAATATAAGTAAATTATTTATTTATTTTTATTATATTTATTTATATTTTTTTAATTATTTTATAATTAATTTTAAATTATTTATAATTTTAATTATTAATTTTATTAAATATTTAAATTTTTATATATAATAAATTTTATATTAATAATATTAATACATTTATTAATTTTAAAGATTTTTTATATAAATTTATAATTATTTTAAATGTTTAAAAAGGATTATATAAAAGTAATAAAGTTTAATATAAACTTATTTTATTATTTAATATAAATATATTATTTTATTTTTTACTAATAAAAATTTATATTTTAATTTATTAAGTAAGTAAGTTAAGTATAAATATTAATAATAAAAAATTTAAAAAATTAAATAATAATTTTTATATAATTAACATTAAATAATAATTTTTAAAAACATTATTTAAATTAATATTATTATAAATAATTTAATTATTTATTTTAAAATTATAATAAATTTTCCTTTATTTAAATTTTTCTTTAATAATAACTTTTAATTAATATAAGTAAAATTTATTTTTATTTTATATGAATTTATTTTTTATTTTTAAATATTTTTAATTATAATTTTTTAATAAATTATTATTTATTTTTTTAATATATGAAAAATTAATAAATTAAAATCCTATTTTCCTAATTAATAAATTATTTATTTTTTACTTTTAACATTAAATAATACTTATAATTTTTTAATAATAAAATAATATTATTCCTTTTTTTTATTATTAATAAAAAATTTAATTTAATTTTCCATAAAATATTAAAAGGATAATTTAAAATATTATTTATAAATATATTTTTTTTATATTTTTTTATAAATTTTATTAATTTTTTAATAATTATAATTATAAAATTTAACCCATTAATATATAAATTATTTAAATAATTCTTTATTATATTTTTTTTATTTTAATATTTATATTAAATTTTTATTTATTTAATTTAATTAAAATTAATTAAAAAATTTTAATAATTTTTTTTTTAAAATATTTAAATTAAGGTTATTAATATCTTTTAAAGATTTATTAAAACTTAATCCTTTTTAAATTAAATAATATTCTTTAAAATTAAAATTATAAAAAATTTATTATTTTTTTTTTAATTGTAATTTTTTAAAATACCATTTAATATTTTTTTTTTAATTTATAAATATTACAATTATTATTATAATAATTAATCTAATAAAAGCAATTATATGATATTTTTTTTTAAATATTACTTTAATATATTATTAATATTTTAACTTTTATTATTTTAATATTTTTTTAATTAAATTTAAATATTTAAATTAATTATAATTTACTTTAATATTAATTTTTATAATATCCCTTTTTTCTATAATTAAAACATTTAATTTAATTTATATTTTTTCCTTTTTTTTTAATTTATTTTATATTCATTAATTTTAAATAAATTCTATAAAATATATTTTTTATTAATTTTTTTTACCTTTATTTTATATATATATTTTATTTTTTTTTTCTTTTTTTTTTCTTAAACTATTTATATTAATATTATTAATTATTAATTTTAATTGTAATTTCACAGTAAATCTTAAATTAATTAAATTAATTTAAAAAATAAATCTTATTTTAAATATATTTTTTAAATTTATTATAAAAAAAAATAAAAGTTTTTTTTTAATTTACATTAATTTAAATTAAAAATTATTTAAATTTAATAATATAAAAAAAAACTAATTTAATTTATTTAAAATTAAGAAATTATTTTTTAATTATTTATTTTTTATTAAAATCCTTAAATATTTTTTATATTTATTTTTTAAATTTATTAAAAAAACTAAATAATTATTAAATTTTTATAAATTATTTTATAAAAATTAAATGTTTTAATTAATTTTATAAATAAAATTAAAACCATTTTAAAGTATTATTATTAAAGTAATTTTTAATTATTAATATTTATTTTTTAAAAGTATTTAAAAAAGCTTTATAAAATTTAAAATATATTATATTTTATATTAAAAATTCTTTAAAATTAATAATTTTTTTATAATATTTAAAAACATTTAATTAATATTTTTTAAAAAAGGTTATTTTTATTATAAAAAAAATATTATTAATTATTAAAGTTATAATAAAAACTTTTTTAACTTTAAAATTTTAAATTTTATTTATAAAATAATAAATGGTTTTTTATATTTAATTTAAATAAATTAATAATTAAAATAATTTTATTATATTATTAATAAATTATAAAACATTATTTAATAATTATAAATTTATAAGTAATTAAATAAATTTATTAATAAGTTAAATAATTAATTTTTTTAATAATTTAATAAAATTCCTTAAAAAATTTTAAAAAAAAAAAAATAAAAAAGTTTTTTTTTAATTATTTTTATCATTAATAATAAAGTTAATATTATAAAAATTACTTATATTAACTTATATTTAAATTAAATTTTTAATATTAATTAAAAAATAATTAAAATATTATAAAATTAAAGTTTAATTTAAAAATAATAACGTTAATATAATAATTTAAAAAAATTATAAATTTTAAAAATAATTTAAATTAATTATTAATAATTTTATTTATTTAATTAATTAAATATAAAGTTTTTTATATAATTAAATTATTAATATATATACTTTAAAAGTTTATAAATATATTAAATATATTATATTTTTTATATTTATAAATATATTAAATGTATTATTTATAAATATTATATATTTTATACGTGATTATAAAAGTTATTTTAATATTATTTCGTACGTTTTACGTACGGCCTTTTTTTGGGTTATAAAATTAATCCGTAACATTTTTTATAAAAATTTTTTCTTTTTAAAAACTTAAAGTTTTACCATTAAACCATTTAAACTTTAAAAATTTTTTTTTTTAAATTTATATATTAAATAAAAATATATTATTTTTAAACGTTAAGCATATCCTTAGCATTGGGCATACGTTTAGCGTTAACTATTAATTAATAATTATTATATATCCTAAATATTTATATATTTTCATACTTATACCAATGGTTAAAAGCTCTTCTAATGGTTAAAAATTCCCACATTCTCCCGCTATAGTACTTAGACTAATACTCCATTCCCGCCCTTAAGTCTTTTCGTATTAATAAAAAAAGAAGAATATTAAAAGACTCCGAGTATCTAATGCACCATTGTGACGTCAATTCTTTGAATAGCTTCATGTCATACTATGTAAATACCGCACCGATTTAATTGATTTGATTGAGTCTTACGCGATAACAGCCAGCCCACCCTTATTTTCTAGACTTGAGTATTACACTCAACGCACACATAACACACGAGTTTCTTTGAACGGCATAAACACATTTTTGAAATAAGTACATTTCAAGAGAAGCTTCACTTCGGTAAGTCTAGTCATGAGAATATACTAACTACCCTTAGGAGACATCCCAACGCACTCGACTAATTCCAATCTAAAGCCTCAAGAATGCCTGTATGTAAGACTCATTCGATATAATCCATAACGCCGGATTCGCACTTATTAAATACCAAAAATATAGCGATGCTATGCGGAGCGCATCCCGTTATAGGAACGCATGGGAACCTCATAGAAAGGCTACCGTCTCCAAATCTTATGGTTCGACCCTTAAAACCGTTCTTATTGGTGTGTTGGCGTGATATAGACAAACTCCATCCTAGTGTTGAATGTACCGAGAGCGCTTATTTCCGCAGGAAAACCGAAAAAAACAAACCAAATGAATTCCGCTCAGAGCTTGGACTTATCCTTCCTCCCGCTCTTAACATGCTTCGAAAACTCGCCCGTCAACAAGAAATCCGGGTACTTCATGCCGGAATCGAGACCGACGCCCATGCCGCCGTTCCTCCAGTCGCCGCCGTCTACGACGAGGACTTCTCCCGTGACGTAGTTACCCGCGTCGCTGAAGAGGTACACGGTGGCGTCGGCGATATCCTTGATCGAGCCCCACCGGCCCAGCGGGATACTCGCTGCGGTGTTCTTCCCCTCGGCGCCCTTCCCCGCGAGCCTCAGCATCCCCTCGGTCCCCTCGATGCCGCCGGGGGCGATGACGTTGGACGTCACGCCGTAGGGCCCGTACTCGATGGCCACGGACGCCATGATGGAGTCGACGGAGGCTTTCGCGGCCATCACGTGGGCCTGCATGGGCATGCCCGTGTAGTGGAAGGTGGCCGAGACGTAGATGATCCTGCCGCCGGTCAACCCGTTCTCGTTGGACTTGTTCCTGGCGGCGGATTCGACGAGGTAGGGGATGGTGGCCTTGACGGTGTTGTATGTCCCCAGGACGTCGATTTCCATGACGGTCTTGAAGCCGTTGGACGAGAGGCCCGAAATAGGGGACACAAAGTTTCCCGCGGCACCAGCTCTGAGGAGAAGAGGTGGTCAGTTTAGGGGGAAAAAACAACTTAGCGCGAGCTTTTACCGAAAGGCTCTTTCTTACATGACGAAGTCAATGGCACCGAGTTCCTTCACGCATCTTTCGGCGGCCTTGACCAGGTTTTCGGGCTATTTCGTTGTCAGTATTATGGCTACTACTACGTATACACAGGAATTTTCTGCTGGTGACTAGATTTATGAACAATCAGAGTAGGCTAGGTACTTACGTTCCTGACGTCGCATCCGCCAATGCCGATAACCTTGGCGCCCTTCCGCGCGGTTGCGATGTCGTTAGCGACGGCTTCCGTCTTCTGCTGGTTACGGCCGATAATGCACGCATTAGCTCCGAGGTGCACCAGAGCTCTCGTCTGGGCACTGCAGATGGTACCAGCGCCGCCGGTTACGAACACGACACGACCATCTGGAACGATGTAAATTAGCACCGTCTAGCCCGGCTATTATAGCAAAAGTGATACGGGACTAACCGAATATTCCCTCTTTCCATACGTTGCTGAGGTACTGAGACGGTGGAACGGGCATCGTGAACGCTTCGGTGTTATGCGGTGTCTCTGATGTTGTCTTTGATGTTGTCTTCGATGTTGAGGATACCTGCTCCCGTTGTGTAACAGTAACCTTACGCTGCAATGAGGTGAATGAATATGGGAAGTAAGGTAAAAGATCAATCGAAATGAAGTTCAAAGGAAAATAGTACTTTTAGGTAGCTATCAATTTATAATATATCTCTACGATTAAATACAACTCTAGATAGGAAGCTCAGCCTGAACCTTTAGGTTAGGTAGTCATATTAGGTATGTATGAACAATGTAATGTAATGTAATGTAATGTGATGGAGACTATTAAAAAGCCAAGGGTGTAACAAAGGCGCGAAACTTGCCTCGGCTTGGGATTGGGATAACTGGGACTCGGACGTGTTAAAGGATCCGATGTAAGATGCGACCTCGTAGTAGCGAAATGTACCCTGTAAAGCCCTACATGGGAAGGGCCTCAGGGCCGTCCGGATACGTGCATAACTGGAAGTCACCGATATATCTTTTTTCGGTTTTAGAGTTTGCTGCCCCCGCAATCCGTTAGTTCCCCTAGCCCCCCCGCCCCATCTTGAGAAGCTCGGACCAATTACGTATATTCCATTTTCAAAATCTCCGCTCCCCTCCATTCACCCATCGTATCTTGTACATTGTATCTTGTACGCTGTCAGAGTCGAATCAAGTTTAGTAGGTTAGGTAACTTTATCTCATACCAATAGCAAGACTCCAATTGTGAGTCGTTTTATGTATTTGTATTTGCCCATTTTGCCCGCATTACGGCATGACTGTGACTTTTTTTGAGGCTTTAAAGCCCAACCAGATGCTACGTATTACTAGTGTACAATACCTAACAGGTATAACGACGCCCAACAGCTACCTATCACTAGCTTAGAAACCGAACCAGGCCGTAAGGCAACAAGCTCCGGCATTAAACCCATTGGAAAACCCATTGGAAAACCCACCTTTTAACCGCAACCTCTTTCGTACCTTTTTCTTTTATCTCCTCCAATTCCCATCATCATCACCACCACTCATCGAATCTCAACTCTGGTCTGGTCTTCTACATTTCGGAGATAGAAGCCATGGCATCAAGAAAGGTGTCGGCCCTCAAATTCGTGGGGACCGTCTCCCTGGGTCTCTTAACCGTAAGTTAACTTTTTTACCCAACTTCAAACTCTCCCATTGTCGAACGGGAATTTGCCCCTCCAGACCTACCCCCGCCATGAAGCGCCTCACGCAACGACATACGCAACGCATATACATATCACATATCACATATCACATATCTTGAGAGCCTCTAGACATTCATCGTCATATAAAAAAACATTTAAAGCTCTCTCGTATACCATATTAACCATTGCCCGACTTACCTATCTACCGTCTATCTACCTAACCTAACCTAACGCTGACGCTAACACAACCAAACCAGGGAACGTCCTACACCCTCTCCGCCCTCGCGCTCCCCTCCCTCCTCGAACTCCCCTCCGCGTCCTCGGCGTCCAAGGCCCTGCGCACCCTCGCCTCCTCCGCCTCCGCGCACCTGACCTCGCTCGCCGGCGTCTCCGGCTCCGCCTTCCTGCTCGCCTTCGCCCTGTCCCCCCGCGGCTTCCGCCACCCCTACCTGCTGTACACCTCCGTCTTCTGCCTCGGCACCCGCCTGTCCGACTACGTCACCCCGTCCCTGTTCGGCGCCCCCAAGATATCCAGCTCTCGCTCGTCGTCGTCGTCGTCGGCGGCTGCCGCGCAGCGCCGCAGGGACAAGAAGGCCGCGCGCCGCATGGAGGCTTCGTACGAGGACCTGGGTAGCGGCTCGCACAGCGACGAGAATGTGAGCGGCGAGGAGCTCGAGGAGGAGCACCACGAGGTCAATGGCGAGGAGGTCCGCAGCGAGGTCGAGTACTTCGCCCGCAACCAGCTCGTGCAGTCCGTGCTCGCGGGCGTCGGCTTCGCCATGGCCGTCGTGGGTATCTGGGGCGATGGTGCGCTCGGCGTTTCCGAGTCGCTGGTCCTCGAATTCTAGAGCGGAGAGGGAACGGGGAAGGAAGGAAGAAGAAACCCACGAATAAAAAAAAAAAAATCAAAAAATTCTTACACAACTAAGTAAACTAAACTAAAGTGAATTCGGAGATCAGAGTAGGGACTCGGATCGTTTGAATTCTCACCATTCGTTCGGATCTTGATGGAGACATGGATTCACGAGGAATGTAGGGTTGGGTGGAAGAACTGCTGGAGACGACGACGACGACAATAACAACACATATATATCATATATCCTCAAGGCTATTTCTTTTGTTCTCTTTTATTTTTTTTTTCCAGTAGGGTTGTTCGGATCGGACTTGTTGTGTATATTTCACGCTTCCCACCTCCCTCTGAGCCGTTTTCGCATGTCTGTATGCGAAGTAGGAAAAAAAGAAAGATAAAAATTATATATACTTAGCATAATATAGGCGTTCACTACGGCATGTTAGTAGATGATAACTATTTTGCATCTCGAATCTCGGATCTCTTGTAAGTAAGACTCGTGATAAATCAACTCTTATTTAATAATCACTCCCGTGGCTTATGTTTTAAGAGTAAGGTTCATACGATTATAGTATTGTATATGAGGGTATTCGTCCTACCTAACGTGTACGCTAATAAAGTAAAATCGAATATATTACATTAGGTATTATAAGAGGTTTCCTTGATAGGAGGTATGTACATACTTTATGTAAGTTGGTTTCACCGTCAAGAGCAAACTGTGTGCCTTGACCTCAACCTCCGTGAGCCAAGTAAAACTCACCGAGATCACTCACAGAACACGCAAACAATGCGAACAAATTGGGTCCTTCTCATTGTGAAACTAAAACATGTATTTTGTAGACTGTTGATTTGATTTTGGTTATGACTACTTATGACTGTATACTATCAATATATCGAGGCTGTGGTCAGAGGTAATAGGTACTAACTATAGTATTATTGGCTGTATGTATTTACCCCTTGAATCCCCTTATATGTATGGTATGCTTAGACATACCGAGTACCTGTAAACTGTGCATTATTTTATGATCAACTCATGGGCTTATAACATATTGCATTGCCTACCTACTGGACTACTGAACTACGAAGTTCTAACTGCCGTGTTTGTTCCTGTGAAGCAAACACTCGGATAGTCGAGTAAGTTAGGTAATTTTTTGTATGCGTGTTGAAACAGAGGTTGCAAATCATGCGGACAACGCAACAACGAAGACGATCTCCGGCGGAAAAACAAAAAGCAACGCGACTTAAAGCTCGGCAAGGTAGACGAAGCAAGGTCAGCTATAGCTTCTCAGCCTCGGAATTCTGCTGATATTGGGGCTACGTAGTGTGATCGATGCTTGCCCACCTTCGTGATGATGTATCTCATGAAATGCAACGCAACAGGGTATCAAGCAACCTTTGCAGAACGCCTTACTGTTCCATCCTGACCAAAAAAAAAAATCAAATATGCTTTGCAAAACGACTAGGACCCGCCATCTGTGCTGTGTGCCATGCAACAAGGTCATTCATTCGTGTTCCTTCCGATGCGGAATTCTCAGTCTTCCCAAATCGTCTCCAAATCAATATCGCCGCGTCGCTCGGCACCGCAGACACTCCAGCGTTTGCGTTTGTCTCTTGTCCCAAGTACTATAGTTCTTCCACGCGATGGCGCGTCACGGCCCTTTGCCTCTCCAGACTCTCCTTCTTCGTCGGCTTCCGCAGCAGCCTTCAACTGAGCAATTCTTTCGGCCTCTAAGGCAGCCTCCTCGGCATCAGGAGAATCGGGAATAGTCTCCAGGCTGGAAATACTTGGACTGCGGGACCTCATAGAACTGGGTGTTGAGGGGACTGATGATGACGGGTAGTATGAAGGAAATGTGTAACCGTAAGACAAACCCTCGGGCCGGAATGAAGGCGAGCTTGCTGTAGCTAACGGAGTTCCAGGGAGAGAAGGGGTGCTTGACGAATAGCTCGTAAGGCGTAGAGGTGAAGATGTCCGCCGCTGAGCTAAATTGCCCAGATTTGGGGTGCTAGAGCTAGGAGAACCGCCTAACTCAGTGTGGTGTCTCTCACCATCCAGGACGGAAGACCGAATAGGAGAAGTCGGTGGATACGCTTCATCGACTGGCTTTCGAGGTACCCGAACTCTGTTGGGAGAACTTAGGGGACTGGCCGGGCGGAGCATCGGCGGGTAAATAATACGACCTGAACCATCAACGCCCGGCATAGACCGTGTACGACCAATGGTAGGTGGTGCGAGACTGGCCATTGACTTAGATCGGGTGTGCGTACCAGTCAAAGGGGATGTAGTTCGAGGTCGATACGGAAGAGAGGTCGTAGTTGCCCAAGATGGCGAGCTTGGAGATGGGGGGTCAGTTGATCTGCGAAGGGGGTAAGGCTTGCGACCAGAATCCGAATCATTCGTAATGATGGCAGCTGGTTGAAGACGCAGAGTAGGTAAAGGAGAAGAGCGGAATTCCTCCATCCTCTCAGTCTCAGGGACGGGCTCCATTTCCAACGAGGACAAAAATTCCCAAGCGGTCTATCTCACTTCGTTTTCATAGGTATGAAGCGGTGTGGCCAAGGCAGTGGCCAGGGGTGGATTGTCGAGATAGACGGCCGACCGTTGAAGGTCAATAGGAAAGGAGGATCGGTATTGCGTCCGATGTGCGACTCTGGAATGTAGGTCTCAGGTGGGAGGTAGACAGAGTAGACCGGACAATCAAAGATTTCTTAGGAAGGGAGAGGAGAACTGGGTTGATATGGGGTTGTATGCGACCGCTAGTTCGAAGAAGTGATTGTTGTTGTGGAACAATGGCAGGGTACCTAGAGTCTAGAGACGAGGAATTAAATTGAATCTTATGCGGGTCATATGTCGTACCGAGTCAGTTTTTTGAAGAGTCCGAGCTTCCGCAGTGACCTCGACTTGTTTGGATTGATAATTGATTGTGGCGTAAAGAAAAGTGCATAGGCGAGGGAGGCGAGAAAGAGGCGAGAAAGAGGCGAGGAAAGAACTTGGAAAAGTTAAGGGTGACAAGAAGAAAGGAGTTGTCAAGTTGTCAAGTTGTCACTGTATGCGCGCGTTATGAGTTGTTGTTATGTGCGTGTTTTTGGATTGTGGTTCCTCGAGTTGTCCTCAGTTGGCCGGAATGCTAGTACATAGTAATAGCGGTGGGCGAGTCCATCAGGGGAGCATCAGGAGCATCAGGAGCATCAGGAGCGATTACGGGTACGAAACATGGCACATAGCATATGGCATTTGAATCGAGCCGTAACGGATAAGCCCGATGCCAGATACCAGGAACGGCTACGAAACTGCAAGACTGCGGAGAGAGAGACTCGAGACAGACTCGAGAGAAGTTGGTGGAATTAATAGACGAGACGCTCCCCAGGTTCCGGAGACGGGTTAGTAACTAAATGTAGACAGGGACCCTCCTGGGGGTCCTCCTATGGCTGGATGACCTAGAACTCGTCTCTTGCCTTTCTCGGAGTCGAAAGAGGGGACCGAAGATGGAGATGGACAGGAGTGGATGAAGATGTTTAAGGCTAGGTAAAAATGTTAGGGAGTAAAATGGGTTAAGTGAAAAAAAAGGTATGTAAGTAGGCACATATGGAGAAGATCACCTGCATTTGGTTCAGCGGGTTATTTTTTGCAATGCCAAAGCAGCCACTAACAGCCACCAAACAGTCAGGTATAGAAGGTTGTTTACGGAGTAGGTACAGTACATGGAACGGCCTAGCCTGCCCTGACTGCCCTGACTGGCCCTTGAGTCCTTACCTGAACCCCTTGCCTGAATCAAAACCACTTGATGTTCCACCACTGATTGGCCCTCCTTTCAGCCCCACAAGCTAACCCCATCCTGGGACTGGCCTCACAGGTACGTCTTGGCACATATATCCTTTTAGATGCATAGTAGACGTTTTTACACGTGCAATTGATTAGATAGGCTTTCCGGGCTTTCTACTTGGCGAAGCTGTGCGACCCTATCGTTTGAGATCCAGTACCGTTCACACCAAACGCGTACGTACCTAGGAATACGTTAGGACTTTACTCAGCGTTTATAGTGCGGCAGTTCTGACATGAGTACCCAGTTGTAATAACACCTATATATCGTATTGACTACCTCTTGTTAACATGCATTGTTAGGTACCTAGTTAGTAATAGTTATGTGTTGGCAATGGGAAGAAAAGCCCCTTATACCTTAGTAAGGTATACCCAACGTTACTTACCTACTTACATACCTTAGGTAAGTACTTTATATTTTTCAAGTCGAGTATGTCTATTTTAAAGTTAATGTGATAATTACATAGATATCTCATCATGTACCTACCTTCTATATATAATCCAGATAGATAAATTGATCATACAGCGAGGTAGTATCTCGACACCTTCTAAGCTTTCCGGTTGAATGAGATTGGGCTAGTAAGTTAAATACCCTATCGACCCTATCTTTCTTACTTATCAGGTTTGGCACCTGCAGACTCGGTATGCGGTACAATACAATTGAATAATATAGACCCTACAATTGTGAGAAATGCAATGGCCGAATAGAACGAAGTGGGTCCACTGCAGTACGCTAAAACTACCCGCCTAGGTACGAAAGGGTAGCGTTTGGCTACTATGTTCGTTATTATTATTAGTTATTGTAAGGTCTGTATCAGGTACTACTATCTACATACATTGTAGGTATGTTAGACCTAAAAACTTTGTAAGGTTAGGTTAGGTACCTAACCTTAGGTACTTTGCGTATCTAATTAGGTGGTGAAGGTACTTTCACGTCTAACAATCTTAGAGCGTTACCTCATACCTTATATGTACCTCGAATCCATTTCAATTTTTAGTGTTATCTGGCAAAGTCGCCATGGGAAATTTAACAACAATTTTCTAACGACAACCTCATCACCAGCAACTTGACGAAACGACGCATCGTCGTTTTATCCTGGCGTTGCTATTCCCGGGATCATTTACTACGATCACATAGCGATTTCTATTCTACCTATTGCGCATCTTTATCCCGACAAGCAGTACCGTTTGTGCCCTCGATGGCCCGTGCCAATTAGTGATTCCCTTCTCGTTCATTACACTCCTTTTCGCGCTGTCCTCAGCATCCTATACGTCCTGTTTTGAGAGATAATATCAATTCACCATGGCGCGCCCTATGGGGCCGGTCCGCCTGCGGAGGACAAATTATCTTACCTTATCCATCGGCGCGATACTCTGTATCTTTATAATATATTTCCTCTCCCATAACGGATCGACTTCGCAACCCGCAAATGTCACCCGATCCGCTACCCGTAAGCCCAGCGCGAAGTCGAGCCTCATTGCCGAAAGACCTCCTGTCCGGCGCTTTAACCTAAACAATGTTACAATTACCGCGGACCCGATCGGAAATCGAGAGGCCGTCCTCATTCTAACACCAATGGCACGCTTCTACCAGGAATACTGGGATAATCTGTTAAAGTTACAATACCCTCGTGAACTGGTCACTCTCGGTTTTATTCTACCTAAGAATAAGGAGGGTAATGCGGCGACTACTGCACTGCAGGCCCAGATCACGAAGACACAGAAGGGCCCGGTTAAAGATCGATTCAGGAGCATAATTATCGAACGACAGGATTTTGACCCTCCACTGACATCCCAGGACGAAAGTGAGCGGCATAAGATGGAGAACCAGAAGGCGAGGCGAGCCTCGATGTCGAGGGCGCGGAATTCGCTACTTTTTACTACGCTGGGAGCTGATACCTCGTGGGTATTATGGTTGGATTCGGATATCATTGAGACACCGCCCACGTTAATACAAGATCTAGCGTCGCACGACAAGCCCATTATAGTACCAAACTGCTACCAGAGATATATCGACACTGAAACAGGGAAGCCGAAAGAACGCCCGTACGATTTCAATAGCTGGCAAGATAGTCCAACCGCGCAGGAAATTGCCTCGAAGATGAGCCAAGACGAAATCATCCTCGAAGGATACTCTGAGATGGCAACCTACAGAGCCTTGATGGCCTACATGGCGGAGAGGGAGGACGAAAAGCACCTGGAAGTGCCCTTGGACGGTGTAGGTGGCACTGCATTATTGGTGAGGGCGGATGTTCACCGTGACGGTGCCATGTTCCCGCCATTCCCGTTCTACCATCTGATCGAAACCGAAGGGTTTGCGAAGATGGCTAGGAGGTTAGGCTGGCATGCTACTGGTTTACCAAACTATAAAGTAATATCTCTCCACCTTGGCACCTTCTAAACAAAAAGTATTTACCGGCTGACTTGGATGTATAGGTTTACCATTACAACGAATAGAGGACGGAATTAGCATACGGCTCGAAACGCTTTTTGTCATAACGAACCTTTGTAATCTGCCACGAGTCTCGGATCATTGCATTTTGGAGATGAGGAGTTTTAAACGTGCCGAATTGTTTGTGACGAAAAGAGCATGAGTTACCGAAACCACAACCCTTAACCAAGCCTATCGTAGCTGTGGTCGAGAGATGGGTGGGTTTTTCCCCTTGTAGATATATTTATTTCTGGTAGTAGTAGCAGCAGCAGCATTATCATCATCATCATCATCATCACAGGACGGGGAATTTATTGCAACTTTTTTTTAAAAAAAATACTGTTACACTAGGCAAAAAAAAAAAAAAAAAAAAAGTCCAAGGGGATTGCACCAATGCGAGGGGACCGGACTGTCGTTACAGGCGCTTCGGGAATTCGGAGAAATCATGACAATAGAATGATTTCTTTTTCATATTCTGTCAAATATTGTCCTTATTGGTGAAATATACGCCATGATTAAGTTTTTTTTTTTTTTTTTTAAAAAAAAAAAAAACAATAGCAGCTTGGTGTAAGGAGAAGTTCGATGTCCCACATATGCCAACAAAAACGCCCGCTCCATATTCTGTGTCAATGAACTATATCCCTCGACGTCTCCTTCCCCCTCCCCGAGTATTCGCAAAGAGCGTTCCTACCAGCTCATCCAAACTGTCAGGCAAGCACCTATCCATCTCGTTCCAATTTGCCGAAATGCCCAGTCTTCCGCGGTTCTCTTCTTACTGCGTCATTCGTCCTTCTAAACCACGCGCCTAAAGCATTGCATTTGCATTGCCGTCCTTCTTACGGCCCCTCGTACCTCCCGCCTTCGTCCGCGCACCAGAACTCGACGAGGCGCCGGGCGCCGAGGGCGTCGCCGGCGCGGAGGAGGGCGGCGACGTCGACGTTGAGGGGGCTGTCGGTCTCGGGGCAGCTGAGGAGCATGCGCACGGCGCGCACGCACTCGAGGATGCTGTACGCCGGCGTCCACGCCTCCTTCAGCAGGTCCAGGCAGATGTCCCCCCCGCGCAGCGCCACGTTGGCGTGCACGATCGGCGTCCGGAACGACATCTTCGGCGGCGCCAGGGGGTACGTGGGCGGAATCGATATGTCGAGGAGCCAGCGGCCTTCTGTAAGTTGGGGTTAGATCATGCTAGATTAGGGCCGAGAGATTGGATTGGAATGCTGCGAACTGAGCTGTTTATGCATGGTAGGTTTTTGTGGGTTGTGGGCCGGGAGGGGTTGTGAAGGGAGGAGAGGGAGTGAAGGAGGATAGACAAAACGCACCGTCGTAACCGTTTCCTATCCCCCGTCCGTTGATCACGGCTTCCCAGTGCAGCAACTCCTCCTCGTTCACGGGGCCTAGGCGCTCTATGCCCGTCTCGTTCTCCGACTCGGTCTGCCAGGCGGATATCTCCTTGACGAGGCGCTTGATCGCGCTGCGCGACGACGCCGCTGAGTTTGCCATCGGATTACAGAAGACAAGTGTGTATGTGATGTTGATGCGACGTGATACGTGATATGATGCAATATGTGTATATAATATTGGTAATTATTCTCTTCTAGCTTTAAACAGCTTGTAAGGGGTTAGCAAATAAAAAAATAGTATGTATGTCGTCCGAAGTTAGGTCTTAACTACACAGAGAATAAGGATGTTTGCTTCGACTTGGGCGACAGCGATTGAGTTCAGCTCGCAAAGTGCAAAAGCAGAACAGCTTGTTTTCGGCAGGCAGTTAGGCCAGGTACCTAAGGTACCCAAAAGCGCAGCGCCGTCTCCCCCCAGACAAGAACAAGGGATCCACTTTCCGCTGATTGGGTCCAGCTATCTATCTACCTGGTAACCCCCCGGCCCCAGGCCGAGGAACTTGCCTCGGTGGACACATATTGGAACCCGTGGAAACGGCGTTACACGGGAAGTAACGTAAACAGGTGCAATTAAACAAAGTTTCAGAGTGTTAATATAAGGTATTATGTTCACAAGCTGGGACTGGTAGAAACCAGATAAATAATAATAAAGGTAGCAGACACTATACTGTCCTTATTTGAATACTCTTATCACTGATATTAACGTATGCACGCATATCTCTAAGTGGGATTAGTTTCAGTAAGCAAAACGACTTCGTACTATTTCATTTAACTAATACACCGGTAGGTAGATACTATTAGTTATAGCCTCGTAAGAATGGAATTTCTACTTTACACATATTTAATTCATTGTCTACTTAACTACTGAAAAGTATATAAATAGCTACTACTAGGAAAATGCCCAAACCCAAGCGTTATGCATATCACGCCAGTAATATGAACTCGGAGCCGGCATCGTAACCTATCTTCAGTAGCTTATGTTCACTATTATTGCGTGTACAAACCTGGCGTGCTCGACGAGTCCACGGTGAGCAACTACTTTACAGGTCCTGTAGCAACAGACTTATCAAGTTTTTATGGAACATGGTCCCGAGATATTCCTCCCATCCACATTCATATCCGTGAGCGCTATGCCCAGAGAAACCGGAACCACCGGATCCCCCGACAGTAGCACTAATCATTTTTTTTCTGAGCCTGAACGGCTGTATAACTTCCTCCTCCTTCTCCTCCCCCTCCTTAAGCAATGAAAATAGACTAGGTGAATGTCTTAGAAAAAAAGGAAGCCGTGGTCATGAAATGGCTTAAAGATGCCGTCATGCGTTCATAAAATAAGATAAAAGAAAGCTAAACGATTGCGAGATTAACCCCTGATATTTTGGGTTCTCGTATGCGTACAAAACAATGCATGCTTTGCAGATAAAGTCGTGAATAAGATTATCTCAAGTACCGTCAGGGATCATCTCCGTAGAGAACTTTGGTTGGTATGGGTAATGAGAAATGCGTGAATACATAAACTTCATCGGAACCGCTAGTGGGCCACTGCGGAACCAATCTGATGACCGCCTTCTTGTCTACCTGAGAGCACCGATCTGAGTATGGACGCCTGTTACAGCAGTATTGAAACCCCTTTTAAGGCTTGGTCGCTCCCTTTGGCTTCAAAAATTGCAACATGCGACTAAAACGTTTCGATTTGCTCATCTTGGGCTTGTCTTCTGGGTCCGAATCAAGAGGGACTTCCATGCTTAGTTTGCTCCGCTCGCCGTGGGCGCTACTAATTAGCCTGCTGAGACTGACCAAACTAGACCTACGGCGGCCAAATGCTGCAGCGCTAAACGAAGCAGGTCGCTGGTCATGGAAGGGCATATTCCTGGGTTGGACGCCTGGTGTAAATGTGCTATCCCGCGTCATGGTCGAATTACTACTCGTTAGAGACGGGACATCAACAGATATTCGAACCAACTCTGGCCCAGGCTCTCCCATCAATAACGAGTGGTAGTTATTTTCATCAGCGATTGAAGATGGAGCGGTCGAGATTCGCTGAGCATCATATGACATAGGCGAACGGGGCGACGGGAATGACGACGAATAACTTAGCGAATATGGGGTGGCTGGCAAAGGGAACGCCCCGTTACTCACATCCATCGGATCGACTTCGGTGTTCAAGATCTGGCGGGGAGATGGCGCTTCTGAATCAGGGGTTCCTGGGGCGCCCATCATATAAGTAGTAGCACGCCTAGGTGTGCTATAGTTGGGCTCTTCTAGAATGATTTCTTCGCGGAGACCACCAGCGCAAGTATCAGTCCATGGCCTAGATACCGGTCGTTGCATCTCTAGGCTTGACCCGCTACCTTTGCGTGTCACTAAGGGAGGCATAGACAGGATGTCCTTTGGACTAACTTTGCCATGCTCCCGTTCTTGCGTCGGTGTCGAAACCACATCCTCTTCGGTGCTTGATGTTGACTCGCTTTCATCAGCCGAAGCATCTTGAGCTTCTGTAGAAGATTCTTCTGATGGAGTCTTTGCGCTCGTGTCTTCTTCTTCCTCTTCGTCCTCTTCAAATACGTCTGCCATAGTTGAAGAGCTGCCGAAGCGGTGGATGCCAAATCGTGCAGCTTCAAAGGGAGGCATCTCAGGCGCACTCTCGGCACGGCGGTGATAATGCATTCCTGGACCGCTGAAACCTCTCAAGCCAGCAGCACTGTGTAACTGGCGTTTAGGTGGAGCACCTGTTTTTTGGGCCTCATCCCATTGGGGGTCACGAGAGGAAGGTGTATTGAATGGGCCGAGAGCTGCGTCAAGATCGATCATAGGATAAGATATATCATCCTCTGACGTTCGACTAGGCTCCACTGTATTTGGGTCGGGTTCAGGTTCAGTAACTAGGACCACCGGCGCGATAGGTACAGGAGGTGCCTCAGGTACGTCCATGAGATAGTCACCCAAATCTTCGATTACTTGCTCTTGAAATACTGGCGGTGTTTGCGAGCGACGGCGCACAGATTTTGATTTACGAGGTTTCGATTTCCTCGTTAGGATGGAACCAGCCCATGTCCTCACCCTTTTCTGCTTCTTCTTCCTCATTGAGCTTTTCTTGCTTTCCGAACGAGATAGACCCTCCGACGTTGGGATGTAATCAAGCTCCGCTGATGAAGTGGCGGACCCAGACCGCTTCTCTGCGCCTTTAGATGAAATTGAGCTAAGTGATATCGATTTTGTCGGTGAGTTGGTGCCCGCGAAGGGTTCGAGTCCGAAAAAAGACCATCTCCTAGGGGTTTTCGAGGGACTCGTGTTCGTGGGCGATCCAGAGCGGCGCTTAGGGAGATCGGTTAGCAATGGAATGGAATTTCGCCTACGTGATATGGAATCTCCATTGAGCACAATAAGACTTGGGGACCGCTCTAGTACGGCACCTGCGGTGCTAGGGCGGGAATCAGCCTTCGCGCGGGAACCAGGCGACCCGAGTACACTGGAAGCATCACGGTCCGCAGATGCTACGTTGGTCGAGACAATAGAGGAGATGCTCCCTGAAACTTGATGGCCAGGACGAACTGTCACCGTGCTTGACGTGTCGGTTGATACCAACGATAAAGGGCGGGGAATGAATTCAAGTGTATCAGAAAACCCAACCCGCGTGCGTGGATTAGGGCTTGGTGATGGGGGAGCCTGTAGCGTATTTTGAACAGATGCTTCCTGGACTATCTCCTTGCTTGCTTCTTGATGAGCGGCCTCAGGTCTGGGGGTTTCGGTCTTTGGTTCAGGGAAACTGCGAAATTTCTCGTCAAACTCAGCTGGGCTAGTAGGCGCACTACTTCCCCTCGAAGCCGCGTTATTCGGTTTGAGTATCATGGTCAAATCGTGGCTAGAGATTGCAGCAGAGCGGCGGTGTGCGTGTCCTCTTCTTGGCGGACCATCTGCGGGCGATAGCTTTGGGGATCCAATACCGCCCTCAGATCTGGTTGGACTAGTACTCATCACAGTAATAGACCCTCCCCCTTTGAGTTTACCGCCTACAAACTCGCTTCCACCTCTTCGATGGCCATTGCGGTTCGGATGTATCATTGGCGATGGGGGAGCGAGGGAAGGACTGAGGTGAGATTCGTCAGGCCCAAGAGCTGCACCTGGGTTAAACGAAAAATCAGGTAGACCGGGAGACCTAGATGGTCGGCTGCTGGTCGGACTGGGATCGACACCCGGATTGAAACTAAAATCGGGTAAAGCCGGCGACCTGGAGGGTGAATCTGCCATTCCGCCAGCGAAACCAAAAGACCGACCCTGAAATTCTATCGCAGACTGAGGTCGACGTCCCGTGGCTCGAGAGAAGGACGAAGGCGCAGATGACGGTGATGCGCGAGCTGGAAAAACGAAGGGCGGGTTCGGCGGTGGTAGGCTGATATGCGAAGGTTGGGAACCGGGAACAGCTGATTGGGTTATGGTCTCATCTTGTTGCGTTGAGATATGGAGTTGTCGCGATGGGACATCGTTCACTCCGCTCAACGTAGCCGTCTCGGTCGGGAGACTGGCAGCAAGTACAGTGGCCATTATTCCTTCAAGCCTCCCCGGCGCAGAGAGCGGGGAAAGAAACTTAGTTATAGAAAGATATCATAGAGTATCTTCCAAGTATAGCGTGTCGGTAAAGACGGAGAGATCGAAAGGGCTAATTGGACATGTCAATCTGACGATGCGCGACGACGTTGCTGAAAGCGCCTGAGATCAAGAAATGTGTCAGTTTTCTAGCTCAATTGCAAAAGGCCCTAGATTAATAATTGTTTCTTTTTCTTCTTTTTCTTCTTCTTCTTCTTGGGTCCTTAGTATAGAAATGCGATGTCGTACCTCGTCGTCGGTGAGGCGGAAGGCTGTACCAGCGGTCAGTGAGGGTTATTGTCGTCCGGCTTCCCTTGCAACAGATTGGTCACAAAACAACCAAAATAAAGATAGACGTAGGATAATGGAATTGAAAGGGGGGAGAGGGAATTAATCAAAGGAGCGGACGGCCAAGACCAGAGCAAATCTTAGAAAAACACAAGATTTGCTTCTGGAATTGAGCCAGCAGGTGTGGTGGTGGTTGAAGGTAAAGGCGGAGGAGGAGTGAAGTGAAGGATTGAGAAGATTATCGTAGGGTGTATGGACGACTCCAGAAAGATGGAAGTGTGGAAGTCGAAAAAAGTCGCTGTTAGGCTATTGGGTTGTGTATTTCTGGACCGTGCGGCCATCATACTAAGTTTAACGCTTGTACTGTATGTAATAACGTACACACTAATAAGGATCTCAGGCTTGCAGGGACTAGGGTCAAAAGAAACCTACTAGGTAGCACCCAGGTAAGTACAAATTGGCAAGTACTTTTAGTTGCTGCTACCTGCTGCGGACAATAGGCAGGTACCTCACTTAATAACACATATACTACCGAACCTGAGGTATGGTAGGTGTACCTATCGTATAGGTACGCTACCTTATGTAAGTTCAAACACATTCAATCAACAATTAAAATGTGCCTGAAATGACACGAAGCCGGAGGAATGATGCTTATTTGAGGCTTGATTATGCGATGCCATGCTATGCTACTATGGCATATGGCATATGGCAGTTGGAAGTTGATATGGTAGATTAGGTACAATACACAGTACTATGTACATACGATCAATGCTAACTAATTCCGTCTTCGTCTTGTCTTCGTCTTGTTTTGGCGAATTGTTCCAAGCTTGTCGACACTGGAGTCGAGATCTCATTTCAAATCACCTGGGTCCTGAATCAAAAGGGTCACTATCGAAACAACGAGGATTAGGTATTCACCAAAGTATATCCCTAGTTAAAAATGCACGGAGAGTACATGATCTGCAGTCACACCGAGGGTATCCTTCTCCGTGAGGGTCCCTGCAGGAGGCTGCGCCTACGTGGACTTCGTAGGTACGTATCACTACCGTTGTCAGATACCACTGAACCTTACCTTTAGGTAGTATGTACCTCGCTACACTAGGTGGTATCCTCGTAATAGGGTGGATGCTCCGTTCATTAAGTAAAACTTGTATTGTACCCGGGCTACATGTCAGCGTTGAATGCCGTCTTTGAGTGGTCCATGACCTCATGATCGCGACAACATACTCCGCTGTTTGAAGGTTCGATTGAGGCTCGTGCGAGGTATGACAGAGATACAAACCAGCCCATGGAAAATTACAAGTCAAAAAATGCTGCGCAGTCTATGAAGATACCTCGTTATATCCATGTATCTCTATTTACGGACGTCCATATCTGATATACATGTACGCTATGTGTCTAGGTAGATTTGTTATCCGCACAACAGCACAGTTAGGTAGGTACAGTATGCCCCATCGCCAACAAGTGTTCCCACATTAAGAACAACACAAGTGCGCGCCGAGCTATTATTGCGATTATTGCGATGCGCAGTTTATAGAATGGAGTGTTGGCCTCCCTGAAGACCCAGGCGCCCACCACGAATAACGAAAGTGGCTTAATTATTCTCCGCGGCCCTATTTCAATTAGACATGTAGACATAACCTCCATCCCTAGCCAAGAAGAAGAAGAAGAAAAAAGCGCTCTCAAAAGATCTGGTAGTTTATGTAGGTAATTAGCTGAAAGTTGAAACCACCCCTGAAAAGCACATAAGTAAAATCTTTAACAAACCCTTAGCCGAACTGGCAAGTTTACAAGTTGGCAAGGCAGAGCGGGCAGAGGCAACCCGGTCGTATTGTTTAGAAACCTTGCAGCTAATTATGCATCTACGTGTACAGTACATAACCCGCCGCCTGTGCAGCGAAAAAAAAAAAAAAAAAAACCGCTTTCCTATTTTGGCTGGTTTGCCTTTAGTCCTCGGCCTCCCCCTGCATCTTCTTATCCCTTCTTGGTTAATGAACCCCCCGCGCTTCTTGCCTTCGGTTGCTTTAGTTACATTGGCGGCTGGAGGGGCTTTCAGAATGAGGTTAATCAATCCTACGCGAAAGGATGAGGTGTATACTACATTACACTACATAGATACCTTAAGTAATTACAGGTATTGCGTCTTCCGTGCATACTAAGGTAGATGTATAAACACGGCGGTGTTATCCACGAGAAGAAAACGGACATCACAAGTTGAATAACTACATAAACCTGGGTAGGTACGTTTTGATAGTAGGTATTTGTTGTTGTTGTTTATTCTCCATATTAACTGGGTAAAGTTGCTCTAATTTTGGATTGCATTTCCAGACTTCATCGTACCAAGTCAGGCACGAGACCAGCGCCATGAGAAGCAGGATAATACGCTAACCGACTAGGTTACGTATGTAAATAATCTCAAGTGAGCCAAGCCAACAGTTTGAGCTTTTATCCCACACAATCTGTCGGCCGTTTTTTTAGCGCAAAGTAGGCAGCCGGTCTAGCCGTGACCACGATTCGCATACTACCTACTCTTACCATACTATCATACCAGTATTATACACCACCTACATAGGCAGATGGATAGATGGATAGATGGGTAGATGGGTAGTGCCTACGTACATCTTCACGCTCTGCAAGCCCAAGCCCGTAAGCAGCCGTCGCATTAGCCTCTTGGCCTCCATGGCTTAGAGCCAACCAAGGCCGTGGAATTCGACGCGCTTGGATAACTCTGCATGAGTCTGTGGGTATTCCGCCGGATAAAGAATAGTTGATCTCAGGTACGGCCCAGCTAGCAATTTGTAATTTATCCTATTGCGACGGCTCTCTCGTCAGAACATGATGTTTGAACACCTTAGTAACAGCTGTAAACAAAGTTGCCAAAGATGTTAAAAGCACTACCCGTCACTAGTCCAATGAAGAATTAAGCTGAACAACGGGCTGGAAGCAATGATCGGCGACCAATAATTCGTCATCTCCGATTCTAAGCCGTATCTAAGAATATCTAAGAAGATCACAACTAATCAAGTAATTTCGTATTCAATTCCTTTGATAGTAAGAAACCAAGAAACAAACGACAAAAAAAAGAGTCATATCCGTTGGCGGCTGTGGCAAAGCCTCACTCTCCACGAATTTCTGAATACGGACACGGAGAACGGGACAGAGATGGGCAAACCGGGATAGGCCCTTACCTGTTGGGGGTCAAGTGATATGGAACTTGATGACAGGTTTGGACAGCCTGACAACCAGGCCATCTAAGTACCTACTCCAGGCTCCAGATGGGTTTCGGTACTGAATCCTCTGCGGAGAGACCCTTGCCTTATGATATCGAATCCTTAGGGGTCACGCCGGAGCTATACCCCAATCATCTTATTAGGATGATACCTATTGTTCAAACTCCCATATACACAAATAGCAGCAGAAAATGAAACAATTAGTAATATCATTCCTTTTAAAAAATGTTAAATACGCAAATGTGCAGGTGCAGCGTTTCTAGAAAAGGCTTACTTCGACAGCTCATACAAAAACAACACGAAAGAAAATAATTGCATTAATTACATTACATGGTAGGTACCTACTCCATGTAGTGCTTTTGAGCTAAGACGGGATGAAAAAAGCGAGAAAATTACCCGACTCGAAGAAGCGTGGAAGTTAATCTCGTTTCACTAATGTAGGTGCATTAACCAATCAAAGTTCTAGTTCAACTTAGAAGGACAGACTAATCTGCACGGCACGATGCGTGCCCCTGATTGGGCCCGGAGCCCTGGAACAACGATGGATTGGATGGGACCTGACTGAATGGACTGGATCCAATCTTGAACCTCGGGGCCTCAGATTTCGGTGCTGGAAGATAATTGATCCCGTACCGTTTATCTTGGTTTTCTGGCCAATCTAATCTCTCCAGATTTCTCAAGAGATCCACTCGACTTACGGGACTACAGTTATCTGAACTTTTTTTTTTATCGCAACATTACATATTTGATATTGGCGATAAGACGCATACATTGCGCGCCACTTGAAAACGCTGCTAGAGGCTTACGACTTTACGATTCTGCTTTTTTAGAACCGAGCGGCATTATATACCCAGTCTTCCCAAAATTATAATTTCTCTATCGAGGTTTATACCCCATCATGTCAACCGCTATTAGTGAACCCGAAAAGAAGCAAGAGCTTCTAGGCATGCGCAAGAATGGTAAGGACTGCAACAATACTTACAATTGACCTGGGGCTTATGGGTAATATACAGGCAAGCAATGGCATCCGCCGCGAAAGGCATTCCGCCCTGGATCTGGCCTAACTTCCTATGAGCAACGAACAAAACTGCGTACGGCGGCAGCTGCTACGAAGGCAAGAGAAAAGGAAATGAAAGAAGAAAAGGAAGCAGAAAGACAGGTAAAGTCGACACTGTCAATACAAAAATATAGGTCCACTGGGTGTGGCTGACACTGAAGCTAGAAACGAGTTCAAGCCATCAAAGAGAAGCGCGCAGCAAAGGAGGAAAAGGAGAGATATGAGAAGATGGCAGAGAAAATGCACAAGAAACGAGTCGAACGCTTGAAGAGGAAGGAAAAGCGCAACAAGCTCCTTAACTCATGAGCCGACTGGATATCCGGAGGATCATATCTACGATTGCTTCCCTTAGTTACACCCAAAACACTATTGGGATATGTGTGGGTCAGTTTAATGGTGGCAGCGGCGAAAGCAGCTTACGGGATTCAAAATTGTCTTCTATCGATGGATTCTAAGAGGCTTATGAGCATCAAAACTATCAGGAATTAGGATCCAGATTAGCATATTATTCGCGACCGGCAAAGACTAAATAGTACCCAACAGATGGGATTCCGCAGTATCATACCGGAATCAGGAGTTCCAGCATGGCAGCTTGAGGTAGGCCAGGCAGCCAGGCAGCCAGGCAGGCAAGGGCAAGGACTAATGGTGCCTTATGAAGTAAGATGATGTCCAACTTCACGAGGGCCGACACAGCTAGTAATACAACATCACACCTATAGGCTACACTACGCACAACTTGAAATCTTTCGTTCAACACTTCTTCTTGTGTCATTGTGTTGGGTCAACAGTACTACGTGATATTTTTACCCTTACAAATATGTATTTGCTGGACTTTATATACCTACCTCCTAAGGTAACTAATGTATCTACCTAGTTAGAGAATAGTTTCAAGTACTTACATATGACTAAAGTTGTTTCTTTAAATTTTTACGGCGGTAAGACACGTAGAAATGCAGAGTATATTAATAAGATGTAATCCGTAAGTGTACTATGTATCTACCTACTATCTAACCTATTAGAATGTAAGTGACATGTGAAAGCGCGGAAGTTTCCGTAGTGGGGTGGTGCATGTGCCAACGGACTACCGTAAACTCCCCCGATCTTCTATTAGATCCAATGGGAATCTACTCTCCCTTCTTTCTCCAAAAATTATTAGCCATTCATAAGACTGCATCGACTGCATCGACCGCATACATACTTAATGTAGGTACAATTTAATGCGCGTCGATATCAATCAGGCCACCCTACCTTAAGCCATCTACCTCTGGTACTTGCGGGAACATGTCCAAGAATCAAGATTTCGACCTCCTGAAACCTATAACCACCTCCCCACCACAACGACCTCGTCACCAAATAAGACGGTCGATAACTGAACTGTCTTCGCCAATCAAGTTACCCCGATATCACCACCTACATCATCAGCGAAAGGATCGCGACAACGATGACAATAATTCCCAATCTGCAAACCCGATGCATCTTCACCTTCCACGAGGCTCATTTGAGCTGCCACGGTCCGAGGGTACCACGCCATACACGAATTCCGAAACGAACCTCAAAATCAGTATGCTGAACCCTTCGTCTGATGATGCTGCGCGTAACACCAAACATACGGTCCTTGTACCAAACCCGGTAACCGAAGAGGACCTGGCGTATAGGCAGAAAGAGAAAGTAGCAACAAGTTTAGCGTTCGTCACTACAGCTTCCCGGGTACCATTGAACATAGACTGGTTATAGTCTTCGATAACTAACATTCGAAATAGGGGGTTAAGAAAGTCGCTTGTAGAACTAGGGGATTTTTCGACTTCCACGACGATGCGCCTGGATGATACATATTACTCTGTTCTCGAAAGGCTGGGCATACTTCAGAACACGATAGTATCTCTTAAAGAGCTCACAACCATGTCTCAGGAGCTGGACGAAAGCTTCAAAGCAGAGTCGCAAGGGCTAGTAGACGAGTTAGAGCACCAAGCCAAGTCGTTCGGCCACTTCGATGATCAGCAGAGACGGATCGAGGAACTACAAGGTCGCATACACGCAGGCCGCGACATGGTCGAGACTCTCAGTAAACGGGTAGATGTAGTACGGGAGCGAATCGAAGGGTGGGAAAGAGCAGATATGGAATGGCAAGAAAAGACAAGAAAACGCCTTAAGATCGTATGGATTATCACGTCTGTGGTAATTTTCTCACTAATCCTTATACTGGCCATGGCCCAGTATGCGCCTTCGTTCGAAGATATCTCAGGGGTTCCCGACTTGGCATCAAGCAACGAACAAGGACAACCCGATCCAGGCAACATCATTGGTAATCCCACCTTAAACGCTGCCGCTTTGGTGGACGAGGTGAGAGAAGCACTCAAAAGTCAAAATGCCACCCAGTCTACCGGGAATGGTATTCTCCGAGCTCTGGACGAACTATGACTGAGCCATAATTATACAATCGTCATTCAAACAATCGACCTGCCTAGAAATATTGATACCCGCAAGCAACGCTCCTTGATAGAAGAAGGGTCCTAAGCACATTGTCAGATTTGTAACTATCGCCTTCAAGGTATTATTCTATTGTCGACTAATTACCCTTCATCTTTAACACACTACTTATCCTTATTTGTGCTGCAGTGGCGGCTATTCCACCCTCGCCGTTGCTATTCATGTAAATAGGTAATGTACCTCTTATAATTAGCTTATTCATCAAGCGTCATAACTTCAAAGGGCTCGTCAAAGGACGCCTGCTGGAAGCTTGCGCGTGCGAGCCGAAATGCGTTCCCTAGTAGCGCTTAGATGCAACTCACGAGTATGACGGGAATACCCACTAACCTAGTGTAAATCTAGGCGTGCCATCTGAGCTGATGCCGTCTTAGCCGCGGATATATGGCACTTGTTAGAACAAACCACTTGGCTTCAGCCCTGCAAGGTTCCCAAGCTGTGGAGTTTGTATTGCACAATACGTAAGACGCATGGAGCCGTGGCTGTACCTAATGAAGTCTAACAGGTACCTGCCTACTAATATGCAAACATATTAGACCACTTCCAAGATTGAAGCTTTTCGACCAGAGCACACATAATAAGCTAGGTATTGGATCCCTTTAGTATATACACATAGCGAGTCCCCTGAGTCGATCATTATGACAATAAGATAAGCGATAATTAATGATCTCAGGATCCGTCAGCATCTTCTATATGTGCATATCAAATTTTGAATAATCAGGTGCGTTAGTGCGTGCACCTTAAATAGTGAGATACATGGTCAACTGAGATCAGTACATGTATCTGTCGACGTCATCTCTAAGCCACTCGGTACCTATTTCTGACGATAGCTACGCTGACACTACACTGCCGTAGGGCAACCAACCCGGAGCCACTACCACCAATTAGGAGAGAAACGGCGCTACCGTTAAACGGCGTATCAAGCCGGATCTGAGAACTTCGAATTGATCGTCCTAGCTAGTCGTACATAATTCCAAGAAAGCTCAGCCCCAAGACTTTTAACAGTAGTGAATTGATCACATGAGAAAGTTTCAGGGGGGGGCAACCGGAGCAAAGAAATACAGTGTGGTATCTAAATAGCACTGTATTTATATCTCTAAGGTACCTAACCTAAGGTTACCTAGGCATGTAGGTACAATACCTACCTCTTCACCAGAGCAACTTACAAGGCACCAACTGGTACACCTTTCACCACATTGCAGGTTGAACAGTAATTTCATTCACTTGCTTTCCTTCTTTTCTTCTTTCTCATATTTCCAGTTTTCTATTTCTTCTTTGCAATACCCCTTCATTCATACAATTCAAGTTAAGTCTTCTTATTCGTGGAGATATATCAAGGGATAAACGTTTGTGGCTGACAGCATGACAACATTATTCTGCTATTGAATCTGTCAAATAAGACCCCGCCATAATATCCACAAGCCAATACGCCGTACGCGTTGAGCGCAATCGCTGGCATTTGGGCTGAAGCTTAATTTGTACCAAGACGGGAGCAAAAACGAGAACGGGGAAGAGGTCATCTCACAAGCCGTCACCATAAATAATAGACTTCTACCTACTTTCCCCACGTAGGAAAAAGAGTGTGTGAGTGAGAGAGGAAGAAGAAAAAACAAGATCAAGCTCAGCGTCAGATATGTCTACTGCGGATTTCCCCCAAGATGGCGCACCCCGCGGTCCTACTACCGATTCCGCTACCCCTCCTAAACAAACCCTGACCGGAAAACAGGAGCACTGTTCGTATCTCTTCTTGGCAGGTCCTTCGATGTCATTGTCATTCATACTAACTAACCATCGCCGTCTATAGACCTCAAACGAGAACTCATATCTGAGCAAGTCAACTGGGAAATATCCGAATTAAACTCTCCGACGGCCCTTCGCAGATTTGGCGCCCCCTTTAAGTCGGAATTTGGAGAAGTGTCTCCCTACGATTCTGAGCTCCCCATTTTACGTTACATCTTCGTGCACCATGTGCGAGAGTTCCCCTTCCTCGACAAGGCGAAGGAGAAGGAATTCTGGCAAGATAAGCTGCAAGTCGTATGTAATTCTATTAGCTCTCCATTCGCTGCATTAGACTAACATAAGCGCTCCCGCGCGACTAGTTCCTCGAATCTTTCGCTAGCAAGAACATCTCATCCTCCGAGGACCGATTGGAAGAAACCAAACGTCGCAAGCTAGCCTTAAAATGTCGGAAGTTAGTCGAGTTGATGATGGTCTCCGGGGTCCCTACGGCCTCGGGGTTCGAGGAGCGCATAAGATTTGCGGAGATGGAGATCGTAGACCGAGATGCAATCGACACTGGCATGTTAAACACTATGCCAGAAGGACATTACGTTAACGGATGGGACGTCAATGTTGCCGGCGTGCGCATCACTCACGTCAAAAAACACATTAGACGTCATAAACATGCGGTACGCAGTTCCACAAGAGGGGGTTTATATATACGTCTGATCTAATTTGTTGTAGGAATTCCTACTACGCGTCAAGCGGAAGGGCGAACTCGAATTTTACGTAGGCAGGCGATACGGCGACTTTGTCCGATTACAAAGACAGTTGAGGACGGAACTGCCAGGAAAGGTCCTTCCCCCGTTGCCAAAGAAGAACAAGTCAGATACGTCTGCAGCGAGCTTAATGTCACGTATGACGGATGGTGCTGACGACTCCGACAACTCGTCCGTATCATCTGTTTCTACTGCCACGCCTGGGACCCAAAGTGGCGGGTTTACAGAATCGATGAAGACCTTAACGGTTCGAGATCACCGCCGAAACAAATCTGTAGCTTCTAGTCGTGCGTCACCGCGCCCATCCTTCGAAACATCAGCTAGTAAAGCACCAAGTCCTAAGCTCGATGTAAGTCATCCTTTGCCGAGACCTATCTCGGTTAACCCGAATTGGCTGTGGAGGATATTAATGTCTTTTAGAATGCGATCCTTTGGCGCGAGAACCAGCGTATATCATTGCGAGCATATTTGCGGTATCTGTTACACAACTCCCAGACTGCGCAGACCAAAGCTTTGCAGCAGTTCTTAACGCAGGATCCAATCACCCCAACAGATGAAGATGTCGAGGATATATTTCGTCGCAAAGCTGTTGATGAGAAGCGCATGGAGGAACAGAAGCAATTTTACGAAATCGCAAGAAGAAGAGCCGCGGAGTTAGACGTATATATGGAGCAATTTCGTCAAGATATCGTCGAGCGTAATGGGCTAACAAAGCTTCTCCAAGAGATCAAGGATAAAAATACCATTCAAGATCTAAGCCTACAATATCAGAAGTTCGCCGAATGGCTCCGTATCGAAGTGGCTGCAACGATCTACCACCTTTTCCTCGCCGAGGACAATTCGCCGGAATTGTTTGCTCAACTTAAGAGGATTCATTCACTGATACCCTATACTCTTCTGAAAAACGTCATTAGGCTCGCGAATCCTGCTGCTGTTATGTCCGGGGTGCTTGACCTTTTCTTGGCGCAGCCTTTTGGAGCTCGATCTCTTATGCAAAGAATTTTTTCGCTGACCTTGAACGACGGGATTAAGAGCTACCAGAAATCCATCGACGCTTTAGCCGCCGCGATAGGGGATGACGTATATGTGAGCAAGCTTAAACAATTTACAAATGCCGAGGAACATATAAAGGTTGCAGTTCGAGAAGAAGCTGAGTCTGAAGGTTTAGATATCATAGTTGCTATTCTGCGCTCTGAACATTTCACACCAGCTCTCACTGGCGAGCAGTTTGGAAGATTGTTCAATGCGTATGTAGCCTTTAACAACGCAGTGGAGAATGTCGACGAGGAATTAAAACAAGGCGCGCAGCTTTTCTCTCATCTAAAGCAGCTCATGAAACTACAAACTAGACAGCGGGATAAGGCGATGATGCTCAGCCTAATCGAAGAGCCTGTCACTTTACAATTATTCCGGGACCTTTTCACCATCTTTTACGAGCCTCTAGTGAGAGTTTATAAGTCAGCCAATGTGTACGACAGCATTACCGACTTTGCTCTTTTTATTGGTGATATGATCCAGGTACGTTAACTTGTCGACTCCACGAGCCATTTTTAAGGTCACTAACAATGCCGTAGGTGGTTGAAAAGTGCAGGGAGCAAGATGCCTCGGCAGACCCGAACCAGACGGTGCAGGCCTTCATTGACTTGTGTCAGCGCCACGAGCACAACTTTTACAAATTCATCCACGAGGTTCACACACACGACAACGGCCTCTTCACGCAGCTCATGGGTTGGATCGAAGATATTTTAGAGTTCTTGCGAAAGGGGCCAGCTGGCGGAGCGCTGGACATTAACGCCCTTTTCGAAGGAGCTGTTGCTAGCGGAAACTTGGATAAAGAAAAGGCGATCGCGGAGATTAATCAGCTTATCGCCTGGCAAGAGGCTCGGAAGAAGTGGCATCACGACAAAACCCGGCAGAAGATGGCTGCGGAAGGTTCGGCTGGCATCGACGGTTCCATGCCGGGTATCGGCAGCTTCAACGCTAGCGACTTTGGGCTCAACGAGGCGGACCTCGAAGACATGAGCTACGACGATGGTTCTGACGACGAGGCCGAAGCGGAAGAAGAGGATGAATTAGACCCTATAGAGGCGGAAAGACGAAGGCGGGCCAAGAGGCAGGATCGCCTCAAAGCTCGTGCCGGAGAACCCCAGAAGCCGGAGGTCAGCGAGGTACACCGGTTGAGGGATAACTTTGTCCAGATGCTGCGGCAGGTTCTGGCGCCCTAGGAGTTGAGTTTTAGGACAATGATCTATTCCCCTTTGGTCTGTTACATTGACGAGCGGGTACTAAAAGGAAGAGAAGAGGCTAAGTGAGATAATGTTTGGCGGGCGGAATGGCATATTTGAGGCTTTTGAACAGCCCTCTAATTACGAACAGTTTCTTTGAGAAATGGGATACCTTGGTTTACCCGTATACCCGAGAGTGTATAGAGCAAGTTGTCATAGCATCAGGTTTAGGGAAGGTTAATAGAGATTTGACTCGGATGATGCCTGGACTATATGTATTAACCAAGCTAACTATTTGATTACTGATATAACTCTGGATATGTTATACTAATTCGGCACATGTATTCCCATTGACCAATTACACGTGATGATGATGATGATGATGCCGGTGGGCTAAAACAGCTTACTACCTTGTACTACTACCTTATGTACTACCTAATGTATTGTATTGTACTACATGCGCAAAGGTAGGCGAGGTGAGGTACTTACCGAGAGGCTAGGTGGGCTGGGGTGGGGTGGATAATGTACGAGAATACCTCGTGCTTGTGGAAATGCCCGGCTTTATTATCCCTCGGTAATCAGAAACAACGCTATTGGAGGAAGGAATTCAATCGTCTGGAAGCAGCGGTTGAACTTCGACCAGCATCATCATCACTTTTTTTTCTCTTTCGCCTTTTTTTTTTTTTGCCATTCCCCGAAACTCGCAGGAACAAGAGAAGAGTTGTTTCACTGCAACCCTTTTCTCTCTTCTCTCCCCTCCTTCTTATACGTCTCCTATCACATAATGGCATCTTCAATGGCACTAAGGAGGTTAGCCCTTGGCTCTACCGTGAGTCCTTCTCCCTTGCTTGCAGCCTTAAATAATAAGTCGCATAGGCTTTTGAGGTTTATACAAAAGGATAATGGAGATGCGAGATGCTAACATTCACTCGCTTTTATTAGTTCTCGAGGACAGCCAAGTGCCAAGCCAGAACCTTCTCTTCCACACGGCCTGTTTGTATGTGTACCCCGCTGATGTCGTGCAGTCGAATTTGACAGCTAATTGCATGTGCGCGCAGCTCGGATTATCGCGAATAACCCACTACGGGCCAAGGAAGCGCCGATACATGTTAGCAGCAAATACCCCGTTATCGTATGTCGCACGTCCCACGCCTTTCTACTGTTAAGTAGAGATATTTCTTTTAGGATCAAAAACGGTTAACTTTGACCGTAGGACCACGAATACGATGCCATTGTTGTCGGTGCTGGTGGTTCCGGTTTACGGGCGGCCTTCGGCTTGGCGGAAGCCGGCTTCAACACAGCTTGCATATCAAAACTCTTTCCCACGCGAAGTCACACCGTTGCCGCGCAAGGTGGTATCAACGCCGCCTTAGGAAACATGCACGAGGATGATTGGAGATGGCACATGTACGATACTGTCAAGGGTTCCGACTGGCTCGGTGACCAAGATGCTATCCACTACATGACGAGAGAAGCGCCCGCCTCAATTATTGAGCTGGAGAATTACGGTTGCCCGTTCTCGAGGACGGAAGACGGAAAAATGTAAGTCGAGGTTAAATATCGCACGACACATATAGCCACTTCTAACATTCGTTGCTAGCTACCAGCGTGCTTTCGGTGGTCAATCGCAGAAGTACGGCAAGGGTGGCCAGGCTTACCGTTGCTGCGCTGCCGCCGACCGAACTGGACACGCTCTCCTGCACACTCTATACGGTCAATCTCTACGACACAGCACCAACTACTTCATCGAGTTCTTTGCTCTTGATCTGATCATGGAAGACGGAGAATGCCGCGGTGTATTAGCCTACAACCAGGAGGATGGTACCCTTCACAGGTTCCTTGCGCAGAACACCGTTTTAGCCACCGGTGGATACGGCCGAGCTTACTTCAGCTGCACGTCTGCGCACACTTGTACCGGTGATGGTATGGCTATGGTTGCCCGTGCTGGCCTCCCCAACCAGGATCTCGAATTCGTCCAGTTCCACCCTACCGGTATCTACGGAGCTGGTTGCTTGATCACGGAAGGTTCTCGAGGTGAGGGCGGTTACCTCCTAAACTCCGAGGGTGAGCGATTCATGGAGCGATACGCGCCTACTGCGAAGGATCTGGCCAGTCGTGACGTCGTCTCCCGATCTATGACCTTGGAAATCCGCGAGGGACGAGGTGTTGGTCCCGAGAAGGACCACATCTACCTTCAACTAAGCCACTTGCCTGCTGAAATCCTTGCTGAGCGTCTACCCGGTATTTCCGAGACTGCCGCCATCTTCGCTGGTGTTGATGTCCGCAAGCAGCCTATTCCCGTCCTACCGACTGTCCACTACAACATGGGTGGTATTCCCACGAGGTACACTGGTGAGGTTCTCACCGTTGATGAGAAGGGCAACGACAAGGTTGTTCCTGGCTTGTTCGCTTGTGGTGAAGCCGCTTGTGTCTCCGTCCACGGTGCCAACCGACTTGGTGCCAACTCCCTGCTGGATCTTGTAGTGTTCGGCCGAGCCGTTTCCCACACTATCCGAGACAACTTCACCCCGGGCACTAAGCCCAAGCCCATCAGCGCCGACGCCGGTGCCGAATCGATTGAGGTCCTTGACCAGATCCGCAACTCTAATGGTCCCAAGAGCACCGCCGAGATCCGACTAGCCATGCAGAAGGCCATGCAGACGGATGTGAGCGTCTTCCGTACACAAGAAAGTTTGGACGAGGGTGTAAAGAGAGTGACTGAGATTGATGGTACCTTCTCTCAAGTTGGAATCAAGGACCGCAGCATGATCTGGAACTCGGATCTCGTCGAGACCCTCGAGTTAAGGAACCTGCTCACCTGCGCGTAAGTTACAGAATCTTTCCTAAACCAAAGCACGATGAAGTTAACAATTTCATTAGTACCCAGACGGCTACCGCCGCTGCTAACCGAAAGGAGTCTCGTGGTGCTCACGCCCGAGAAGACTACCCCGAGCGAGACGACGAGAACTGGATGAAGCACACGCTCACCTTCCAGAAGAAGCCCCACGGCAAGGTCGACCTCGGTTACCGACGCGTGATCGGCACCACCCTGGACGAGAACGAGTGCAAGGCCGTCCCGCCGTTCAAGCGTACTTACTAAACAAAGCAAAGCAAGGAAGAAACCCGGGCAACTTTGGTTTTGTGGGTTGTATCGAATAGATGAGATGAAATGAGCTAGCTTACGCAATGTCAACGCCAGCAAATGAGGGGGTATGGTATGTATGAGCTGGAGACGTATCCTTAAGTCTGGCAGATTGGGGGGGAGTGGGGTGGAGTGAGTGAATGAGTGAGTGTCGAGATGAGCCGTCTGGTGCCGAGCGGGTTAACCTACCTAACCTATGTATGTATCTTTAGGTATGCATGGTCTTGCGAACGATGTGTATACGGATAGAATACCAATATCTTTTTTTTTTTTTCAACTGTTCAAACTTAGCTGGGTACTTAGCTCCTAACCTATAGTGCTCACAAGTGATGGTATACAATATGTGGACTAGGCAACAATACCTGGCAGGCAGTCGAAGGGGGTTAGTTGTGCGGGTTAGTGAAGCGGAATAATATAGGTACGTTGGTATCGTATGGATACATACAGTATTAACAGAACAGAAAAGAAAGAAAAGAAAATAATAATAAAAAAGCCAAAAAATAAAAAAAATAAAAAAGCTCACCGGGTGTCGGACTCGAACCGACCTCTCCTTGGGAATAAGCAATCCGTCGTCATTGTGCATTCTTTAGCTATTGGGACATATGCGTGCGCGCGTGCTGCTGTAGTCCACTGAGCTAACTGATGAAACAAATGTAAATGGATATACAGCTCCCCAGGCGACTTTCACCCAATCAGTCCGACCCGGCTGGTTTTGTTGTGTTGTGTGCTGGGTACGTTGGTATTTGCGGTATATAAAGAGTCCTACATGGATGGGCTGATAGGTTGATTGGGGGGGGGGGGGAGCTGGTGTTTGCTCTGTGGCACGCGAACAGGCAGACAGACGGGAAGGGAGGTAGGTGCGTGCGCGTCTTGGCGCGGTAGCAGGCAGATAGTATGCGTATAGCTAGTTCAATGGATCCAGGGAAAATCGAGGCGGAGAGAGAGAATTCGGGAATCTCGTCCCAAGTATGAGAGGCTTCAGCGACCAGCTTCTTTAGCAGCACAGCAGCTAAGAGTCGGAATACTGAAGCGAGAGTGGTGGCCTTAAAGGAAAAGAACTGCGTCTTTGTCTTGCTTCTGATTTTTTTTTTTTTTTTTTTCCTAATCTGAGCTCAGACAATACGGGAATTTCCTCTTCTGGTATAATACGTACGGGCTCGGCTTGCATTGCTCGCGATCACGATCATGGCGCTCCTCCACCATCGATCTAAACCTATACGCAGGGAAATCTATACTATGATGGCGATCGTTTATTTTTCTTACCTTTAGTAGTATATTGGATTTTGCAGCTGGTGCTTTAAATATCACCATGTGTCTAATTCCCTCCTCCCCTAGTATACCCCCCCCCCCTCCTCCTCCTCGCTATTAACTCACGATATTCTTCCGTTTTCACTCTAGAAATAACATTGCCAACTTATATGTATATTAGGTACCTAGGTATATATATATATATAAAAGACCCTCATGCTGCCTTTACCATACCTATCCCACTGGGGCCCCATACTCGGCCTGGCGCAACAAAGCCAGACCCCCCTTCTAAGCAGCGAGAGCAGCCAGAGCGGTCTGCCGTCGATAGACATAACCGCCCTGAGCGCGAGGAGCGGCATCTCCGTCCTGGAATGCTGGCAGCTCGCCTCGCCGCCCACCAGGGCTTCGGGCGTGGACGTGCTGCGAATGGGCGATATCGCGAACGCGTCGTATTACATCTTCCCGCCGAGGTTCGACAGCGGACGGCGCCCGGGGCCCGCGAGGCAGTATGTCTGGGTTATTAGCGGCGTTGTGCACTGTATGACTTGTTTCTTTCCTTTCTTTCCTTTCTTTTTTTTTTTTCTTTTCTTTTTTTTTGGCTTTAAATAAAACATGCTTTCCTTTGACCAATAAGACCTTGTGAGCCTGTCATTGAGACAAGTCGGGACGGGACGGGACGGGATGGGGCTGGGCTGATAATAAGTTGCCGAGCTAGTAAGCCTGCCGAACGCCACCGACGAAGCTACCATCCACGGCGGCAGATATGGACTCACGTATGTCGAGGATACGGCGGACGTGTCGGTTTGGGGCCACAGGGCGACGTTCCCGGGATACGACGAGACGGTTTTGCTGATGATTCCTGTTCGGGATGGTATCAACCCGCCGCATACGGTTTTACATGATGGGCCCTGCAAGGTGGAAATGCCTGTTGATAGTGGCGGAGAATGGATGCCGTTTCAGCCATGAGTGTAGGGAAGTATTAGTAAAGAAGGCTGCAATAAGGATGTAAGAAGACATGCCAAACCCGAGTTCTCCTTTGAGTTAGGTAATGACTTGATTTCTCTTACAAGGACTCGGATACCGCGATGCTTAATCTAGCCGTTGAACGACTAATAAAAAAAATCCGAGAGTTTATTTAAAAAGCGACGTCAAGTTCAAGGTATCCAAATCGAAGCTTGTGCTGGGTACGTTACCTAATGGTATAGTTGTAAGCCACGAAGTTCATGAATACGGGATGTGTTGAAGCTCAGGTATTATCGGGTTCAAAGTTGTCGATGGTGTTTCTAATATATAGGAATACAAAAGCAACATTTCGTACAATATGGTTATTAATGAACACAGAAACTACTCTACGATTGCGTCATCTCTAATGAAATGAACACCCTTATTGAAAAATGACAAGACACTACAACTAATATATCACAGACATCTTTTCAATATTGTGCTATCTTACCTCGAGACATTCGGAAGCGAGCTGTATCCTGATAGGTGCCGGGATTAAGGTTAATATACCTGTACGATGTTCCACATGAGATACAATAAAGCACATACAGTAAAGTTACGGCTAGGTGGGGTGTTGAGCAGTAATTTGCGTGGCAGCCAGCTTTAGGTAGACTCTTAGTTTCTTTGACAATTTGCCCGGTTTGCGCGGCAGTTTCAATTCCGACGGTACACCCGATCCTTTCACCGTGGGGGTGGTAGGTATCTCATAACTCGTACTGCCTACGACTTCCGAGAGGAGAATAAAGGCTCTGTTCGTCAACTTGTATAAAAGCCAACCGACCTGGGAAAGTCTAGGTATCGTATAAACCCCCCGAAATTAAAAGAGGGCATACCTAGAGGTTTTTTTTATTCTTATTTTTCCTATTTTTTCCATAATTGCTAGACTTGGAGATTCATAATGTCCGTTGCACTGATCACAGCGGGGAGCGCCGGACTTGGAGCCGCGGCTTGCCGGGTCTTTGCGAAGAACGGCTACCGAGTCATCGTGAACTACGCCAACAACGAAGAGAGGGCTAATAAGCTTTTGGAAGAACTACCGCTCCTGTCTACTCTGCCACGCGAGAGCGAGGGCGAACATTTCGCTGTTATCAAAGCTGATCTCGGCAGTCGAGATGATGTCAATCGTCTGATCAGGGAGACTGTGGACAGGTTTGGTCGGTTGGACGTTATCTTTTCTAATGGCGGCTGGACTCGTTTGTGAGTTAATTCGCTCGACACGGGATGACTCCTGGACTTGTGCATGCTAATCTTCTTCTGGGATACAAACTGACGTATATTTTCCCGTAGTCGCGGACTGGAGAGTATCGATGATAACGCCCACGAAGAGGAGTGGGACCGCGCTTTCAACATGAACGTAAAATCCCATCTATGGCTGATGCAAGCTGCCAAGAAACACCTCGACGAAACCGAAGGCGCTTTCATCACAACGGCATCTATCGCTGGTGTGATCCCAAGTGGGAGTTCTCTGGCAAGTACTCTCACCTTAAGAGCCTTATTGGATTTTAACTCGATAATAACACTAGATAATTATTTAGGCATATGCCGCTACTAAGGCCGCACAGATCCATCTGATGAAGGTGCTTGCGGTTATGGCTGCGCCTAAGATTAGAGCCAATACTGTTTCTCCAGGGCTCCTGCTAACGGTGAGATTGTTTAAACCCGTCAGAATTAAAGAAATACCTTAGGTAAGCTCGTGAGTCTAACATTGGGTTATAGGAATGGGGAAACCGCTTCTCGGACGAGCAGAAGGAGGGTCATCTGCAAAAGACCAAGCTCAAGCGCTACGTTACCGTCGAGGATGTCGCTGAGCAGGTACTTACTTTTGCGAAGAGCAAGAGCACAACGGGGGTCAACGTGGTGATGGATGCCGGGTTCATTCTATGATCTTAACCATGGGAGATGCATATTTCTGAGACTTGTCATTTCTGAATACTAAGGTAGAGAGGGGTGTGCATGTGCGGGTTCTGCTTAGTGAACGTATACAAACACAGCCCACTTACCTTATATCTCATAGAATCGTAAGCGTTCGCCATGGCTGATAAATATAAAGTGTAAATAAACTTGGCTTTCACGCATTGTGGCTTGGGTCAGAGTGAGAACGAACGAAATTCAAGCAAGGCCCCGGCGTTGATCCTTGGATATACACAGGTAAACTGTATAATGACTGTGCATTCGTAGGGTCGGTCATAATCATATGAAATAAACACACGTTCAGCTCAGGTCGCGTGTAACTTCTCAAATGAAAGATATATGAATTGACTGAGACTGATGAGATTAAGATGAGAAGAATCGGCATTGAATGTGAGAGTTGAGAAGGTTCAGAATAGTACTATGTACTTACTATAACTACACAGTACTCGAGATAAATTCATGCATTAGGTAGGTAGAGTGATGTAATGACGTACTGTGTCAACGCCCAAATCACGTACCATCCTAGGCAGCCACGTGGGAAAGTTATGTGATAGTGGATTTTTTCAGCGAATCACACGCGTTTGTATTGTAGGGTTTACGTGGGACACAAAGGTACCTAGACCGACTAGGCTAAAAAGTACCTAGGTACGCTATCCAGCCCTGCACATCAGCTGCATCACCAGCTCGATCATTCTCTACTTCCAACTGACTGTATTTTTAGTAATAACACATATCACACCGAAACCACCCTTGTTGGCTAGCTACCTTGTCAAGTCATATATTATCTTATAAGTTGCTTTGCATCACTTCTCTGCAGCTGCACCCTTCGAAACTTGGAACTTGATCTAAACCTACCTAACCTACGGCTTCCTCGGTATCAAGTAACAAATCTCATCCTACCTAGGCTCATTCTAACTAGGCTCATTCTAACTAGGTATACGGATAGCGGATTCGATTTATCAATATAAGTAGGTAGGGATGGAGGCCGCGGCCTCCATATGCCTTGGGCCTCCCACGGGGTCGGGAGCGGGCGTAGGAGTAGGATCAACAGCGGTTATCGCAACAACCGTCGTGACTACGGTTGCGCTTTTCTCTCTCGCTCGACATACACTATGGCCCGAGAAGCGTGCTGTCATCCCCGGTCCTCTGACGACTAGCTTGCCTAAGCTTTCCGAAGCTGCCCGCGCTGAAATCCCATATCAACCGGACGCGTTTCCGGGTGCTAGAGACGTAGTTACGCCGGTGAGTTCTCTCTATTTGATAGGTGAAACCAGAACATAAACTAACCTAGATCCGTAGTATGGCAATATTCGTGTGTACGAATTCGGACCTGAAGATGGCCGTAAAGTATTGTTCATCCACGGGATCAGCACATCGTGTATGACCCTTAAGTCCATCGCCATGCCTCTTGCCGAGAAGGGATGCCGTGTCATGCTTTTCGTAAGTAAAATTTAACTCCTGGAGTAAATTCGTACCCCTTAAGGCATCAATCAACTCACACACCTTAGGACCTATTCGGACGAGGCTTCACCGATGCGCCTGCCGATGTGCCCTACGACACAAGGTTGTTCGTCACTCAGATATTACTTGTATTAGCATCTTCTCCGTTGTCGTGGACCGGAGACAACGGCCTCAGTATCATAGGGTACTCCCTCGGCGGCGGTATTGCCGCCAACTTCGCCGCCACCTTCCCGCACATGGTCGAGTCTCTGGTCCTTCTCGCCCCCGCCGGACTCATTCGCGAGGAGAACTTCGGGCGCGCGAGCCGCCTGGTATTCATGTCGGGCCTCATCCCCGAGCGTCTCCTCGCGTGGCTCACCAAGCGCCGTCTACGGCACCCCATCGCGTCGTCGGTATCCAAAAAAGCCCGGAAATCCGTCAGCGGCGCAACAACAGCGGCTCCCCAGGCCCAGACGCACAGCGAGGCCAAGAAGGAGGACTACGTCGACGTCGCCGTGCAAGAAGCCGTCGACCCCGTCGGGGAGGAGGGGGAGGCGGAGGAGGGAGAGGAAGCGGCAGCGCCGTCCCCGACGCCCTTCGAGCGCCAGGTCCTCGGGTACGTGCACTGGGCGCTGGACTTCCACCAGGGCTTCGTGCAGGCGTTCATGTCGACGATCCGCTACGGCCCGCTGATGGGGCAGCACGGGTACTGGCGGCAGCTAGCGCGCCGAAAGCCCGGGACGACGGCGGTCATACTTGCCAAGGACGATAGCCTCATCCAGAAGGACGACTACGCCGAGGACGCCCTCCCGCTGCTCGGCGGGCCGGGCAACGTCTTCTGGCGCGTCGTGCCCGGGTCGCATAACTTCCCCTTCACGCACGCGGCAGAGGCGCTGGAGCAGATATATGAGTTCTGGGGCACGGGGTGAGGTAGATAGAGAAGGGGATGGATAGGCATAGAAAGCGTTGTGTTAAGAGTAGTTAGAGGGTAACTGCATAGCGTAGATACGTATATTACTAGAATACCTTCTCCTTTTTTACCACAGTTAGTGTAGTAGTTACGACACTCATGACAGGAAAGGAGGACGGTGGAAAGTTTTTTTTTTATGTCATTAGAGCGTTATATTATCTAGAAGATGATGCAATATAATTACAAATTCGATTACAATCCAGCTAGTCCTGAAAGCATAAGAGAAAAAAAAAGCATGCTATCTTCCGCTACTGAAAGGAATGATTAGGTGGTAGTAGGTATTTAAGGGGTAACCAAACATTGAGAAGTGGGAGAAAAAAGAAAATAAAGAGAAGTAAAAACACCTTGGCTTGAACCCGAGTAAAATAATTTTGGTCCCCTGGCTTTCGGCGTCCAGGAAGTCTTGGCGTCCCAAGACCTCGACAGTTCGTGGGCATTATAACCTTTCGTGCAGCGGGGTGCAGTTTTTGCTTTTCCTGCCTGCCTGCCTGGCTGGCATCTAGCGCCTGACGCACTGTTCGTTCCCAGGCAACCTACACCGAGCAAGCACTCCTCCTCCGCCTTCTCCCCCTTTTTGCCCCTCCCTCACTGAGGTTAAGTAAAGTAGTTTAAGCATCCATAGCATCCCGCCCATTCAGCAAGACGATGCACGTCGCGATAGCGACGGCATCATCGAGCTCCTGGTCGTTCAGCACCAGGACGGCGTCCTTGTCGAAGCCGAAGCCGGCGACGCGCGCGATCTCGACGCGCTTCTGGTTCAGGCACTTGTACAGGATGCCCACGCGGCCGCGGGTCATGTCCCAGAAGTACGGGATGCTGTTCTTGACGAAGGCCTCGTGCTTGCTGTCCTCGCCCTTGGCGCTGCCGCCGACGGGGCACATCTCGATCTCGTGCCGCGAGTGCTTGCTGCCCGGCGGGAAGCGCACGCGCGACGAGTCGAACGACACGAACGTCATGTTCAGGTCGCACACCTTGTCCCCGGACCGCCCGTCCACCATCGTCTTCAGCGTCCGCATCATGTTCCCCGACGACTTGATCTCGTACGCCGCCGAGCTGTCGCCCTGCAGCTGCTTCTGCGCCGCCTGCTCCGTGTCATCCAGGAACGCGTGGTTGAAGTCCCCCGAGAAGGGCGCCCGGATCTGCCCTGTCAGGTCGAGGATCTTGGCGTTCGTCTTGAAGTGCACGCATCCCTTCAAGAAGAAGACGCGCGTTGGTTGGAGGACTACGTCCTCGTTGATGGGGAAGTCGTCTGGGTGGAATGGGTGGCCCATAGTGGCTATAAGAGCTCTTTTAAAGGAGAAAACGCCCCGTCAAGTATAAACTAGGTAAGTTTCGATGTCGGAGGCTAATGGTAATTTCTCTTCGTTTCCTCCTCTTTTATCCCCCCGTCTACTTCGCTATTAAATACTGAGTTTCTGTTCCGTAAGCAGCTTAAGAAGACACTTTGACTTGTTAACAAAGCTGGTCTGGTATATGTGTGCCCTTTTTCTGATTAAAGGAAATAGAAATACGACGAAAATTAGTGTACTATCTAACATATAACTTATAACTAGTTTAGATACTTATAAAACGTGGAAAGTGATATGAAAAACCGGCGCCGTGGTTGCTTATAACGGGCTTCCGTAACACGGGAGCTGGGGTGGGCCCCGTCGCGGAATGTGACGTCACGGCCGGCCGCATTACCTGATTTCGAGGCGTGGCTGCTCACCACACCCTGCTCATCCAAGTTTTGAGTGTAAAGAGATGGTGGCCACTGGCGTCACCAGGTCTTATACGAACATTATTACGTCCATCGTATAGGTTAGGCGATCTCGATCTGCGTGGCTTATTAGGTGCGCTGGGGGCCAGGCTGTAACAAAGTCTTTGCTTAAGGTGAAAGTAAATTCTAAACTCGCTTTATTCCTAACATTTTAGAATTGCCCTCGAAACCCGACGGAATGGTAGAACTTATATTGTTGAGGCATGTTCAAACCTCCGCCAATCCTAGTTCTCACATTTCTATCAGTTCGTACGTAATAAGTGACTTTCCGGAATTACTATACACGGCCTATGATGAAGGTATATCCATAGAAAATCCTGGATTCACTTCTTATGTCTTAAGCGAATCAAAGCTTGTTAAGAAGATATAAATGGTGTTTTGAAATGGAGTTGCAGAGAAGACTCGTTGGTATGGTAAAGTCTGCATTAACTAGTGGACACTTATCTGGCGCTTATCAATAACTATTGCCGAGAGAATAGTCCCCGTGGAGCGCCGAGGAGAAACACCATTTCGCAGGTAGTATCGAATGATAATGGCCTAAGGAGGCCAGGCTAAGAGGTATTTGTAACAAATAAGTATGGTCTAGATTTGTGAATTAGTATCATATGAAGAAATGCGATTTACTTAGGTTAGTATGTTGTCCTTCATCCTGCTTTCATCTGAATTCGAGATCCTTTAAATATCTCAAAGGGGTTGCTTGAGGATTTCCGCTTAGCTTGACAACTAATCTATGCAAATGTCCTCTTTTGTCAATATGGATGTCACCGAGGACTTTAACCCATACAGGGCAGATGGCAAGCTCGTAAGTTCCAAGCATCAAGGTCTTGCGATATAGAGACTAACTTGATACGCGAACATAGCACGGCTTTGTCTGTGTCGTAACAGGCGCATCGCAGCCTGTAGGTCAGGCCATCATTCTAGAATTAGCAGGTCTGGTTGATCTTATTGAACATCTGCCTTCTGGAAAACTGATGATGAACTAGCCCACGGAGCGGCCTGCATATACGGTAGATTTAAATCGAGAGAGCTCGGCAGGTTAGCTTTAGATACTGACAAGAACTAGCGTGCGACAAGACCGCCAGCTCGGATTTATATAAAGAACTCGTCGATAGAGTGGGAAAGGAATCGCCGAGTTGCAAAGTCATTCCATACCCTTTCCACGTCGCTAAGGAAGATGAGACACTTATCCTGATAGATGAGGTTCTCAACGCGTTTGGGAGGTTAGATGTCTGGGTCTGTTCTTCCGGCCTCCTGGGACCCCCTTCGATTGAGGCTACGACACCGGATGATCTACAGAAATGCTTCGAGGCTCATTCATTAGCGCCGTTCTTCGCATTGAAATATGCTCCCGCTGCAATGGCCAAATTGACTGAGAAAAGGACCTATCCGAACGCTGCACCTAAAAGTCAGAAATATGGCAGCATCATCGTCATTAGTAGCGTCGCGTCAATTTACGGAGGGTGTTGGGGACCGTGCTACACTATGACATCCCACGCAGCTCTCGGGGTAGTGAAAGCAGGCGTGGCGAGTCTTAAAGGCACTGGAGTGAGAATCAACTGCGTATGTGACTCTAGAATTCGTCGCTGCTCTCCGAGGCTCGAGCTACGTCAAGATCGAAGAGAGTTCGATAGTCGATGCTAATCCAAATATCTAGATATCCCCAGGACAAATCGATATTGGTGTGGATCTCCAAGGGGTAAGTAAACCCGTTGCCATAGCCAAAGACAGATTGAGTAACATTGTGTAGTTCGATATGCGAGGAATGACATCCCAATTTCCTCCTGCTACTCTTCAAAAGCCAGAGGTAAGATAATCGAGATGTAATTGTTGAGATTTAGGTAGACTCGATTGGCTAATTATCCAGGTGCAAAAAATAACAAATGGGTTAGAGAGAGCGGGTAAACCTCAAGAGGTAGCGCGGGTTGCTGGCTTTCTAGCTAGTAGCTTCTCGTCTTATGTCACGGGCGCGAATCTCATTGTAGATGGCGGTGCATCGTGAGCTGCCCCTACGTTTATTTACTCTTATCCGTGGAGTGTCCTAAGCTAATCACATCCATAGTGTAATGAATCCATTGACGATTCCGATATGAAGACGCGATAGCAGGAATGACATTATGAGGCGTGTGAGTATGTCTTAAGATTAGGTACTATGAGGACTGTATTGAATGAGAGTTCGTGTTATCAAAATCAAAGAGTATTCTGAATTATTAATGAAATGGTGACATGTGTGAAATGTGAGAAATGTGAAAATAACAGGTTAAAATGTTTATACTTTTAGTAACTAACTAAGGAATGAAACAGCACCTGTTTGCAGTTCTTATCGCGTTATGGTCTGCTAATTTATATTCTGATAGGCAGGTACTTACGGCAGATAAGATACGCTACTACCCGCAAGCCCCATTCGGGCGATACTTGCAATTATATAAAGTATCTACGTAACGTTCTTACTAAGGAATTTACTCTAATATATAATTTCATTTCATTGGCGGTTGTCTGCTCTCTGGCTTCATCACTTCACCTAGTCGAGATAGCGAGAGCAGCACAATGCCTCTCCAGCACCAGATCTATTCAAGCGCAGACGAGGCGGCAGTCGAGTCCGTATGTCAGAAGTACGGTCTAGCCAGGGCCGAGTTCAACGAGCTGCATAAGCGGTGCGTTGCCGCTAAGTCGACGGCGTATTGTCCGTACAGCCAGTTCCGAGTCGGCTCGGCTATTATCTCTGTCGACGGAGTATACTTCAACGGGGCTAACGTCGAGAATGCGTCGTACCCGGTCGGCACATGCGCCGAGCGCGTGGCTTTCGGCAAGGCGGTGACTGAGGGACATCGGAGGATTAAGGCCGTGGCTGTGGCCACTGATATATCTCCCCCGGCAAGTCCGTGTGGCATGTGTCGCCAGTTGTAAGCTTATAATCATTTCTTATGTTTTGTTTGTTTTTCTTTTGTATATAGGTAAAAAAGAAATTAGCGTATGAGTTGGCTGACTGGAACTTGAATTGTAAAAGCATCCGGGAATTCTGCGACCTCACATCCCCGGTTATCATGTTCGACAAGGACGACAATTTTGCGGTGTTCCGTCTAGAAGAGGTAAGTTGGCCAACATTTATATCTATTGACATAGACATAAGCTAAAAGCAGTGTAACTACTTAGCTACTACCTTTGTCTTTTGGACCTGAAGCACTTCCACCACCTGGATCACGGACTGTCTAGAGCATTATATTATATATAGGGGATTGGCATGTCGAATTTATTTTTAAGTCTGGGGTTCCTCTGTTTGGTGTGTGTTTGTCTAAGATGTAGCTTAACAGTTATGTTCTCATAGAGTTTTTAGTTGTTGAAGGTGAAGGTTCGCGTGTTGTCAAGGATCATCTTGATGGTGTAAACTGAGCTGGATGGCTGGATGCGGGGATCTGCAGCGGCGAAACTATGCATTACAGATCCAATAGAGTGTAAATTCTATCATGCATTTTTGTAACGTTATATTATGGGTGGAATATAGCGCTGTAGTTTAACTAAACTAAACTAATCCCATCAAATACAACGAAGCTACGGAAGTAGGTAAAACTAACAGACGGGGCTAATGAGTCCAACAAGACTTGGACAATCAAGTGCAACCAACAAGATATGTATTCCGTATTGATGAATCTGACCTAGTTCCCCTTACACCAATTCCATTCGCTTCGATTACTAGCAGCTGTTCTTATTAGTCTTCTCGCCCGATGATTCATACATAGAAATACTGTGTAAGTTAAACCCCGGATAGGATGTACCCAACACGATGTTAGCTGGGACATTTCCAAGGATTCTTATTCTTATTCTCTCAGAGTTTCGCTGAAATTGGGGACTGCCTCCCCCGCAAGCCACCATCCCCGCAGCCCCGGGAATTGTTGCAACTAAAGAGGTTAGACGATCTTGAAACTTCCAAGCGCGCCAACCAGCATACTGGAAAGTCGGTCCGAGAAAAGGCTAGCTCGAGCGATTCCATGCTTCTCCCGCCTCCGCAACTTCGTCCTAACGGGCGACTTACCCCGTATCCGCTGGAGTAGCGTAGTGTGGAGGCCCGCAGAGTTTGGAGCCGCGCGATGATTGGCAAGTCTTGGGGTCATTGTAACATCAGAAGCAGAGGATGTGGGGAGACCGTACGGGCTAAGTCGTATGAGAGCAACCGCGTTACGGCCAGTATGGCTAGACTTGCTCGCGAAGGATCTCGGGAGCTGATGGGGATGTGACGTCGAACCCCATGGGCAAAGTTCACCTAGAGCCAATTTCTGCACCTATCACAGCAGCCCGTCTCTTGTCAGTGCACCCGTATTGCGACTCTACACCGTTGGCTTCTGAGAACTCCTCATATGAATTATGGTCCGACACGCGCTTGCCCCCCTGCACGGTGGAAAATCACCGAATGGGCCCAAGATTTGTCTATGCTACATAGTAAGCGTACAATGGTCGCGGCCAGAAGCACTTGGGTGTCATTGGGACACATGCAAGTGAGCTTAATATATGAAGGGCTCACTCCACCATCATAGACTACTATCCCTCCCCCGTGCTACTCTTCTTCTTCTTCCTTGACTTTGTCTACACCCGTCAGAGCTTGTTTTCCTCCTGGTGACAAACCCTACGAGGAAAGCGATCAAGATGTCGAGGTTTCCAAAGATCAGTATGTTAACACCAGCCTACCTCTATAACTTTCTTACACGTGCAATGCTTACTCGTGCTTAGCAAACACCTACTTCATGGCGATTATTGCCACCGTGGGCGGTATGCTCTTCGGTTTCGATATTTCGTCCATGTCTGCCATCGTCATTACCGACCAGTATGTCCAGTATTTTAACAACCCTTCTGGTGTCACCCAGGGAGCTATTGGGTCTGCTCTCGCTGCTGGATCAGTTGTTGGCAGTCTGATGGCCGGTCCTATTTCGGATAAGTATGGCCGACGTGATAGGTATGATCCAATTGCCCGCCGGTGTCTGCTTGGGTTGAATCTTACGTTCACATAGTATAATGTTTGCTTGCCTTTGGTGGCTAGCCGGAACTGCAGTTCAAGTAGCTACTAATGGTGTGGGCTCATTAATCGCTGGTCGTGTCTTGAATGGTGTCTGTGTCGGTATTACCTCTTCTCAAGTTCCTGTGTATCTTGCAGAGATTGCCCCTCGGGTATGTTTGGGATCCCACGCTTGGTACTGCTAGCAAATACTAATAAGCTGTAGGATTCTCGTGGTCGTATTATCGTTATCCAGCAACTTGCTATTGAATGGGGTATCCTGATCATGTACTTTATTGGTTACGGAGTAAGTACTGCCCATGGCTTCTATTTACCTACTTGACGCTATTGACTTTCAAGAATGGGCAATAGCTAATTCGATATTACAGTGTTCCAAAATCGAAGGTCCGGCGTCGTTCCGAACTGCATGGGGCACGCAGTTTATACCCTGCGTATTGCTTATGCTCGGCCTCCCTTTCCTTCCCCGGTCCCCAAGATGGCTTGCCAAAGTCGGTCGCGAGGAAGAGGCAATCCAGACTCTCGCTAATATCCAAGCCGGTGGTAACAAGGACGATCCGCTTGTCGTCGCTGAGTGGGAGGAAATATTCACTGTTCTGAATGCGGAGCGCGAGTCAATTCGGGGATGGAGGAAGTTCATCGTCAACGGCATGTGGAAGCGAACCCTTGCCGGAATGAGTGTGCAAGCTTGGCAGGTGAGTTTTCTGCAAGTGTCACTATCAATAAATTTCGGTAATAACTAACACTGTGATAGCAACTGAGTGGTGCCAACGTTATCGTATACTATATTGCATACGTCTTCCTGATGGCTGATCTCCAAGGCGACGTCAATTTAATTTCTTCGGGTATTCAGTACGCGTTATTCATCATGTAAGTTATAACAAGCCGATCCAATCCGTTATAACAAATGCTCATCATACCTAGTTTTACTACCATTATGTTCTTCTTCATAGATCGTACCGGTCGCCGAACGCTTCTCGTATTTGGTGCCATAGGCATGGCTGTCTGCCATTTCGTTGTTGGTGGTCTCCTCGGTACCTACAGCGTCGATGTCCCTGATGGTGTTGGCGGAAACCACAACGTTGTGATCAAAGTCACAGGCTCCCCTGCCCACGGCGTCATTGCATTCAGTTACCTCCTCATCATCGTCTATGCGCTTACTCTAGCTCCTGTGGCTTGGGTTTACGCAGCTGAGGTGTGGTCTCTCGGAACACGTGCAACAGGAATGTCGCTGGCTGCAGTAGCGAACTGGCTCTTTAACTTCGCTCTGGGACTATTCACCCCTCCAGCATTCCTTAACATCAAATATAAGGTGTTCATTATTTTCGGTGTGCTTTGCGTGTGTGCAGCCATCCAAGCCTGGTTTACGTACCCCGAAACATGTGGTAAGACCATTGAAGAAGTTGAAGTATTATTCGCTAAGGGAGCGCTGCCGGCGTGGAAGACTAAGAAGGGTGGCTCTCGTCTTGAGGCTGAGATCCAGGCTGTGTTAGAGCGCAAGGATGGAGTTGAAGTCGTTCATACTGATATTCATCCGGAACTCCAGAAGACGGCAACGGGTGAAGTAGCTAAGGAGAAAGTATAAGATTTTGTTCGAAGATGATGATAGTCATTTCGATAGGGTTAGCTACCTAATTTATGACCTACCATACCTACCTAAGGTATACTAGCCAATACTTTCTGTTCTTGCCGAGTTTTATAAGCGAAGAATACATAGAAGCTACCTAACCTAAAGCTCCCAATGTTACCCTCTAGTTATAAACTTAGTACATAGGTTAGATTGTTTAGTCATGGCTGACTTCTATTATTCCGTAATACGTGTAACCATAATGTTAATAGACGTATCTTACCTAAGGTAAAGGTAGGAGATTAGGTACATGTAGGTAGGCAAGTATACGCAAGAACGAAGTATATATGTAAGTGCTAATTACCCCTAAACTTACCTGAACCCGTTCTTTTGGGGAATCCGGTTCCTTGCATGGTGCAGATGCGTACTATGTACAAAATTGGCCAAGCACGGAAGAGGAATTGCCCCACATCAAGAACCGTTCGGTTCCCCTTGCCCAATTCCTCACTCAATTCCAACGCTTGCACCGATTTGTTCCAGAGCTCAATGCGCCGTTGCTCGGTGCTGTGTATGTACCTGCCATAGTACCTCTACAACATTTCTCCTTATCCTACCTTTTTTGAACCTTCTCCATATTCAAAGCCGCATTGGTAAAAGATTAACCGGCGATAATCTTCACCTACCTAGCAAAACCAATACACACATATACATGTGTCATTGGTGTGTCATGGTAACTTGTTAATGTGATTATGTATTTATAGTGTCTTGTCGAGAGCTTCTTTAGCCCTTCAGCAGCCAAGTCGCGTTGGTTTCATACCGGTTTTCCTCTGCGATTGACCACTATCCCCGCCCTCACGTTCGCAAACCTGTCCGATCGCGACTCTACTACGATAATCATGGACCAAGCGGACATACCGGCGTTGCTGTCGCGGCTGGCTAGCGACGAAGATGCCGCGCGAAAAATGGCAGTTTTCAAGCTGCAATCTTCCATAAACGACCCCTCCTTCGCCGATGTATTCATATCTTCCGGCGGTCTAATCATACTACGACGTCTAATCATGAGTACCGGCGGCAATACTCTCGCATACTCGTTACAAAGCCTGAGTCGACTGCTTGAGGTTGACATGGGTTGGGATATTTTTGAGGGCCCGACTGCAGGGGACCTTGTCGAGCGCGTTGTCGAGCTCATTGTCACAAACCCTCTGGTCAACATTCTTCGAGGTGCTATGTCCATTCTCGTCGCACTTGTTAGCCATTCACAGTCCTCGTCGGGTGGACGGGTACCTGTATCATTCGGGTTTCGCGCATTAAAACCAGCCGTCGCCGTGTATCCACAGTTCTTCGACCTCGTCATCCAGCAATTACATTCAGCGGACCACGCTCTTTGCGCCAACGCACTCATGCTGATCAACGCGCTCATAAGAGATGCTGTCTCAAGCGAGCCTAACCTCGACAGTGGTAAGACAGCTGGTACTGGGGAAGAGTGGCCTAAATTTATAAGGAGGCTACAAGATTTAGGTCTAATCAAGGCGGTATACAATTTGATGCAGAGTTCGGCATTGCAAGATCTTGCACATCCACTTCTGGAGTTTCAGTCTCTTACGAAGGTGCTGCTTCAAAAGTGGCGGCAAGTTCAGGTTGACGTCGAAAGACCCGAACATAGGAGGGCGTTAAAAGGACTTCACCTTGCTAGCGCACCAAATAGAGATCATACAAACGGCGTAGGGAAGGTTGAAGAGCTCCAGGAGTCCGGAAAGAAGGGTAGCAGAAGACACAACCCCGAAAAATGGAGGAGGCTCGGTTTCGAGACGGAGAGTCCGGCAGCAGAGTTTAATAATACGGGGTTCCTTGGGCTTATGGATCTTGCGGACTACGTGCGAAAGAACGAGGATGGGTTTCAAAAGTTACTTCTGGAGCAGTCTACCAAGCCGCTCCATGAGCGGTGTCCCATTGCCAGGTCCAGCTTAGCAGTTACGCTCATCTTGTACGAACATTTTGATTGCGATAAATCAGAAATGGAAGATCTAAGAGGATATCAGCTATCAGACGGAAAGCAGCAAGACAAGCTTTTCCGACCGTTACTTCTCCAATGGTCTAGACTACATACAGCCGGATTAAATGCATTCTTCAAACTATGGAAATCTACGGGCGCGGAACAGGAAGATTTTGAGAAGGTAGCCGAATTAGTCCGTATACTTGTCGACCAGGTCGTAGGACAGGCTGGCCGATCGAAAGACGTCTTAGAGGTCGAGGATGATCTCGTTGAATACGACTTGGGGCGGCTACGTGAGCTTCAAATGGAGCTCCTAGAAATTTCATTCGACGACCAATGGGGCCAGCATCTTTACAAGGTACGAGAAAGTTTAAACCAGGAGGCTCTCACGTTTATCAAGGAACAGCGTGTGCGGTGTCTCTTACAAGGTTCATGGTTTTCGAAGCCGGCAACGCGAAAAGAAGATCAGGGGAACAGCGGACCGAACCGTCGTGCAGCCAATGGTACACTCTGGAGGTACGCTAAACTGTCTCACAACCGCCGATATTTGCACTGGGCCGATTTCGCGTTTCGAACCGGTCCGGAGCCGAACTTGGATGCGCTTAGCGAAAAGGTAGACCTGCGGGAAGTTAGTTCCGTCGCTTCTAATGTATCTGTCCCATCCGGCGATGCGGGCGGTGAAACAAGCAATAGCACAAAGATTACGATCTTTGGCTACCTGAATCCTGACGAGGCTAATAAAGCCAAAGACGTGAGGGAAATAAAAGAGGAGCCATTGTTAACTTTATATCCTCTGAACCACAGTCTGGCATCAGAGTGGCTTGACGGCTTGCTCATGTTGCTAGGCCAAGCCCCAATAACAGCAGAGACTAATAAGCTCATAAAGCTGGTAGAAGACTACGGCATGAAGATAAGGCTGCTGAATGTCCGGATGGAAGCCACTTATATGGGCCCGCCGGAGGGTGCTGGTGAGGTGCCGAGTAGAGAGGAACTGAATGACGATTATTGGTACGAAATTTAATACAGTATACCTTTGCGAGGACGTATCGAGGCGTCGGGCGGTTTTAATTTTGAGTTTCAAACTTTTTGTTACCACAGGTCTACGATCTATAGCGCAGAAGTGGTGGTGCGTACCATCATATTGGCCTCTCAGTTTAGGGACATACAGACACAGACTCGCCCGCAGGGGATGGAAGCTTTTACGGCAGTTTATTTTGTCCGAGGATACCACACTTTGTTTTTGTGTACGATTAGAGTATATACCCACGACTGAAGTAAGAATTGATAATGCACCTAACCTAATAATTGGCTTATAATCTGCTGTATATATGTGTTTCGTAGAGCAAACAGTCAGTTACGTCGCACGCGTTTATAATTACAACTAAACAGGGAATAGAGATAATGTAGGTAATTATGAACTTAAGAGTTATATATGTGTTATATATGTGTTATATATTCTCGATTTGATCCTTAATATTTACCTAATACAAAGTTACTTACGTAGGTACTATCATGAGATTTGTTCAATCAGATGATCTTTCTACTCGTTCAAGCTGGAATCACTCTGCGAGCCAAGCTTACATAGGTTGCGGGTAATATGTGCGTAAGTCTTAAAGGGCTGAGGAGATATCTACGCTTAGTGGGGTTACTTGCCAGGTCCCCACTTATCATGCAGCTCAATCAGCGCGTATAACTGGTTTTCAGCCCAAGCCCCAACCACCTGGCACCACTAAAACGGTTTCCACCCCCCCGTCCGCCGTTACTCCTAAACTTTGAGTCTATCGTCATTGCTATGAGACAAGTTCCGTTTACAACTCCAATGGTCTAGATTCGCAAGAAACTACTTGTATTGAGTTCATGCCTATTATATGACTACAAATACATATCCGATTAAAACAAAGAAACATAATACGTACTCAGACAAACTAAATACAATATCAAAGAAGGGTTACTTCGAAACAAAATGGGAAAGTCGGGTGCTACCAGCACACCGTCGTCCAAAGTCCCAGTCAATGGGCACCTTAGAAACGGCATTTGGCATTGTGAGTTTTATTTCATCTTATCCTCAAACTTAAAATACCGTAATCGCGACCGAATCGCAGACTAATTAACTTCCTTTTCCCGATAACCAGGTAACTGTATCCCTCGTCTTCCTGCAATCCAATATCTGGCCAAGCGAGAGACGCCCAACAAAGGTCGGTCGTTTTACGCCTGTAGGAAAGACCGCAACAAGGAGAACAAGTGCAATTTCTTCTTGTGGACTGAAGACGCCCACGAGCGCGAAGTCAATAACGTCTTGACCAATTCGCGCAGCGAGACTGAGGGCACTCCAAGCCGGCGGCCCAAGAAGAGGCAGCGGACGCTTCACGAGAGCATAACTCCAGCAAAGGAGAAGAGACAGGAAAAGACGCCCGTTACTAGTTTAGCAGACCTGGATCGCATGCTTAAACCTGATCCCCCTTCTACTACGGCTCAGGGTTCAACTATGAAGTCCAAATTCAGCTTTATGAAGAAGGCGGCATTGAAGACCCTAGCGAATGGTAGCTCATCGGATGAAGACGATGATAAGTCAGCTCACACCTCGGACGACGACCAAGCACAGCCTAAATCGGGACCAGCCACGCTGTCAAAGGGGCCGAAGAGGAAGATGTCGGATATCGAGGAATACAGCGACCTGTCTTCCGGCGAAGAGGAGGAACTCATCGCCCTCGCCAACAACTCGGCCCAACCCCAAACCAAACAGCGCGACGCTTTCTCCACCCCGTCCGGCCCGCGCACCGTCGTCGAAGACGGCATGGCGACCCCGCTCACCGACAAGCCCGTCCGGCGCGTGCTCTTCGCCGACCCCGCATCCCCCGTCACGCCCAAGCGCGACCTAGCCGCAACCTCCACCAGCACCCCATCCACCATCACTTCCTCCCACCACCCTCACCCTCAACAACAACAGCAGCAGCAGCAGCAGCAGCAACAACAACAACCGACGACGCCCGGCGGAGAACAAGGGCTCACGCAAGAGATCATGGCGCTGCTGTACGACCAGCCCATCGACGGCGCCGTGCGCAAGAAGATCCGCGGGGTCCTGGACCGGCACGCCGCGCGCGCCAAGGGCCTCGAGCGCGGGCGCGACGCCTCCCGCGACGCGGCGAAGAGGGCGGAGACTAGGGCCGCCGAGCTGGCGGCGCGGGTCGCGGAACTCGAGAACCAGCGGAGGGTGGACGAGGAGGCGCGGCAGAAGATGAGGTCCGAGCTGATGAAGTTGTATCGGGAGAGCTGAGGGGAGGAGGGGAGATGGTGGGTTTAGGGAAAGGGGGAGGGGGGAAGGGGGAGAGGAGAGATGTAGAATTGAAAAGATGGAACGAAAAGAAAGATTGGAGGAAAGGAGGGAGGAGTGGGAGACGAAGGGCTAGGGTCATTTTTAAGGTTGCGTATTTGCCTTTGCGCGGTAAACGCTCGGGATAATGTGTACGCAATACGGAGCCCTGTGCATGGTTGGGTTGTTTTAAATGTATTTCGACGCTGTAGGATACCCTTTTGGTTTTTAAGCTCAGTGGACAGGCACCGGATAAGTGCTAGGTATGTATGTAGTTAGGGTTATGAATTACTGTATGGCTACAGTCGTGTGGCCTTGATATCATTACAACTGCGAACGCGTCCAATTTGAAATTGCTTTGTGGTGTATATTTTTGGTTCTACTTGCTTTGTGTATGAGTCGTATCCAGTCTCTGGGTGCGTAGCCAAGGGTACGACGTACATGACGTTCATGATACTATTAATTAAGATTGGAATAAATATACTGCGCATTAATACCGTAATTTATAGCAACGCCATCGTAAACGTATGTTGGGGGGTTAAGAACCCCTATCATTGACTCTATCATAGCATCGTCTTCATTTTCCCGCGAAGGACCAGGAAATCTAGTCGAATGGTATCCGGCGCAACTCTCCAGCACCTTGTTTCCTCATGGCTTGGGCCGCGGCAATAGCGCTGGGGACCTTGATTCCACAGCAGTCACCCCAGCTATTGCCGTTGTGCACGTGTTTCACCCCATCATGCTCAACAACTACACCTCCTTCCACTTCATCTCCCTCGTTCGATATGCCTGCTTCGGACTCGGTGCTCATGCCTTCCACAGCAGGCACAAGCGAACCGAAGAGAAAATGCTGCATCACCGGCAGCTTTTTAAGCACCTCTACCATGAACATCCGCCTCATGCCCCCCTCGATTTTGGACCAGCTCTTCGCCGAGGATATGTCGTCTAGCATCGGGCTATGCCAGCGCAGGCCCTTGACCGTCTTCGTGCTGTTGACGAAGTTCACTTGCCCGAGGTACATGAAGTCGTTGCCAAACTCTTCCAGAGTGAGCTCCTGGTGTATCGCCATCGGCGTGATAAAGGGGTGATGGAGAAGCTGGCTAGCCCCGAAGAGGAACGGGAGGAACTGGTAGTCGTCTAGACCCCAGACGCCGTGAGAGCCGGCCGGTTCGAGGTAATACGTGGACTGGATCGTGCGCATGAGCTCCAAGTACCGGACGAAGACCCTGAGGACCAACGCCTTGAAATCCGTCGTCTTCACGATCTGCAGCTGGTACAAGCACAGCAGCCATATGATGAAGTTCAGCTCGTGGCCCGAGCCGTAGTCTATCCTGGTCCGGTTGCCGAAGGACTGGTTAAGGTAAGTCTCCACCTCTGCGATAGCATCCTGAGAAGCCAACCCGAGCTTCTGGTGCCAGGACGGGCTAGCGGCTTTGGCCTTGTCGAGGAAGGTGCGGAAGACCTTGTTTCCGAAGCGCGACCCCTCGGCGTCGTCCGGGGGAGTGGCTAGGACTAGTGCTTCGATCTCGTCGAGAACACCGACGATGGACTTGATGATGGGGCTGCAGTCGTCGTCCTTGACGGCTGATATGGGGGTGTCTACTACAGCGTCCGCGAGCCCGAAGACGAATGCTAGAATGAGAGTGTAAGTCTTCGACGAGAGGAAGAGCTCGTGGTCCTTGGTAGACAGGATTCGCCGGGTGGGAACCTGGAACGAATGAGATGAAGTGTCTGGTGGCGGCGGTAGAGCAGGTGTTTCCGGCAGTGGAAGAGGGTTTGAAGGTGGAGGCCGTCGACGGCGCGGCTCTAGCTTCGGAATCTTGTCTTTCAGATTCGGTATTGGTTGAGAAGAATTTTGGGTAGCCATAATAGCTTTAATTGCAGAACCTGGGATTTTGAATTGTTCAGAATGTCGATCTGAGAGTCAGCTACCTTAGGTGTTATTTATAAAAACAAGTAAGTGGCTACATATGATACATAGGTTAATTATATAGGTTGATTATAAAGAGATGCAGATGTTAGACCTTAAGATGTACATAGTAGGTACGCCACCGCTCCAATGGTATCAGGTTCATGTAGGTAGAAGTAACTACGAGTATCTTTTCTCCATCTTTATGTACTTGGTCGCATATCTACACTATGCCAGTACAGCTTTGGCGGGGTTAAGGTACTTGTATCGTAAGTTTGGTAGTGTAGGTCTAGCCTAGGCAGGTACGCTCAATGACATGCTGTAAAATGCAGCCGCGCCAAAGATTACCCAACCCAGGTCCAGGTCCCTGCCTAATCAAGAAAAAGTTCAATCCCAATCGCCAGATACCAGAACAGAAACAGACAAACCAGAACCTCAACCAAACCACTTCGATTCCCTTCGCATGCACCATTTCACACAACCAAAAGAAAATCCTCTTGCAAATTACTCGCTAATATGACTATCAATTCGGAACCAGAGGCCTTGCTGTCTCACCTTCAAAATGCTGACGGTTCCGCTACATTTTCATTCGCGGGCTATACCGTGGTTGGGGCTGTAAATGGGCCGATCGAAGTTCAGAGACGAGATGAGCTCCCGGAGGAGGCGGCCGTTGATGTGATCGTACGACCAGCTGCAGGGGTTGGAGGTATGACTTCCTTCGAAGCACGCTGACCCTTATATATATATATATATACCAACCAAACTTACCATTGCTGTTTTGCAGGCACTAGAGAAAGGCACTTGGAGTCAGTGATTCAGTCGGTTCTGCGCGAGATCATCCTCGTCAACAATTTCCCGAGGACTTTGATCCAGGTGATTCTACAAATTACGACTACCCCCGAGAACGAATATGTGAACGCCAAAGTAGCCCAAGCTACCTCAGTAAGCTACATCTCTAAATTTTATAATTTAAAAGGGAAAGAAATTGCGAACGTACTAACTAGGCGTGCGATATTGCAGAACCTACCTATTCTCCCCGCCCTGTTACAGACAGCGGTACTCTCGCTCCTCTCTGCTGCCATTCCGTTGACGACGATAATTACATCGACTTCCCTGGCCGTTGTCGCTGATGGACAATCAAAGAAGCACGTCTTGGGCCCTTCGCCGCGAGAAATTGAAACGTCACAGTCGTTCCACGTCTTCTCGTTTACTTCGCAACGTGATTTTATACTCGCAGAAAGTGAAGGAAGCTTCACGATGAAAGAATGGGATGACGCCTTCTCCCTCGCTCAACGTCAATGTTGCCCCCCAGTCACTACCGGTGATGAAGATGCTCTCATGGATGATGGCAGCTTACCTGGCGCGAACCTGAAGCAGTTCGTACAATCTGTGTTGGAGGAGAAAATAACCTCGGATTTGCATTGGAAGTGAGCAATACCATCTCGTACTTTTTGACTTAACACAGGCTTTATTTTGTGGATATGACTGGCCAGAACATACGGCAAACCATACCGGATTAGCGGTCAGTAATACGCGTTGGTCTGGTTTCGCTCAGACATGTTTGATACTCCCGAATCGGCGCATCACTTCCATGGGGATGCTACGTATCGGGGATCTTTTCCCGGGTATGGTGGATCATCTGGCTGGTTAATGAGGTTATTGTTTACGTTATCATGGCAAATGTTGATCGGATGGATCCTTTTGGTAGGCGGACGGGAAAAACGGCAGCATCCTAGGAAGTCAAGGACTAGGTATGCGTTGCTAATGCTAGTCAAAAGTTTGGCAACTATGCTAGGCTAACCGACGAGTTTGTTACAGGAACACGAATAAGTGAAGGAAGCGCTTCGTCCTTCCGTCCTGGGCACCAATTGAGTGCGGCAGTCATAGCATGACGCCCTATTACGAGATTGTCTGCAAAGATTCACATCGCATATTGTTTGTAGCCACGTTTTCTCAGCTAGGACTTTTTGCGAATTACCGAAAAGACGAGTTAGCCATCAAATTTCGATCTAGCCGTGATCCAGTGGAGTTCTATGTTGGTGGAGTAGCGGTTAAAAAGTCGTTTCTGGATGTGTGATCTTCGCAGGGGAGGCTACTTTACTCGATGAAGCTCCAGACACGGGATTCGTCGTTAAGGAAGGCCCAAAACAAATCAGCATTATGCAGTTATACCTGAAGGAGATCAAGGAGGCTCAAAGAACCCCCGTCAGCTTTCAGTTGGTTACTTACTATGTAGGCGACTGAGAATATCCGTTACTGGGAATCCGGCAGCATTCGCAAGCCCTGCATTGGGGAGCTGGGAAATATGAGACGAGCCTAGTCTCCTTAACGCAGCGTTCGCTTACGCACCCCTGCGGTTTAAGGGTTACAACGTGAGACCTGGCGCGAAAAACACTTTACAACTTCTGTTAGGGAAAACAGGAGAAGTACTACGTACTAGTAATGGTGGGTCAAACAAATCGCCACGTACCCTCCATCTTCTAATTTTCATGATATTTTTTTTTTCCTCTTGAGGAACCGAGATACAAGACGCTTCAGCGCTGTACGGTGTGGCGGCTGTCACTTCGGATCTTACTATTACTGCTAAAGGATGCGGCATACGAAGTGACAGCTCTGCGTATCGACTCCTATCATCTTTATCTCCCCTAGTCCATGCCCCCATCTCCTATTTGTTAGTGTCATCCTTCTACAAAGAAAGGCGTACGTAAGGATTCTAGTACTACACGAAGGAGTACTTGAATACTTAGGTACCTGGATACAATTCTTCGAGGCCCCACTTGTACCGGACCCTTTCTAGCTACGCGCCCCACCAAGCTGCTACTCCACAGTCCATGCACGGAGGTACCGCTCAAGCATCTCCACAATAGGTCCTCCATCTCTTTATCACCAAGTAACCGATTTTATATTTTACCTTAATAAGTGAGTCGGGCACGGCTGAAATCTCGAGTTCCTGATCTAACTGGATCTTCAGTCACTTAGACCCAAGCCTTTCTCTTCTACTAGTTGTCTGTGAGAACAGCAAAAGCAGAGCTCTGGAAGTTCTTGCCGACTCAACCTTCAATCTTTTTGCGTTTGACTATTTCCTGGCCTGGCTGCTCCCTTCGTTTTTCATCCACCAACAACACCATAGTCTTGCGCAGAGTTGAACTCGAGTTGTTTCGCTTTATTCCCTTTTAATAACATAAACATATATATTCCTCGACCAACCCGGGTTTCTACTAACTAGCCCTATATTGTTAATTTATTTTGTTCGACGACAGAACCTTTTACTCGACATTTGCGAACTCCTTCACGACTCTATTTATCATTTAGCTCTATTCTAAGAATTTCTAAGAATAGACTACCATAGCGGGACAGCTTAGTTCTAATCGAGCCGGTTCTCACATCTTCTGTGCATCCTAAGACGAGATACTTGCCAATTTGGTCTTGGAGGAAACCTGCCGCTGTTGTGACTCGTCATCACATCTAGTGTTTCGATATCACGAGACTAACATAGCTCGGGATTAGCTTTGTAAGTTGTTTTATCCATTATTTACCATGTCTCGGAGTTGGAAGCGCCTATAAATGTGCTGTCACTGCATGAATTTTTTTGCCGAGTGCCACCAGCACCATCACAAGCTCCAGCATCAGCACCGCAGTCGGTTACCTTGGTTATTATAAACCAGGATAATATATGTGCTTTCCCCCTACTTCGTGTGTGTGTGGTGTGTGTCGTCCTTCTATAAGAATCCCCCGCTGACAAAACTGTTGTCTTAGCGTTCTTGTCGTACAGACTGGGACGTCGAATTAAATCGATCGAAGGCAGAAAGACGTCAGGGTCCAATTTACCTCATTGGAATTCTGCACCGGCTCTAAATTAATCCTGTACGATTCGGAGGTAACGCAAGACCTTTGTGCATCTTCGGATTCGGCGGTTTCTGTTAAACCGCATCGATACTTCTCTACTGTTGCGCAGGTATCGCCCAGGTACAAGTGTGTGGAGCCATGTCTAATTTAGGGTTGATGGGGTCGCTTTCAATGGGGGTACATCCTGCTCTTAGCACCAGCAGTACCAGTAATAATAATAACACGCTGGAGGAAGTTGGCGGAGGGGTCGGGAACGCTGTCGGCCCCGTTTCTAAGTCATCATCCACTTCCATCACCTCCATTCCAGACCAAGATCAGCCCCTGCAATCCGGCTTGCCTACAAAGCCCGAGCCTGCGCCGCACTTTTCTTCAACTTTCCAATCTCACTACTATGCTGACGACAACGACACAAAAACTGAGCCTCCCGCTCTAGCCATAAAAGGTCCAGACGCTGTTCCCAATAATCAATTGCGCGGACACCGCAAGAACGCACCGTCTGTCGATGCGGTCCCGCGTCAAACCCTCATGAAAGCACTGGCTTCTGTCGCACGGAACAATAAGCCTGAGGCTTTATCATTGAACGGCATGTTGTCCGCGCAGTCAGCGGTCGTCGATAAACGGCCTGCTAACTCCTCCCATTCCTCCTCATCTCAACAATTGTCCGACGCTCTTTCCGAGCTTGCCGCTCGAAACTTAACTCCGACCACTGCATTCCCCTCCCTTCAGTCACCATGCTTCTACCATAACCGATTTGATGACGCAGTCGATTTCGATAAGGTCCTCGAGGAAATCAAAAACGATGAGTGGATGTCGCATTCTAGACTAGTTCAAACCGCCACCGGTGTTCGTGAGGTGTCGAAGCAGCTGCAGCGCCGGCCTATCCGCCGAGCTGTTCGCAGTGTTATGATCATCACCAAAGCCCGCGACAATGAATTGGTATATCTGACTAGGGAATTGACCATGTGGCTTCTGAAAACTCCCCGATATGGCTCAGATATAGGAGTCAACGTCTATGTCGACGCGAAGCTACGCAATTCGAAGCGTTTTGGTGCTTCTAGTATTGTGGATGAAGACACTCGTTTCGAGTCAATGCTCCGATATTGGACTCCGGACCTTTGCTGGAGTCACCCGGAGAAGTTCGATCTTGTCTTAACACTCGGCGGCGACGGTACCGTACTTTTCACCTCCTGGCTCTTCCAGAGGGTTGTTCCCCCTGTGTTGTCGTTTAGTCTAGGGAGTCTAGGCTTTCTGACAAACTTTCAATTTGAGAAGTATAAGCAAGACCTCAACAAGGTTATGGGTGATGAGGGCATGCGTGTGAACCTCCGCATGCGATTCACATGTACCGTGTTCAGAAAGGGCGCGTCGGGCCAGGAGATGGAAGAGGGCGAGCAGTTTGAAGTTCTCAACGAGCTCGTTATCGACCGTGGCCCATCCCCTTATGTCTCTAACCTCGAGCTGTATGGCGACGACGAGCTCTTGACTGTTGTTCAAGCGGACGGTTGCATCTTCTCCACACCCACTGGATCGACTGCGTACTCGCTTTCTGCGGGCGGCTCTTTGGTCAGCCCTGACCTTCCTGCCATCCTTCTCACTCCCATTTGCCCGCACACCCTCTCTTTCCGACCAATGGTGCTTAGCGACACGATGTTACTGCGTGTTTCTATTCCGCGTAATTCCCGCGCAACGGCCTACTGTGCATTTGACGGAAAGGGTAGGGTAGAGCTGAAGCAAGGTGATTGTGTCACGATCACGGCTTCTCAGTACCCCTTCCCTACCGTGATGCGCACCGGAACAGAGTGGTTTGATAGTGTTTCTCGTACGCTACAATGGAACAAGCGAGCTGCCACCCAAAAGGGGTTTGAGAGCAAGAACAGCCATTCCGGCTCCGGTAATGAGGACAATGAGCCGGAATGGGATATCGATGCCGACTCTGCCTACTATGCCAGTGAAGATGGCAGTACTAGTGCGAGCCCGTTACGACGACAGATGAGCCTTCTGGGTATGTAGAGGATAGATTTAGAATCCCGGATTAGAACTAGATGATGGAGTTTCACACGCAATTATTTCTAATTTCCGCTGCGTATGCGGGTGGAGGAGGCCAGGTGATCCCGAAACACCTCAAGGAGTTCATGGGCGTAGAGCTAGGAGTTTCTCTGAAGATGATCAAAGCACTTCCTGAGCGAGTAGCTGTTTGATTTTGTTTTCTCATTTTAGGGATTATAGAACCCGCGGGGACCATACTTTATATCACGAGTACCATACTATCTCTTACATTGCCAGTCGTAATGATGGCGATTAGGCTAGACTCTCATGAATAGGATATTTACGAGGCCTATATTGAATTATAGCAATGACACGTGAATGTATTGCGAACTAATTAATGCTGAATAAGCCTTAGTCTCTTATTGCGCGGTATCGATTCGACGCGAGGATAATGTATTTACTTGATATACCTAAGATCAGCTTCACCTCTGAACTCCATGATAGTGCCTAACTGTTAAGATTTACGGGCCAATTATGCTGCTCTCATTAAGCCCCTGACAGGCAACCATAGCTGCCTAATTGGCTCAATAATTGCTTTATTAGTATGTATCTTTAAATAAATCCCAGCTTTGCATTACCATACAAGCAAAATTGGGTAACCACACGCTGTCTACTCTCAATATATCATAGACATTACTAAGTACAAACCTTGGAAAATGCCTCGTTACACACGGGACGAATATGTCGCCATCATCAACGACTTCTACACGTTTCTCACGAGGATGCACATCGCAGACTCAGCCCTGGAGCACCCGCCAGACGAGGGCTGGCGTAACATCACGCCCGAGAAGTGTAGCGGGTTCGGGAAGACCGCGTTTGTAATTGATCTTCTGAAGCACCTACCGTACATCCAAGGGGGGATGGAAAACGACGTCGACATCCACTACAAGTGCAACGTGGTCGACTACTCTGCGCTCACGCCAGAGGACTTCGGCAGCGCCTGGATCAAGTACGGGGAGATCGCGGCGTCGGCGTCGGCGGACGGGCCGGTGCCGGTGCCGGTGCCGGCGCACACGGTGGTGCTCGCGAGGGGTCACGAGAGCGGTGGGCGGGACTTGCTGCTGGATACGGAGAGGGGGAGCGTGATCGAGGAGGCGATTCGGTTCCAGCGCTGCGGCGAGTGGGATGTCGCGGAGTACTTCGAAGAGCTCAGGAGGAAGTACGAGGCCCTGGAGATGTTTCATATTCCTGGAACCGAGACGGTTCAGTGGATGGAGCATGGCTACGACGAGAAGGAAATGGCGGCGGCGGCGGCGACACACGCGCAGGCTCCGTTGCGCGAGGGCGAGTTCTTCCCGACGGAAGAGGATGTGCGCTGGGTGAGGTACCTCTACAAGAGCTACGGGTGGCCGAGGCCTGAGTTCCGCCGGGACGAGTGTTTGGAGGCTATTGCGAGGTATAAGGCGATGAGGGAAGGGGTTGGGAAGGAGGAGGAGGAGGAGGAGTGAAAAGATGAAGAATAATAACCTACCTTACGTGTAGGTACCTTAGGTACCTAATTGACTTAAGATCGTACTGTTTGTTTTCGAGGAGGCGAATTAATGTCATGCCCGTAATTAAAAGCCCTAAATTAGTTGATCTCGCCCCACATCACAAGCTCGAGAATGTTATATTATGGGGACCTGTGAAGCATATCTCAGAGGTTATCTAATCTATTAAATCAAACGTTGTTTGATTTTGCATCGCGTTTGTAAATATATTAGTAGGTAGGTACCTAAGGTAATTACCGGCCGCTTATCGTCTTGGACGAGGTATGGAATAATATTAAGTTGGATAACCATATTGACCATTCCAATATGCAAAGTATGCAAATGGTACTGCATTATACGAGTATCAATGATTTCGAATCTTCGTTAATAATGTGTTGTAGATCTCGGAAAGCTTTAAGTTATCACTGCATCATCATAGCTATAAATATTCCTTAATTGTGGCCTATGCGCTGCTATGGATTCGCTTTGCCCCTCGCCGACGATACCAGGCTGCCAGGTAGCTTAGATTAGATTAGGTACGCATAAGAGTGAATTCATTGAATGCATCGCAAAGTCAATTGCCGACTTCATATGCGGCTAGACGTTGGCGCTTAACAACTTCTCTCTCTTTAATGGCCGAGCTAGGTCATTACCGTTATTTTGCTTATTTAGCGCATTCCAATTCCGCTTTGCAGTGTTTTGGTAACAGTTAAGAGAATTTGGGCTGGTCTACCTGGAGATGGTCACGCTCTAAGTAAATAAGTTACCGTTTTAGGTTGACCTGTGACGCGCATGCTGTTCTGATTGGTCAATTCCAAGGTGTGGCCCTAGCTTCTGCATTAGATCTCGAGACGCGGTATTGATGACACGCCAAAAAGGCCCCACTATTGCATCTATCTGCTCCAACGCCAGCCTCCAGTTACTCCTTCTTCCACCTTTTCTCTAACCCTAAATCTAAGTCTAAGCCTAAGCCTAAGCCTAAGTCTAACCCTTTCCCCGTTTCTTGTTATTATACCTCTTCAACACCTGTTCCTACCTGTTCCTATTCTCAACTTCACAAGCCGGAACATTTACACGTATTGTAGAGAGAAAAGGGACTTGTCTCTCGTTTTTTTAACCATTTCTGTCCCATCTACTACGTCGTAGAATGCATATTTAGAACAGTTCATATTATATTAGATCCTCATTACGATTACGATAATGTCCCACTCCACCGCGTCCTCGCCTCCCACCATGCCGCCCGTGCGCGAAGCACGCGAGGCAAGAGGGTCAATCAGCTCCCAGAGCAGTAATCCCGACTCGAGCACAATGTCCTTCGAATCTTCTTTCAGGCTAGAATCTGGCTATCCAACACACGACTCCAACACAGAGAAACACCCCAAGGGCAAGCGGAAGAGAACCACGTGTGTACCCCGGAGCTATATCCAAACCCAACCCCCCACCAGCTCATGTCAATGTTAGTGCATTTACTAAACGCATGTTGCCATTTCTTCTTGTATAGGACCCAGGATAAAGCTATCCTTGAAGCCGCGTACAACTCGAATCCGAAACCTGATAAGGCAGCGCGTCTTGATATCGTGAGTCGCGTCTCACTCAACGAAAAAGAAGTTCAGGTTAGTATCTAAGAATTTCCCGTTAGATCACAGTGGGGGCGCGTGAGAAGCTTGGCACGAGTCGCGTCTTGGCGTATCAGATCTAATATTTTTCTTTCGTAGATATGGTTCCAAAATCGTCGTCAGAACGATCGCCGGAAATCGCGTCCCCTTTCGCCGCAAGAGATCGCGGCTCTCAGATATGGCGGGGGTGTGCAGATTCTGTCGCCCGACTCTATCCCTGCGCCAATGGGCTCGCAGGACGCACCTGTGCAGCAAGGCGAGACGCGTATAGGAGACGAAAAACTTTTGGATGCGGAGAAAACGCCTTCTAGCTCCCAGGACGCGAGCCCCCAGCACTCTGTCCATTCTTCCCCGAAGCTGAGCCCCACAGACAAATCTGCCATGGGTAAGCCAGCTATACCAGAGTCTGAGAACTCGGGGCGACACACACCACCTCCACCCCAGAGGACCGAGTTCGACGGCCTCTCGCTCTCCCAGATCTCGTCGGCGTCAGTTGCGTATTTGGCAACCCGACGGAGCTTCGACAATTCTTTCTCTACGCCTTCTACCTGGGGACGAACTGGGGATGAGTCGTTTAGGTATGTGCCGTGTCTTTCCTAATACGAATACAACCGCTAATGATTCTACTAGGTTTGAGTCGTTTTCATCCTCTTTTAACTCAGGCAATGGTAGCTCTCCTGCCTCGATTCTTCCGCCACCTTCATCAGCATCATCATCTCGTGTCCGCTTGTCGCTCTCCCTAGATGGAAAGGCTGAACTGGTTTCCTCTCAACCATCGCCGCCTAGGCCTGCTCAAATGCAATTATCAGGTGACATAGACACGTTACCGCCAGTCCGCACTCACAGAACCCTTCATAGAAGCCGAAGTGCCCTGCCCGGGATTACTCTCCCACCCATTTCGACCCTTACGGCTCACTTGCCCCCTCAACTTACTCGGGGCCGTTCTCGGGATGTACATGCCTGGGAATCCTGCTGCGAAGCAGATACTCGTGATGAGTTAACAAAGCAGGCCGAGAACGAGTCTTCTGGCTCCGCAGTTGCAGCTATTAGCCTTCTACGATCAAGCAGCAGCTCTTCTAGCCTTAGCAATCTGCTTCACAGCCATAGCACAGCGAATGTGCTTCAATCCAATCCTAACAAGCGCAACGCGCCACAGAACAAACCCGCACACCGCGAAGGGATAGCTAAGAAAGCTAAGCTTAGCCGCACAGCTAGCAGCGTAGCGCGTATGCAGACCCTCCCACCCACATCACTACTGGACACTCGACCAGAAACGATCGATTTGGAGAAGCCTGGAAAGGGCAGTCTCACTACCATACTAAGTCCATCCGGAGATTCTGACAAGGAAAACTGGAGCCCAAATTCGGAGGGCAACCATCGGCGACCGCTGCCTTCTCCCAAGGCACAGGCACAAGCTATTCCGAGCAAGAACCCTCGCCGCGTTGGACGTCCGCTCGGCGAGCAGACTAACATAGCTAAACGTTCGCTTTTCGGAAACAGATCCAATACGGCGCCATCTTTGAAACTACGCGATTCTCCCTTGGCGATCTTCGAGGATAAGGAGAATGGCAAAGGGGACTACGAGCCTAGGAAGATACACCAAGGTTCGGTTAGTCCTACGAAGCGTGGAGACCTGGATTGCGTGGCTGGACTGTTGTCGCTAAGCCAGGGAAACTGGCGCTGAAAAGCTGCCATGAATTAAGTCTCTGGAAATTCGCATGCCATTTTGAAGGAAAGCTAGAAAGGCCAGCGTCATGAATCAAGTCGATTTCGATTGCTACAGCGTGCGTAAGCGGGTCTGGATATTTTTGCTAGCCACGTTTATTTCGTCCAAGGGGGGGGAAAGAGGCACATAACCTGGAAAAGAAAAAAAAAGAAAAGAAAAGGGATATATGTGCCATAGGTAGATAAGGTAGCTAGCAGATAGCGGTACTTGCGTGGGGGCGTTTTTTTTTTTTTTTTCTTAGGGAAAGGTGGATTTGGAGGATAGGGGGATGGACTCTGGTCGTTGGGAGTTTATAAATGGGCGGGTTAGGAAAAGAAAAGAAAAGAAAGAAAAAAGTGCTGTTATAAAACATGATTCTTTCTTCTATCTATGCCTGGTCTCCCTCGCCCGCGAAAGTTAGTTCTTATTGGCGTGTTCTCAAAATCTTCGTTCGATACTCGATAAGACGTGATTTAAGCTAGGTACCTAAGTTAAGCTGGTCCACGCGTAGGGGGGAGAAGGGAAGACTACGGTGGCGCTGTTTTGCTGGTTTAAGTTCGTTGGCGGGTAGGAGTAGAATTAGGGGTAGAATTACCTAGGAATAGGAGTTGCCCAAGCTCCCTCTCTTAATGTCACGATACGGGCTAAATAAACAGTAGGGTGGGAGTGTGCTAGGTACTACCAAGGTGTCTGCATCCGCGTGGGGATTTAGGAATACCTAGAGCGCTGAGTTGCTGTCTCCCTTGTCGTGTTGGTACTTCGTAAATCTCTAACCAAATAAAATAAAGCGACTTTGAAACATACTGGTTAAGGCCCATCCATTTCATGAGAAAAAAAAAAAAAAAACAAAAAAAAAAACGTGTGTAATGTAAGGTTTCTTATCCAGCAGACCTGGCATAGTGTAGTATAGGACAATAGGAGCCAGGTTACCCGGGTTCTTTAGTTCGTAGACGGACAAAACACATGCAAGGTATTCATTCTTCTCGGATTTGGTATCATTGATGTCGTAATTGTACATTGCTAACTAGAACGTGCGCGATCCAAAACGACGCAAAAAGCAGCACGTTGGTTTCCTTCCTCTTTCTTGTTTTCTTCCTGTACTGTTCTGGGTGACCCGGCGGGTGTATATTTTCTTTTTTCTCTTCTTTTCCCTCGGTTTTTTTTTTCTCTCGTTCTCTCTATACCATACCATACCATACCATACCAAGGTCCCAGGGGTTATTCTTTCTTCTTCTTACAAGCTCGAAAGCACGCTCTGCACGCCCGCCGTCTTCGCATCATCTCTGCTCTGTATGAAGGCCTTGAAGTCCGCCTTAGCAAGCTTTTTCGCCGCGGCGGCGGCGGGGCCAGCGGACGAAGAAGAAGCCAGGTTGCGGGAGCGCTCGCGGAGGGCCTCGGGGCCGATAATGAACAGGTATCCGATCTCGGTGAGCATCTCGACGGCGGCCTCGACGTCCTTGGCGAGGGGCCACTCCTTGAGGGCGGCAACGTAGCCGGCAATGTCCTTGGTGACCATGAGGCCGCCGGTGGCGTTGACCTTGAACTTCTTGAAGTGCTCGAAGAGCAGGCGCTGGATCTCAAGCGCGAGCTCGCTGCTAAACACCTCGAGGTTGGCCCCGTCGACCGCCTGCGCGATCAGCTTCGTGCACCGCGACAGGAACACGCACGTCATCGTGCACGTCGGCGTCTGCAGCGAGTCGATGATGCTGAGCTCGTCCTTGGGTAGGAAGTCGAGCTTCTTCTGTTGCGCGAGAGACTTGGATACCCAGTTGACGATGACGTCCACGGTGCTCTTCATGATGCTGCTAGCTTTCTTCTCGATGCTCTCGATGCCCATCTTCGCTTGGGCCTCCATGCTTCTCCGCACGGTAGTGTTGGATTCGGCGAGGCGGATGAGCACCATGTTTATAAAACGGTTCATCATACTACCGATCGTTACGGCGGGGCGGACAGAAGGTAAATAGCTGAGATCTGGCTCCGTCTTCACGTTTTCTTGAGAGGTGGCCTTCTCAAGAGCGGCTTCTAGAGCTGTCTCCACGTAGACTTGACCCATGTTGGTCAGCAGGAGATTAAGGAGTATAGCGACATCTTTTGGAGTATCACTCGGACTACCCAATTCCAGCGTTCGCCGGACACTCTCAGCAAGCCAAGTCAGCATCCTCTTCGCCGTGGCTGTGCTCAAGACACCTTCTGCTTCTGAAACTTCGATCTCGTTCTTATTCTTGTCTGTTTCCTGGACACCGGCAACCCTTAACATCATGGCTTTCTGCGTCGCAGTAAGATCGGATGACTCAAGCCGCTCCAGATATGCGTCCTTAGCGGATGACATGAGCTGGTTGGTCTGTTGGGCTAATGAAGCCATGAAACCTGTAGGTGCTTTCTTCCTCCTCGAGTGATAAATATTATACTTGAAGAGCAGTGAGTTGAATAACTCTTCCAAGCTCTTCTTCTCGCGTTCGATATATGAATTGCCTACTATATACGGAACAAATAGCTCCTCCATCTGTTGGTCTAACGTTTGTGATATTTGAGGCGAGCAAGGCTCTGGGTGTTCCGTAAGACCATGTGCCTTCAAGTCCTCTACCAGGGCACCGATGTAACTTCTGGAGGAGTGGAGGGATCGAAGAAAAGCTAAAGTTGAAATGGTATTGGCTTTGTCTAACACCAATTCCAGCCGTTGTTGTATCGATTGCTGGAATACGCGCTGTATAAATTTGATCAAGACTGTTTCGTAGTAAGGGAATGCCCTTTTGATAATGAACGACTCCTCTTGCATAACGATTTTAACCTCATCAATAAGTGACTGAAGGCTGGGCTCAACCCCTGGTGGCTCAGAGTCAGGATCTGCCAGTTGGTCCCAAGTCTCTCCATCCATCGTCACCTCATCAGTAATAAGTTGGTCTCTGTCGATGAAGAACTGATGTTGGTTCACAAATACGGCGATCACGCTGGCGCCTCCGTTGAAGTCGTATAACACCTTGGCGCACTCCTTCATATCATCGAAATTTTGCTTACGGTAACTGTTGTTAAACTGCTTCAGTAAATCTTGCTCCAGGGTTTCGCAAAATTTCTCCAATATTTCACGGGTATTATGTCTCCTATCGTCATCGATCTCGCCGTTAGCGAAGCCATTCCGGAATCCATTGGTCTGACCCCAGGAAACAGGGTCCAGCCTTTGGCTAATGCGCATCAGCTGGTGTGCAATCACGGCACATCTCACTTTGTTCTCAGAGCCGCCTTGACGTTGAATGTCTTGTAGCAGTGTAAGCTCGCCGGTTTCGCTAACTTGGAGCCAGCATTGTATCAGAAAGTTGGCGTCCAGCGCCCTCCTTCGTTTTCTATCCAGCTCCTCTAGCTTCTCTCCAATCTGTACGGCGATATTCCCACCCGCATCTCCACGGCTGCCCCGCTCGTTTCCGGTCGGGTTATTAAGGGTAAGATCTAGGGCTTCGAACTGATCGATGGACTGCTCTAACTTGCGACCAAGAGTATCGACCGTCTGATCATGCTGAATTTCTCCGCGGCGGGCTTGCGATAATAGATCGGACTCCTTTGCCTGCAGCTCTTCGGATAGATTACCTAAACCCTGCAGTGCATCTGAAATGATAGACATCAACAACCAGTTCGTATTAATGCTAAGGAGATTGGTGAAACATACTCTCGAAGGTCCGAATTAAAGGTTTTGGATCGAAGGGCTGTTGAGCTTGGCCAGAACGACGGTTAAAGGACACGGCACTTTCAGCAAGGTCATCAACGAAGTCGCGGACTATGAAGTCCTTACTGGAGAAATCGTCGATGGTAAAGCTGGGACCCTTTGGGAACAGAGCGCGCGATCCGGAGCCTGTCCGTTCCATGGCATTAAGCAGCGATCGCGGATTTGTCGTGCAACATGAGGGGAAATACGAGGTAGGGGTTTTTAAGTTTTGCGGTGATACATGCAACTATTCTATGTAATAGTCAGAAAGTGTCGTTGCTTTGAATGCGCCGACAAGGCGAAGTTGATTTGATTGATACCTGCCATGACGGGTTACAGGGGACCGTGCTGTTACCTAGAGTATCTCTTTCTACATAGTACATAGTAGCTCTGTAACGCTACAGGGGGGGCCTAGGGGTGGAAACGGAAAGGACCAGTTGCTGGTTTACGTAGTACGGATTTGTATGTAACGCCACGTCAATTGTGGCTGAGGTTCCAGTATGACATGGATTCGTAGTATTGTACCTTTAGCGCAGGACAAGCTCGAATATCGTGGCCAGTCGCTTTTAACATCTGATCTAATAATTCCAAGCTTGACAACCTAAGCCTCTCTAATTGCGTGTTACAACGCGAACCTCGCCTCTCCGGTCAATATCATGCAAGGAACTGTTTCTTAAAATCCCATATTCCAATCCTTGGATCGCTCGTTTCTTCTTTTTTTTTTTTCTTTTTTTTTTTCATAATTCTTGCATACATTACGACATCATGTCGTTCACTTCTAAGGATACGAAACTCTATCGAGAGGACGAGATGGCCGAGCATAAGAACCTCGGTGCAAAAGAGCGAGAAAAGCTTGTGCAGGTACGTGCATTAAACTTCGAGTCCGCGCATTTAACTAACGCGTCCGACTATTATAGAATTATCTACCCTCTCCGCCTAGTCGATCACCCAGTCGTAGTCGCAAGAAGAAGCGGGAGACGTCTCACTTCGGTGTTAGGAAGTTCCTTAAGTCGCAGCTCCATGCATTGCTATACCTCCTTGTGCATGCAATCTTCTCCCTTTATATCCGAATTCGCATAGCCTACCACGCTGTTACCCTCCGAGTTCTTTCTATACTCAAACACCACCATAACACTCCGGATTACGTTCGAAGGGACGTTAGCGTATATAAGCGGCTGCCTAAGCATGTCAGCGTAATATTGACATTGGAGGATGGCGGCAGAGCTGGAGATGCCTTGGAGAAGCTTGTCAACGAAGCTTCCGAGGTAGCAGCATGGTGTGCCTCGGCAGGTATTCCTCGATTATCTATATACGAGAGAACAGGTGAAAATTATAATTCCGGTGCCGCGTATTTCAAAATTAACAGGTATGGATAGGAATACTAAAGCGCTACATGCCTCAAACACATCGCGCTCTATCGCACAAGCTCAAGAGTTGGTTCGGAAAGTACCAAGCTCCGCCTATTACCCTCATCACCCGTGAAGCATCGCCTGTTTATTCTGTAAACCGAACGACGTATACACAGGATCAGGTTCCGCTGCAGGTTATACTCGTCTCCGAGGACGACGGTCGAGAGGCAATGGTGGATCTTACCAAGGTTTTAGTGCAGATGGTCCAGCAAGAGAAAATATTAGCCAGTGATATTACATTGGACGTTCTCGACCATGAGCTATCTGAAGCCGTCATGCCGGAACCAGATCTCCTCATCTCATTTGAGCCTTACGTCGACCTACAAGGATATCCGCCGTGGCCTATCCGGCTGACCGAGATTTACTGTGCACCTGATAACCAAGGTGTAGGATATCAAGTATTCCTCCAGGGTTTACAGAAATACACCGAAGCAACCTTCAAGCTTGGGAAGTAGAACTAGCAGATTTTCTTAGACGGCAGCAGAGAGTATAATCGAATTCACATCTTAGAGAACGCCTGTTCCTAATTAGGAGCATCTTAATTAACAGACACAGCATAATTACAACGGCCCTGCCGCTACCTACTTCTCCAAGAGATTTGATAGTAGTACAATCTTCCCGAGGCTCGTCTAATTGTACCTAGGCGCACAGACCTTTCATATACTAGACGTGCAAGAGGAATTGAGACGCTTGGCCGATACACCAGGGATTTTACCGAGGCAGGAGTAATCATTTAAATTGCAGCGGCCAGGCTCTTGCGGCTACAAGGACATCCCCTGTGAATGGCTGTCACATGTACATAAATTCTATATACTTAAAGGCTACAAGAGGGTACTGCATTTGGGACGCAAGTATGATGTTGCTGTTACTACATCGGCCGATAGAAGGGTTCTCGAGTTTCTTCTAAAATAAATACAGGTTAATAAGGACCAGTAAGTACACGTATTGTTAAGTTCAATTATGCTGATACGATACCTACAGCAGAACAGAGCAGAGGTGATAAAACAAGACATGTGATTGACAACAGAAATTCAAGTCGAGGAAAAGTCAATTAGCCCCCACTGAACTTATGGTATGCATTATCAAACGAGGCAAATCAGTCAAGCAAGAAGGAGGATTAATAAAACGTGGGGTGTACATGGACAATTGGATCTGCTGGATGTAGGTACATCATGAGTTACTCAGCTTTCATCAGCCTTGGTATGACGCATGTATGTAAGTCGCCTGGGTCGCACACAAATTCCAGCCGCGACAGCCTTGCGTTTCAGTGTTTTAGCGTTTTAGCGGTTTAGCGTGGGGCTGAATCCCTGTCGAAATTTTGTAGATCCCTGGGGTAAATCATCTTTCTTTCCTCGCACAAACCATCGAAAGGTCTATTCGAAACTTTACAGACGCCGTTCGCATACGGCATAACCTCCTCTCCTTAAAGATAATAATATGGTGGTATGCGAACCCTCTTACAGTTTAATTTAGCTCCCGTACTTACCATACTTTTTTCCAAGGATATAAACGCCGAGGGAAACGATATGAGCAGCCTTTTCCGGCCGCCAACAATACGTTCGGCCGCTGGTGTCCTAGATAGGTCGCTTTTCTCTAAAACGGTTAACCTTGCTGCTGCTGCTGTCGCCGACAAGAAGAAGATCTCTGCCTGGCGTCAAACATTGCAGCGCCAAGGTACTCTTCTCTCCGCCGAGAGAATATCCAGCATTGTAACTCACCCGGACCAGGCCCTTGCGGCGCAAGGCACGAAATGCTTACTCTTAGACCCGAAAGTCAAAGCTGAAGGTGAAGTAAAGTTGGGCCAAAAAAGTGTATTGTGGTAGATTGCATCCTTCTAACGGCGTTGTTAACAGTGCCAGAGACGTGGACACCCACTCTTCAGGATGGTGTAGCCAGCAAGGAGATCGGAATAGTTCCGTATACCTTGTCGCTGGACTATGACTACTGGACTCATGGTAATAGCCATAACACAAACTTTGGTGTTGGCGAGCGCAATGGTTAACTTATTGTTTTAGAGGATGTGATGAGAGCTCTGCTCCCCCCTGATTTGCGAGACTCGCATGATGGCATTCCTGGAGGGTTTAACCAAGCGGGACATGTCGCGCATATGAACCTCAGGGATGCATTCTTGCCGTACAAGAAGTTGATCGCAGAGGTCATACTCGATAAGAACCAGACCATTAAAACAGTTATCAACAAAGTCGCTAACGTGGGGACTGAATCGGAGTTCCGGACGTTTGCATATGAAGTTCTTGCTGGTCCAGATGACTTAAATGTCGAGGTGAGAGAGAATAACTGTTTATTCCGATTCGATTACTCTAAAGTCTACTGGAATAGCAAACTGGAGGGTGAGCACAGGCGGTTAATTAATATCTTTAAGCCTGGAGAGGTGGTATGCGATGTCATGGCTGGTATCGGCCCATTCGCAATACCGGCTGGCAAGAAAGAGGTTTTTGTTTGGGCTAATGATTATAACCCCGAGAGCTATCGTTTTATGGATGAAAATGTTAAACGGAACAAGGTGAGTGTCTAGTCAAAGCCGTACGCGGTATATCTTCAGCTAAATCAAACTCATCCCTAGGTTGACCAATACGTACGACCATTCAATCAAGATGGACGGACGTTCATCAAAGAAGCAGCTGATCTGGTATACGCGGCATCAATGAACGGTGAATATGCTATCTCGGGACCGAGTAGAAGAGTGAAACGAAGTCAACATCCGAATTCGAACACCGCAGACGCGTCAACCCCCATCCCGGAACCTAAACGTAATTTCATACCACCTACTATTTCTCATTTTGTTATGAACCTTCCTGCGAGCGCCATAACTTTCCTATCGCACTTTCGCGGCCTTTACGCTGGGCGAGAGGAGCTCTTCGTTCCCCACACAAGTACGAAGCTACCCTTGGTCCATGTCCATTGCTTCGCAGCCAAGGCAGATGATGATACACCACTTATCGATATCTGCGAGCGCATCTCGGCAGAGATCGGCGTCCAGATGAAGTTAGGCGAGGCCGAAAACGCCAAAGAGGTGTCTGTTTTAGAAGTCAGAAATGTGGCACCTAACAAGCTCATGTTTTGCGCATCCTTCAGACTGCCCCCTGAAGTAGCATTTGCCGCCCGAGTCTGATCAAGATCAGACAAAGTCGTCAGCGCACCCCCGTATCGTCGGCTTACCAGGTTAGGCGTCAAGAGGCCGCTGAGCAATATATATGCAAGCCAAGCGGGCCACTGCAGCGAGAAGCATGTGATGATTTCAACTTTAGCGTCGCAATCTAAAGAGCTACCAGGTCTATGTGATTGCTTTATGGCGGGACTGGCCGCCGCAAGTGGATCACAGCATCCATAGGGCGCAGCACAGGGGTGCTATGCTAATAACTACAGCATGTTTCTTGTTGACACCTGGTAAGGAAGATCACGGCGCCGTGGAACGTTTCCTAAGCGCGGATCACCAGGTCCGCCGTGGAATATTGTCATCCACACCCTCTGCGAAATAGGTAGCTCAATTGACGTGTTACGGCACGCATTGCTTCGGGAACCACACCAACCAGCGGGGGTATCGAAAATTAAGCCTATCTACTTAGGTAGTAAATCATACTCCCCATGTCAAAGAGGAGTGGTATCATTATCTGTCTCGATGTTGTATAAATGGAAGGGGAGGACGGGCCCCGGTGCGATAGCCGAACGTCGTTCATGCAGATAAGCATGCATGATTGCGACTCTAAGTTTGTCTCTGTGGATGGATTGAAGAAGCTCATTGGTCAATTATTCAGCATTTCTCTCGAAGCTGCGTGGCGCTAATTCATCCTCATGCTTGATACCAGCCCTTACTAGCAAGGGGAGCCAACGCGACTTGCAGCAACCAGTATTGTACCTAACACCTAGTTTCCTGCGGTCTTAGTATATTATTAACCCTGATAGCTGCCCTGGGGCCTGATGCATATAAGATTTTACGTGATGGATTCTACACAGTAGGTGGCGAGCAGGGCTAATTGCGTACGGCTTGAAAGTTGAAACCCACAGACGCTCGGTCGTATTATACGAATAGCCTCCTCATTATCCAAGCTTTGATACCTTCTCACGGCCGGGTTTAATGCAAGACCAGGACCCTCTAGGCTAGCGACCCCAACCACAGCCTATCCGATAAGTTCGTTTTCAATTGTTCTCCTCACCGGTGAGAAGTTGTTTATCGCGAGGAACAATACGTCCGCAGAAGACGCTAGTCCTTTCAAGGAGAGCTTGCTCCAGACGAAAGCGGGAAGACAACAACTTACATATATTGTGTTATGCTCGAATATGCACGCAGGGAGTGGAGAATACAAGACGAGATCGGATTGTAACTCTAGGTGCGCACCTAGCCTACTCTCGTGTCACGTTTCATATTTCATTTGGCGCAGAGAGCTAAAAAGGTGACATGGTTGTTGTTTGGACGCGATTTTGTGACCAGATTACCTTATTGCTGCCGCCCTTCGTTTATCTATAAGATAAGGCACCGCCGTAGGAGCGCGGCACGGATAAGTTGCCGAATAGCTCTCGACCTCCGGGGGGTAGCTCAGAAATCAATTACTGAGTGTAGGACTCGGGATGGCAGTGACGGTATGGTGACGGTATCCAGACGTTGCGAGGGGGCCGACAGTCCAGTCGGCTCGTCGTCTTTTTTTTTTTTTTTTCGGATCTTCTCCATTGAGCCTAGGACCCCGTCCCAGCCGAAATTGTTCCTGGTGTCTCGACAGAACAACAAGGAGGGAGGAGGCATGACAACGCACGACTTTAATCCACCTAGGTCGGTGTCATGTCATTGGCAAACAATTGGGCTACGAGGGACAGGAAGGTTATGCCCTCCCAACAAGCGTCAGATTTGACAGGCAAAGGGGCATCCCGTAGGATCTAGATTTCTTTTTTGAATTCGATGACTAATTGACTAATTCTATCTTTTTTGTTTTTTTATTTATCATGACGGCGATCGTGGTAAGTTCGGAACGGCTCGAATTCGTTCGTGCCCACAAAGAGGACCCAGGATTATATTCTCGATGGAGATCTCGGAATCTCCCCTCCTAGGCTCCTCCTCCTCCCTCACCCCTTGTACTACCAACAGACAGCAACGCCGTCCGGGATCATAGCTCTTGTTGCAAGCAGCGTTCCTAGCTACCTTGCAAGACGTGCCGCTAGCGGATGCGCGGTCGTGGGATAGCCAAAACGTTCTTTTACATGGTAGCAAACTCAATCTTGGGTAGCGGGTAGGTAAAGGATACGACTACGGGTCATTTAGGGCTTAGGCAGGGAGGTAGCTACACAAGAGCTTCCTATACAAAGAGCTACGCAGCATATAGAGCTAGCTACATAGCTACCTACCTACCTATCCACCTGCCCAGGACGTAGAGATAGAGTGTAAGCGGATCCGAGACATGGGTTCTTTATCAGCTAGCTCGATCCTCGCAAATCGTAGCGAGATTCGCGGAGATAGAGAATGGCCATGTTAGGTAGTTCGACGTAGCCCAAAGTCGAGTTGCTGACTCGGCTTCACTATACATACAGGGACACGAGAATATAAGACAGCTGTTGTGCACGTTGCAGATAAGGGGTTTCGAATCATAGATAGATATGAGGTAGGTAGGTAAAATATACGTGTCAGGTTTCAAACGAATCCTCGAGATCGCCCATTACGATCGTCAGTAACGATTGCTATTTTTTCTTTCTTTCTTTTTTTTCTTTGTTGGTATTTTTATTTTTAACCCTGTACCTGTTACCTATTTATTTGCTTTGTCCGGGTATCTGGCTATCTGGCAAGCTGGCAAGCTGGCAAGCTGGGCGCCGGGCCCTCGGGCTCTCTCGGGCTCGGGTATAGAAAGGACTTTTGGAGATGCAAGTATGTAGGCAAGAGGTATGTTTGTCTGTACGATTGCGATATGAGGGCGTGAGAGCGACGTCATCCGCGCGCGGGTTCGGTGTGTGTATATGTGTGTGCTCTGTGCGTGCTGTGTTGCCGTATGCTGTGTGTGCAAGGAATCAGAGAATCGGTGTCGAACGTCCAGTAGCACGACAGGATCACGGGCCCATGGGGGGTTCCGTATCGTCGAGTCTCGCAACAGCGCCAAGAGACCCGCGGGAATGGATTAGCTGGCCCGTCTTTTTTTTTTTTTTTTTTTTTTTTTTCTTCTTAAAAAAATATTTTTTATTTTATTTTATCCTATTTCACATACTTTGTTAGTTTGTTTTTATTTCCTTTATTTAACCTTTCGGTAGTCTTTCGTTCTGCCACCCTCCCGCTTCGAATTTCGGGAGCTAGGGACGTTTATTATCATTATCAACATCATCTGTGGGGGCGCTGGGCGTATTATCGACGGCCCCAAATCTCGTTCGTACGCAACATCCTGGGGCGTCGGGGACGACATCTAATCACTGCAGATCGTGCAACTTGACATATCTCGTACAGAAATTCAATTTCAGGATATTGTAGACAAGTGAGCTGTAGCACCGGCAACTGCTGTCGTGCAGTTTCTATTACAGCACATCACATATCATCATTAATGCCATCGAGAAGATCGCCCATCTATGATCTAATTCGGCTGATTTTTGCGGAGGCCGAGGAGCAAGTACGGGATAGTTGATCGGGTATTACTAGTTAGTAAAAGAAACGTGGAGAAGACATGTAATTATTTACAGTAGATTGGGTTCAGTTAGCCATTTACTATGTAGGTATTGTTCGAAACCTGTCCTTCTAAATTTACGCCAGTGACGTCGAAACCCAATATTATAACGTAAAAAAAGGGGCTCTTCGGGGAGGGTTTCCCGCTCGTCTGGGAGATGATGGAAAAACAGGGTTTAGCGAATAATTAGTAGCACACAGTGGTAGCAGCCGCCTCTTCAGCCCGTTCGAAAAGCCACGGGATTTTCTTCCTCGCACGAACGTGGAGAGCGGTACGTCACACGGAAGCGCGGCGGGGGTGGAGATTTGGGCCATCGTAATACAAAAACATGGAGTACATAGTAGGTATTACTACTTTTATACTATGTAGGTATGGTCCGTATGTAATACATAGTAACACGAGAACGGTTATGTTGTTAGGTGAAATGTGATGGCATCAAGTGCAAAGTGCCAGGCTGTCTTTTGGAATTTATATTTATATTCATCTCATCTATTATCATCCCAACTTAAGCAAAGCAAAGCAAAGCAAAGCAAGGCAAAGCAAGGCACAGCAGAAACAAAAAGGGATGGGAACCCCACGAAACGGGTAAGACATGGAGGGAGCCCTGAGGACGGGGAAAAAAAGGGGACAAATCTAGATTACTCTCCTCGTGGATAGCGTGACGAGCGGTCGGTGATCGCCTCCGAGGCTAGTCTAAGCGATCACCAGCTTGCGCGTGAGGTAGTAGTAATCTGTAGTTCGTGTGGGTAATGTTTTAGCCAAGAGATGTCACCGAAGCCACAAATTTAGGGGACTTTTTTTATGTATGGCGTAAATTTTAATAAGAAGGGGGAAAAAAACACAGCCTTCTATCTCATGAGGCCTTATAAGACTTTTCATGAGATTGGATCTATCATGCAAGGATGACAACCGGCCATAAGATGGATGATCACATGATTACTAAATAGCATAATTACTGACCTATCAAGGACGTAAATGAAGCTACGAATGCAGTGTCATTACGATTGATTATCTCATATGCATAGCAGGACGTATAAACTCACGTAGTTAAGAGTTTTTCATTTGTGATATAATACTCTTTAAGAGTCTTACTGGTCGTTCATAGATGTAAGTTTGGCCACTGATAAATTTCAAGATCTTGGTAGGGACAGTACCAACAACATAAGACAGTTAGTTATCCATTGAACGATGTTCATGTTTGATGTCTACGGCAACCCCCCCTTCTTCTTCTTCTTTCCGTGGCCGCTTCTCGAATGCAATCCCTGCAGCGAGGAAGAAATAGGCTTTTCTAGCCCGTTTGCTTGTCCGGGGAACAGAAACCTACAATGCCTATCAAGGAACTAAACACTTGTCGATCTTCCCTTTCTTCATGCAGCTTGCAAATCTAGGCGCTGCGATTTTCGGTAGTAGGTGGCCCTTTGTCTACTTGGGGCGGTGCTATCATAATGAGTGTACTGTTACTTTGCTCTAAATTGGAATCGTAAATACTGAAAACAATTATGTGATCAAAAGTATTCGTAGGATGATTATTTAATTGAATATTTATATATATCACCGAACAACTGGAATGAATGTCGTAAGTACCTAAGGTACTTACTTGTCGAGCGATGGGATCTTGCGTATGCGTCCGTTCGCAGTCGGATCCTTTAGGGTCGTTTAGTGAGCCGACGAGTTTCCGAAAGAAACTTTTTTTTTCCTTCCTAACGGTTAGTTGGTTCCTTAATCACCCGAAAGAAGAGGGAGAAGAGCTGAGAAAAGAAGTCGGCGTTATTATTAAGTTAAAGATGGGTTGAATTACATGGTTTCGGGTCTAGCCCTGCGCTCCACCCCCGAAATTTTTTTAATTTTCTAATTTTTTTTTTCTTTTCAAGTAAAGTGTAAAGTGAGACACTAGATTTTTTTTTTCGAACTCCTCTCAGGGCCCACGTAAATTCCCTGAAACCCACAGCTTTCCTCGGTCCTGATTTGGTAGTTATTTTTCGAACTCGGTGGTATTTCTCCTACGGCGCCGCGGGTGGTTCACTTTTTTCGAACGAGCCTAACGATGGATTTATGAAACCGCAGGAAAAGAGAGAGAGAGTCTGACCGCTCATGGGAGGCAAAGTAGACACGGTACATGTAGGAACTGGAACTAGAAACTTCTTTTTTTTTTTTTTTTTTTTTTAAAAAAAAAAAAAAAACCCACTTCCTTACATGTTACACTACGCCTGCATTGCGAAAGAGGTATCAACTCGCGGGCGTTGCTTCATACCTAGACCTAGTGGACATTACCTAGCAGGCTTGAAGTAACATGTATTGTCCAAATACTGTACATGTACCATAGTACTTACGCATGCAGCTAATATGTGGGCAAATATGTGGACAGAATATGTAAAGCGCATGTAGGCACGCAGTCAAATACCTCTATGGAGGTATGAGGTTAGTAGCGTATAAGCAGGTATAAGACAGGTATAATTCTGCTGCATTATTATACTTGCATTACCTTAGGTAGGTCTGGTCTAGGTCTATGTACGTGCGCGTGACCCGCGGCCGCGCTATCTAAGATACTCCATCTACTAACTCCAACATATGTGACCCAGTTCAGTTCTGGACCTGCTCTGGGGTACTTCCGTTAGTCACGGCCGTTAATGCAGAAAGTTACTCATCCAGGGCTACCTCATATCTTTCTTGTTCGCAACCTCGCAACCTCGCAACCTCGCATTCCTGGCATCTCCACTTCTTCTATTCTAGTTCCGGCGCATACTATGATACAGCAATACAGCACACAATACCTGGAATACCTATCAGCGCGTAGGTAGGCCCTACCGTTACCATGTAAGCATGGCATTTTAGTGGATGAGTGGGCCTTAAAAGTCGATGTTATCAGTTCTCGTAGTTCATACGCAAGGTGTGCTGCGCCAGAAACACCCAAGGAAACCCCCGGCGGGCCCTGCGTCTGCCATCCATGCCACGCTCTGGGTTCTACCTTAGGTACATAGTACGTGCCCAGGCTTTATTTAGTACGGATAACATATTGGACGAGCTAGGTATCTAATGTACGTTCCGGCGAAGCTCAAACGCACTTGGCAGGGCTAGACACAATAGAGAGTTCCAATGTCGCAAAATAGCGATGGATTTACCTGCTCACGGATGTATAGGTATTATAGTGGGCGGGTATGTGAGTAAGACGGCATATTCGAGCTCCTAGGGCTGCTTTCATACCTGTCGCTTAAAGATGTGCTTACAAGTTGCTTGTAAACTACCTAACCCCAAAAGTACCATACATTAGGTATGTATTTAGGTACCTACATACCTTTAGGTAGGTTAGGGAGTTATAGGCCACATCGAGTATGTTCTACAGTGAGGTATGTGTTGAATGCGATACTAAATAAGAGGCGCTAGCACGTATGGAACTAATCTACGGTAAGTAGGTGGCTTTGATATCACTCCTTACATTATTACGTTACGGCGTATATCTACAGAAGTTGCAAGCAGCAGGCAGGGTGTCTTACCTATTACATTACCTAAAGTTATGTATGCCATGTATGCCATGTATGCGGGTGTATTGTATTGTACTTTATTCCCATTTTCCCATTCTTATTACATAGTACAGTAAAAGTGCCATCCCCAACTTCTCTTTCCCCTCTCTCCACCAATTTTATCTTATTATTACTATTACATTAGGTAGTACACTACATACCAGTTATGCATAGAGAGCATTAGATCGGAGCATTAGATCACCCATAACTGTAGAAAGACTCTCTTCCACCCTATCTATTTACTCCATACCGTCCCATATGTTCATAACTACCTAACCTAAGGTAGTTCTTCTTTTTTAGTGCCTCCGTCCACCCACGTCGAGTCATCCATGCCATTCGCCATCAGCCTTGCTCCGTGACTGGCTGGCCCTGTCAAGTATCAACCCCTCAAATCCTCCTTCACATCCTTGCAAGCTTCCGATCTCCCGGAATTTCTGTCCTTCTTGTACTTATACTTAGTCTAGGGCACCTTACGGTCTACTGTACCAAACATTTTGCCGCGGATTGTTTTTCGATCCAGTACAGTCTTAAAGCCTCTTATCTATGCAAATTCATCATCCTTCTCTCTCACTCTACCCACACCACACCTTCCATACCTTCGAAATTTACGAATCCGATCCTCTTTGTACCGGGGCCCGTTTTGTTTCTCGACGTCGCCGATTACATCCGCTTCACCATTAACCGATAAATCTCACTTTTTCACTCTCAATTTCAACTTCAACAACCTCAACCTCAATCTCAATTCCGCTCATGTAGAAATTGACTTCAAACTTGGGCTATAATTCCGGCTGCGCACCACTCTGGACTTTGTCACGTCATCCGGAGATACCCCAGATAGACAAGAACAACCGGGGGGCGATTCAGCGCCTTTTCGTTTTATGGGCGATTAACATCCTCAAGAGGTTTCAAGTCGTTCTACCGTAGATGGTATTATCGTGCCCATGAAGGCTACTATCATTCCTATATCAGAGATATAAAAGTCGGGAGGATTCGGGTTTCTTATTCTTCGTGGAAGGGGACGATCATTATCTCAACATGGCCGTTGTTCTTTCTTCAGAGGATAGCGACCTCTTTTCCTCCTCTTCCTTGAGGAGATCTCATTCTCAATCCAGATTTATGTCGAGCCCGGCGCAGACCTTTCATACCTCGGCTTCGACGTCAAAGATAAGCGACGCGTTTCACGAATCCTACCACGAGGCCTACCACCATCATCCTCGTATAGTACCCAATTCTAGCCCTTCATCCGCTCCATCCTCTCCTCGTACTCTCCAACCTGAATCTTCCGATCCGTCATATTCTTCTACCCCAGCTACTAACCTGTCTCTCGACGGACAATGCGAAGAAGATATTCGCATCCAACCCGATGACCATATCTTTGTGTCCGGACTTGGCCACAATCCATATTTTGACCCGCTTGAAGACTTGGAGCCACCTCCGAGTCCTCGAACGGGCGACTCATATACTGTGTCCCCAACTGATCCTGATACTTCAGCGGCGACATCACGCCCAGAATCACCGGATGCCCTAGAACGTGCGGAAGACGATACAGCCGTTGAGCATCACCCTACCCAGCATGTCGACTACCTATCGCACGACTGGAGGGAAGAAGATATTTGGTCATCTTGGAGGTATATTGTTTCCAAGAGAGCAGAGTACAGCAATGGGCCACGACTTGAGAATGCGTCTTGGAGGACCTGGATGAAAGCTAAGTACAAGTTAAAAACGGTGACGCCCGAGACCCTAAATTGGTACGTCTCTCTCCATACAACTCAGACAAATATCTGACCCAGTTCCTAGGCTTAAGGACTGTGATGTAACCTGGCTCTATGGACCTCTGCAGACTCGCCGTGGAGAGTTGTTTCCCAACGATGCCGAACAAGGGGAGTCCAGACTATCGAGATGCGATTCATTCGTTCATAAGAAGCCTATCCTCAAAAAGAGAAGTATGTCAGAGGTCATGCTTCAGAAATCACTCTCTTCTTCCTCACTTTTAAAACAGGCCACAGCTGCAGTTCAGGCTCAGCAGAAAGATGGCGCTGTCCGTATTGGTCGACCCATATTACTCCGTGCTACCACAGACTATGTCACATTCCCCTTCTCGTCCAAAAGAAAAACCCGTGAGAATACGAGTATATTGGCCTCGAGAGCTTCCTCCGGCATTGTCTCGCCTTCCTCGGAACGAAAGCATATTCACTTTGACGAGCAGGTCCAGCAGTGCATCGCGGTTGATATAAAGGGAGAAGATGAGGAGGACGAATTCGATTACTGCCGCTGGGGGGGCTACGACGACGACGACAGCGACTCCGATGACGGCGCGATTATGATGAAAAGAACAAAAACTTCGAAGAAGCCGATCCTTCCACGGAAGAGATCTCCGGTGAATACGCCAACCGAGAGCAAGACCATTGCCATGTTACCTTCGACGACATTGAAATACAGAGAAGATTCGCCAAACCCTGACACTGCAATGAAACACAGTACGGGCAATTTGCGGAGTCCTATCTTATCACCGTCTCCCTCGCAGGAGACGTTAAGGCCTTCTAAGGCATCCGGACCATTTCTTGTAGGTGACGATGGTGAAGAATTAGATGAGGAGACCAGCTCAACCCCAGTATCTAGCCCGGTGGACGCAACGTCACCCTTTAAACAAAGCCCCCTACGTTCCTCGTCCACGAATAACCACGTCAATGAACCAACAGGCATGCGTCGGACAGAGAGTGGCATGTTCATGCCATTTGAGGAAGGCGACGTCCAGCCCAACGATGGAATTATTGGTCGAGTAATAGATACGGTCAACACTGCTCGGGATATTGCCCATGTCATCTGGAACGTCGGTTGGAGAAGGTGATAAGGTTGAGGGCCGCATCGCTTTATTATCGAAGCATCGGATCTGATAGACGGTGAGTAGCAATGACCTATCACCGGCAGATAAAGGTGCTATTTGGTACGGTCTTGCGTCCGGTACGTCCCGGAACCACATTTTGTGGCTAGCATGAAACGATTTCAGCTTGCCAACGCACCGTTGGGATCATATCACCCTATGGTACTTAGCATTTGGTAGATTGCCTAATGCACTAATATGTTGAAAAAAAAAAAAGAAAAGGCAAAATCACTTTCCTATCAGAGAACTGGGGTCTTTGGAACTGGAGTGAGGAAGACAACTACACGGAACGGGACCAATGGAAATACCACGGGGGGGGTTTTTTTTTCTCCACCGGCGATCTAATGAGGCGTTCTATGTACTGATTCAACATGGGAATTATATCACCGGCGCGTCGAAGTACGGGAAAGGTCAAATTATAGAAGGAAAAAAAGCAATATCGCCCAAGTATGTTTCGAGGCCTTCTTTTGTGAGAATGAAGGCTGCGAGGATCGACTATTTACCCCTAGGCGTTGTAATGCTGGGAGAACAAGAAGCCGTTTCTGGGGTCTTTCCACCACTCATAGGGTGAATAATACCTACGGGCAGCTTTGTCCTTGTCTCGGCCCCTATTCTCGGCATAGGCACATAACGGGTGAATGAATCGGCGTCTCGCGGTTCTGGGGGGAGGGGGGGCTTGGGAACATACTTTGGTTGTTACAGAGAGCCGGTAAGGAAGGCTTACAGGTAGATTTGCCCAGAGCAATAAGCAAATAAGTAGTAGGGGCAATAAGCCGGCCGGCCTACTGGTTTCATGATCACGATAAAATACTAAAAAGTACCTGGGATTTGGTCATACAACCCCCTTTTCTTATCGTGGGTGAAGTAGTGATGGTGCTATGATGATTATGTGATTTGGGTATTTTCTTTTTATCCTTTCTAGCGGCTTTATAATGACATAAACTCGAGGATGATGGTAAATCTGTTTTAAACTTACCTAAGGTAGCCTAACAATCTCTGATGGCCTTAAGCTTTCCCCTTTCATATCAAGATTATGGCCCATGGAAATTTAGGCGGCTTAGAGGGGGAGGTATACATTAGGTACTTGAACTAATCTGTAAAAACCCCAAAGGAGAACCAGTTCACGTGTGTACCTAAGGTATATAGTCCCTCAATAGTGTATGTGATACCTAATGAATAATCTACGACCAGAATAATAGGAATGTGGCTACACTAGTAGAAGCAGATGGTGGCGTAATGGAGTTGGTTTATATACTAGGTACGTACACATCGTATTCTACATATGGCGTGGGTGGCGATATCTCAATAGCAAGGAGTAGCGACCTCCTATCTTTCTCTCATTCTGTCCCTTTCTGTCCCTCTTATCATGTGCCATGTCATGTGGCATGTCAAGCCTCTAACCTAGCCCTGCACGACCTCACCAGCCTTATCCGCCTCCGGCAGGGGCGCCAGGGGCGCCATAGCGGCGGCGGCCACCTCGTCGGCCCTCTCCAGGATGCCGAGGGCCTCGACGAAGATGTGGTTGGCGTGGACGTTGACGTTGTGGAGCTTGACCTCGTAGACGTCGCCGACGCGCACGTCCATCATGCGGATGACGTCGTTGAGGGTGTCGGCGCGCAGGATAGCCGAGCGCTCGAACCAGTCCAGGCGGCCCTGGATGGACCGGCGGCCGTTCACGTGTAGCACCGTGAACCGGAAGGTGTCGGGGATCTTGGCCTCGCCGAAGCGCCACGCCCGCACCAGCGCCTGCAGGATCCACTGGTCCCCGCCGTCGCCGCGGATCAGCGACCGCGCCTGCTTCTCCCGCAGCCGGATCATGGGCAGCATGCGGTCGAGCCGCTCGCGGCTGAACGGCAGGAACGAGTCTTTCTTGTTGCCGACGAGGGACTTCTTGGTGGTGTGCTCCTTCAAGATGGCGGCTTCGATCTGCCAGTGGACGATCAAGTCCGAGAACCGACGGAGCGGGGAGGTTGCTTTGGTGTACATGTCGACGCCGAGCGTGAAATACGGGCCGGCGGTCGTGGTAAGCTCGTCGTTTCCGGTGAGAGACCAGAGATACCGCCACTGGTTATCGCTGGGTTTGATGCCAGCTTTGAGCATGGGGTAGAAGACTTCCCTGGTGTACTGCTGGAGTTGGGCGACATGTTGCGCGGCGTGAGGCTGCGAGCGGTATGGGATTGGGATGCCACGTTCGTGACACCATCGAGCGGCAATCTCACCAGCTAGGCGCATAACATTCTCGACCAGGTCAGTTGCGGGCTGTTTGGAGTACCCGACACGGATTGCAGGATCTCCCGTTAAAGATGTGAAGCTCTCAACATCTTGTTGTGGGAGGTGGTCAAAGTAGGCCATTGCTTCAGGGCGGGGATGAAAGAAGGGGGTGGCTCCTTTCTCCAGTCTGCGAGCATGTATGGCCTTGCCAAGTTCTGAGAGTAGCACCAGGTCGCTCCTTTGATCTTCACTCAGAAGGTGAGGTCGAGTCATCCGTCTCGGTGGCGGCTTAGTCTGGGGAATAGGACCAATGCTTATCTCATCTTTTGTTCCCACATCAGGATACTCCCGGCGGCCACCAATCGTTGAAGCAACATCTTCATCGGTCATATATAGGACATCCCCTTTTAGGGATCCAGGGGTAATTTGAGTTTTCACAATGGACCCGTCCTTTTCTACCAATGCGCTGAACGTCAAGCAAGGCTTATTCTTGGCCAGTGAAAATATGTCTGGACCGAGAACTTGAGGTAGCATGCGTTCGAAATGGCCAGGCAAGTAGATGGTTTCTGGAATCAGCTCAGCATACTTAGCCACGGGCGTCTCAGCCGGGATCGAAGAAGCTGGGTCTGCTACATGAACATGAACCCAGAATTGGTTAGGATCAGAAGTCTTCTCAACTGAAACAGCATCGTCGATATCCATGGTAGTTTCGGAATCGATACAGAAAGCAGTGAGCTTCACTGGCTTCCTTATAGGAGCCAACGTATCCTTTTTAACATGACGAAGAAGGTTGCCAAAGAAAGGTCGAACATAGCTTCCACCCCGCTTAATATCAACACCCGGAAAGCGTATGTTATATCGAGCAGGAATTTCCCAGGATGGTATCCAGCCCACCTCTTGCAGAAAAGTCCAACCTGTTGACGGTGAATAGTTTTCGGCGTTTTCATACCTGTCGATGGCTCGTAGGATAGCAGACCCGAAACATTGAAACCGCGAATAATTCGGAAACTTCTGGTAGCTAGCCCAAAGCTCCATAAATTGTAAAATCTCTAATTCTATTGGGGACCACTGGTGGTCTTGCTGTTTTGAAGCCCCTGACGACGGCACTTTCCCCTTCGACGGTCCAATAGTACCGCTCTCTGTCCACTGACGGTTTTGACGGCTCTCATCGATCAATTTGCGAGCGGCTTTAACGAAGCCAGGTATTGGAGACGAACTGTCCTTACGGAAACCCAGATCTTTTTCCACATATTCTCGAACCAGACTCTCCACTTTCTGGATGATCTGGACCTCGGATAACGGGCTGATTTCGAATATATACGATCTTCTATGGCCAGTCTGTCTAAGAGGTCGAAAGAAAACCTCGTCTTGTAAGAGAGCTCTGTGAACAGCGTAAAGGGCTTCGGGTCCGAACTTTCCGTCTTTTTGGTAAGACTCGGGAAGTAGTAGCTCAGTGATTTCATGTAGAGTCAGATATCGATGCTTCACTGGATCACCAATGAATGCGCTAGAGGCATCCAGAGTACCGGCATTTTCTTGATAGATGGCTTCGGACCCTTGAGTGAAATGCAACATCTTGCGGAGCAACTTAGCTCCCGCGACTCTAGAGGGACCATGGCCGAGGTCCTGGAGAGCATTTATTGCTTCCAATGGTACTTTAGTAGATGGTAATTCTTTAAGAACGGGTTCGAGCTCATCTAAGGAGACGAAGTTGCGAACAACAAAAAGGGTCTTAACACCCAGGCCAACGAACCATTTGCCACTACTTGTGTAATAGTGGTCGAACCCGTTGTAACGACCCAGGCAGATAGCTAACATAGGTCTTCTCGATCCGTCGGAGCTAGAGATGACTTTTTAGTTCCGAAATGCATAACGAAGAAACAAAAGAAATGGTATCGTACCTTAACTCAACCATGTCGCCAATTTTTAGAATGGCATCGTCGGAGCGCAGGTCGCCTAGTTCATCTCCATCGAATAACGGTGCAGACACATCAAAGACACCCATAGACACATTTTGTGGTCGAGTGATGCTGTTGGATAACTCGCCTGAATCTGCGTAATCAGCTAAGATAGATTTCACTTCATCCTGGTTTTCTTCGTTCCATAACCTTAATCTCTCTCGGATGCTGCCGTCTCTAAATCTCCCTTCCTCTTTGTTCAAAGCTTCCAGTTGCGCAAGCGCATCATTACCACTTAGCCTAGGATGATACACAGTAGCTAGAGTCTGTAGGAATATATCCAAATTAGCACCATCGAGAGGGGGGACGACCAAAACATGTTATCACATACTCTTTTCCATCGGGGCTGATTAGCTCTTGGCAGAAAGTTGGCATTTGACTTTGGAGCTACGGATGATGCACCTCTTTGAAAGGCACATCTCCAGCATACGTAGGATTTACTTGAAGTTCGCAGCATTGTATCCACTTGTAGGAAACAAAGAACAAAAAAAAGGAACTTCGTTCGAGATGGCTTCACGGTGTTCTATTTCTTCTCATCGTGGCAAATTTTGGTGTTGAAAGTTTTAACGATAAGTGAAGTGGGTCGCATCTTCACGCCACTAGCAGGCCGCACTGGCCTGGGGGGGGGGGGGGGGGGGGGGGGGTGGAAGTGGCGACGGGCCGTCACATAACCGATAGTATAAAAAAAAAATTTTGGTACAAATGTTATATGACATAACACCAAAGCAACCAAATGTACCTAA